>CANSGD010000758.1:0-600000 GCA_947645195.1 Patellifolia procumbens | reverse complement strand
AGCAGGTTAAGGAACCTAGAGGGTTGTCAAATAGCTATTTCATATGGCTTTCTAGTAACCTTTTTCGTCTAACCTTTCCTTTGCAGACTGCAGACCCTCGTATAAACCTTAACTCTAATTCTCAGATTCTACTCTCGAAGGTAATCTCTCCCACCATTTTGTTGTTTTAATTTCTAATTCTGTATGTTATACTGTTGAATCTTGTATGATTTATTCGCTTCTAATTCACCTGGTTTTCAAAAACCCTAATTTTGTGCTCGTTTGTGTGTAGAATAATGGGAGAAACCAATGCTTATGAAGTGAAACTTCCAGATTCCGCAGTCACCAAAACTAGAGGCGAGTATTAGGCCCGTCGGAAAATGGCAGACTCTCATTCGCCGGAAAATGGGAAAAAGATATTTAAAATGTTAGCCGATACGCTATTGAAGACTTGCTTGTCCTCCCTTCTCGGTGCAGGCTTGAGTGCTAGTGTGATGTTGAGGAGTGGGCAGTGGCTGCTGAAGACATGCTTCCTCTGTTCTCGGTGCGGGCAGACGACTCTCAACAGGTATTACTGAGTTGAGTTCTATGATGTTGCGAATTTGCATTTGGTGCATTTAACATTGATGATTTTGATTTGTGTTAATAATTCATGTTTTTGTTCGATTTCGCATGGCCAGTTGATAACTTGACTAAATTACTAGTAGTCGAAAGTGAGCTTTTTAATTAAGAGTATTGTTTATCATCTTTGTATACTAGACTCTTTTCTCATCTCTCTTTGGGCTGTTTTTTTTGAACTGCTAGCCTACGGAATTGTGTTTTCTAGCACCGTTCTATGCCCCACCATCTGATTTCAGAGTTTTTATAACGAGCTTCTATGTATCATCTACTCTAATAAGACAAATAAATGTTGTATGTTTTTCTTTCAACTTGCTTTTTTCTTGAGCATAAATGAGATAAGACTTCTGCTCCTTGCATTTCGCGTATGCTTTTTGACATGCTTACCATGCTCGTTAGTGCGCGTGTGTGTTTATGTGGTTTATTGACATTGAAGTAGATTTTGTGTTGTATAGTGTGGTTTCGGCCAGCCAACGCCGGCATAAGCACAAGAAATCAACGAGAACCAACGACTTTACATCTCTCTCTGTTGTTTTAACAAGTAGCCGGCACCCAGATTCACATTTCTCTTTTCTTCCATCACATGTGTTGTCTCTCAGGTAAGGTTCTTCATAATTTGTCATAAACTATGCTACTCTCCACTGCTTGCAAACATTTTTGAAGTTATCAATTGGGTTTGTGCATGGATAGCAGGGTGGTAGATATGTTCTACCAGATGAGGTATGTTCCACCCGATGAGGCGCCCACTTCCATCATCTTTTGTTGTCGACATGTCTGGCTTGGATAGACAAGTGAATTGGCTTAACTTGAAGCTCGCAAGTTCTACAATTTTATTTCATAAACGTGTGATTTAATGTGTAATAGAAAAGTTTTTTCATTATATTAGTGATTATATTGAAACTGAATCCACCTTCTTCTCATTTCTCTGACATGAACATATTTCATCCTTTCGATTTAATTTTCTGTGCTTTGTGTATGTGTGTGACTGTGTGTGTTGGGGGGATCTATGCAGGCATCTGGTTGTATAGTGTGCTTCTGTGAGAGGGGTGTCTGCAGGATGTTTCTCACGAGTAGATAATTGAGGAGAAATTAGAGATGGGTAATTTGGGTTGATGACAAATTGGTGGAGGTAATAAATGGGGGGATTTAATAGAGTGAAAGTCAATGTTCAAGAGAGAGAAATGAGTATTTTAGAGTGATAGAGAAATGTGGGATATTGGTTGTGCAATGCTATGCAACGTAAGATTTTTATTTAAATAAAATAAATATGTTTGCTGCGGGCATTACAAAGCAGCCCGCTGCTAAGTTTACATCAAAACATATGTTAGCATTACCATTAGCTGCGGGTCATAGGCTAAAGCCCGCATCAATTGATGTTTGTTGCTGCGGGCTTAAGCTTGAGGCCCGCAGCTAAACTTCAATTTTAGGTGCGTCTTCGTACATAGCTACTGTTTTTTCACAATACCTGCGCCTTCAATAGATACGACCCTTGTATTCAGCAACAAGCCCCTTTGAGGCCCGCAGCAACAACTATTTTTTCCACTAGTGAGTGTTCATACCAGAATAACAACATACATAAATATAATTAATTTATCTCTTTAAAATATAAATCTTATCAATACTAATAACTCAAACTCATTTCTTAAATTAATATAGAACTCGATATAACAAAAAGTAATTTCATTAGTATAAGTTACTATTATCGAGTTAATTCTTAAAAAATAATCTTATCAGTATAACCAAATATATATTTTCACAAAGAATTTCCAGCAATTAATTAAGTTAATATTGTAATTCATAATTAATAAAACCGCTCTTAAAAATAGGGCCATTACAGAGTGGGAGAGTTTTGATGTAAATTTATCCTTCTGAAGCATAGTCTTATAATTCCTCGTGGAACCAAGGACATCAACTTGGGGGAGAATCTTTATATGTATATTCTCTCTCTCTTCTACTATTTATTAGTGTGAATCTATTGCCTTCATAGACATATTTTGCTTTCAAAAAAATAAAATAAAATTAAAAAAATGATACAATTTGAGCATGTTGAATTGTAAGATTGTTTTCCGTGTGCCCCATTGATGTTTTTGAATTGTTTTGGAATCTTCAGTTATGATGGTTTGGCATGGGAATTCATTGGTCTTGATTTGATTTTCGATCTACTGTGACCCTTGTTTGCATTGGTATTGATTTGATTTTCGATCTTCATGGACTCATTGGTCTTGATTTGATTTTCGATGTATTAGTGACACAAGCTGAATGATAAAAATAAAAGTTTCAACACATAAAGAAGAATCAAATATGAAGACTCAAGGCATTGGAGAATGGATTAATATATCCAAGCTTGTATGGTAATAGTTATATGTATATGTGCAAGAGTAAGTATTAACTTACCATCTTGATTCGTGGTTGAGTTTATTATTTGGAACATAAGTTGTCATTTAGTGACTCTAAGTTCATAATTCATATGTCTAGTAATATCTCGAGGCTGCATTCATTATCATTCTAGAACTTTAGGAACTTGTGCAAACTAAGGTGTCAATACTTAAGCAAGAAACTCTGATCGCAATAGTGTATTAATATTCGAACAATATTAGACTAATATTATGTCAAGAATAAAATTAGGGCTTAATTGCTTGCTTTCTCATTGATCTCTTTACGATATATATAGTGTACAAAATTAGGAAACCTAACAAGATAAGGAAACCTGACAAACAATATCTTTATAATTCTATCATTTACACAATAATATCTTTTCCTAAAATAATATCTTAACACCCCCCTCAAGTTGGAGCACGAGCGAGATCGAGAATGCCCAACTTGGACAAGATCAAACTGAGTTTTTCCAAGTGCTTTAGTAAAAATGTCGGTCAATTGCTCCTTCGTAGGAACATATGAAGGGCCAATGAGTCCATCAACAACAGCATCACAGAGAAAATGGCAATCAACCTCAATGTGCTTTGTACACTTATGAAAGACGGGATTATTAGCAAGATGTAAAGCCGACTGACTATCACAAAACAATAGTGTAGATTTGGGACGATGAACACCCAAACTAAGAGGCTACCCATTGAGCCATTTCAACTCACAAGTAATATCCGCCATTGAGCGGTATTCAACTTCAACTGAAGAGCGAGACACATTATGTTGCTTCTTGGTCTTCCCAGAGATAGGAGAATGACCCAAGAAAACAATCCAACCAGAAAGAGATCTCCAAGTAACTGAGCAGGCAGACCAATAAGAATCACACAACCTTGAAGAGACAAATCACTATCAGCACGCAACATAATACCCTGTCCTGGAGTACCCTTCAAGTACCGTACAACTCGTAACGCAGCCTCCCAATGTTCATGACAAGGAGCCTGCATGAACTGAGATAAAATGTGAATTGAGTAAGCTAAATCAGGATGAGTGACTGATAAGTAGATGAGACGTCTCACTAGACGTCGATAAGCAGGAGCATCCTCAATGACGGGCCCGGAAACACGGCCGAGACGATGATTTTTATCAACGGGCCTAACAATCCTGATTTAAAGCACTTCGAGCAACTTCAATGCCAAGAAAGTATTTCAACGGACCCAAGTCCTTAAGCTTCAAACAATCACTCAAATAACCTTTGAAAACATTTAGAGCAGCAGTCGTTCCCAGAAATAATGATATCATCAACATATACCAACACATTTAGATGTACAAACCCTCGAGTGTAAGTGAAAAGAGAGTAATCTGAATAGGATATAGAGAAGCCATACCCCTTCAGAGCAGAGACCAGTTTGGCGAACTAACAACGAGGAGCTTGCTTAAGCCCATACAAAAAATTACGCAAGCGACAAACAAGAGTAGGATATGAAGATTCAAAACCCAGAGGAAGCTGCATATAAACCTCCTCATCAAGGCCCCCATAGAAAAATGCATTGTGAACATCCATCTGATGAAGTTCTCAATTCTTAGAGGACGCAACAGCGAGAAATACACAAACAGTGGTCATCTTAGCTACTGGAGCAAAAGTCTCGTTATAATCAATGCCAGCTTCTTGATGATTGCCAAAAACCACAAGTCGGGATTTGAGGCGCTCCACCCCTCCATTTATTTTTATACTTAATCAAACACCCATTGACTACCCAAGGATCGTTTTCCATGAGGAAGAGGAACTAGATCCAAGTGTCATTTTCTTCCAAGGCACGTATTTCCTCACCCATGGATGCCTGCAAACCTTTATCTTTCATAACTTCTCTGAATGATCTGGGCTCAGTGTTAGCAACAATGGAAGCACGAAACTTTCGATAATTCACAGAAAAAATTTGCACAATTTATAAAGTGAGCTATGGGATAAGGAGTACCTGAGCGAGAATCATGAGACGAAGTAGCTGGAGATGGACTTTCAGTAGTGATAGCATTGGAGACAAAATCATGTAACAAAACTGAATCGCATTTTATACGATGACCCTTACCAAGAGGAGAAGATGGGATTGGATTTGTGTTTGGTATTTGTGGTGGAGGGTGGAGGAGTGTGAGACGTAGGAGAAAGGATGGGCTGAGAATGGGGCTCGGTGGGCGAATGAATAAACTCAAGGGGAGATGAAAGGTCGTAGTGACCCGCGGGGTCAATCCGCGCCCGCAGCGTGGGATGCTTCTGGGACTCGGAAGGCTGGCCGCGGGGTATAACCTGCGCCCGCGGGTTGTCGAGCGGCTGGGCAGTGTCACCCGCGGGGATAGCCTGCTCCCGCGGCTTGTCGAGCTGCTGGGCAGCATCACCCACAAGGTTGCCTTGCGCCCACAGCTAAGGCTGCTGCGTGGGGGAAAAGACCTACTTGCCCGCGGGGTAAAGCTGCGGCCGCGGGTTCGACTTGGGCTGATTCATTTGTGGTGCTTGGTCATAGAGAAATTGCGCAAAATCTTCATGCACTAAATCATCATTTTGCGGAACAATGGAGGTCGGATCAAATTGACCTCCTCCAGGGTTAAGAAGGGAAATATATCCTCAAGATCATATAAACGCTAACCCTTTTTCCTGTGAGGATACCCAACGAAGACACATTTTCTACTCCGACTAGCAAATTTATCACCATGAGTATTATGATTATGAGCAAAGCAAAGGCAACTTAAAGTACGTACTGCATCATAAGAAGGAGTAGAGTCGTAAAAAATTTGATACGACGTCTTATTGTCAAGTAAGAGGGATGGAGTTCGATTTATAAGATCAGGTGTCGCTAAGACACTTTCCACCCAAAAATAAATAGGTAGGTGAGCTTGAAACCGAAGAGCCCTCCCTACATATAGAATGTGTTTCTGCTTACTTTCTACCATCCCATTTTATTGTGGAGTTTTTGAGCAAGAATTTTGGAAAAGAATGTCATTGGTAGAAAAATAATCATTTAAACAATTAAACTCCGTGCCATTGTCACTTTGAACAACCTTTATGAATTGAGAAAATTGTCGTTCAACCATAGTAACAGAAGACATAAACATATGAAAGACCTAAGTTTTATCCATCAATAAATAAATCCAACAACTCTAGAATAATCATCAACAATAGTCACATAATAACGAGCTCCATAAGAAGAAACATGCCTATAAGAACCCCACAAATCATAAGGAATTTTCTCAAAAATTCTACTAGCTCATTTATCACTTAAAGGAAACTTGTCTCTAGGATGCTTAGCACGAAAATAAATTTCACATGCTTTATTTAAACTACCCTTATGACCACAAAGAGGAGGAACCAACTTCATTACGCGTTCGGAGGGATGTCCCATTCTTTTGTGCCACAATTCCAAGTCTAAAGACACTCCATGAACCGTAACTTGGGTCACCAAGCTACCACCACAGAAATAGTATAATCCATCCCGTCTACGACCCGTCCCAATCAGCTCCCTCATGGGGTCCTGTATAGCACTCATAGAGGAGTTAAATTGTACAATACATGATAATTCATTGGATAATTGTGAAACCGAAAGTAAATTGCAACCAAAAGAAGGAACAAAGCGAACATTGGTGAGGGTGATAGTGGCAGACAATCGAACTGAATCCTTATGAGTAGCCACAACTGAGTCCCCATTGGGAAGACCGACAGGACAAGCATAAATATTTACTAAATCAAAGAGCCAAGATTTCTCACCAGTAACGTGATGACCACCACCAGTATCAATAATCCAAGAGGTGGAAAGAAACTTACCATTGAGACGATCATCGGAAATTTTGGTGTTACCAAACATTCCTACAAGAGCCCTCCATTGTTCAACAGAGAATAAAGAACTAGGAGAGGCATCCGAAGTAGCAGATGAGGCGCCAAGAGCAGCTATATTAGCTTTGGCTGGAGGCCTAGAACGAGGAGGAGCTGGTTTGACACCCCTACCACCCCGAGAATCAGATTTGGAGCCTTGTTGCCAACCCTCAAGATAACCCACAAGCTTGTAACAAGTAGAAACATCATGAACATGCTTTTTACAATGAGAACAAGTTAGCAAGGAAAAACAACGCGAAGCCTCGTGCCCTACATTTTTTACAATGAGTGCAAGTAGGGCGCTCAGACTGCCCACGACCACGTGGCCCTTGAACTGCAAAACCCGTGGCATCAGTTGATTTTTCATCAACCGTACCATTGGCTAAACGCAAACGTTCCTCCTGCATAACCAATTGATAAGCCCGATCGAGAGAGGGAAGGGGATCGGTAGACAAAATATTTGAACGCAAGTGAGAGTAATAGTGCAAACCCATTAGAAAATCATGAAGTTGTCGTGTTTCACAATCTTTAGCATCTAGAGTGCTAGCAATACATTCAGAACAACACGTGCAGTCTATTAAAGGCTCATGACGATTAAGTTCCTCCCAAAGACTATTAATCTTACCTTAGTATTGAGATACATACATGGATTTAGGTTGAGCACACTTTGTAATTGCCGTGCGTAACTGTTGAATCTGAGGGCCGTTGACGAGAGCAAATCGAGTTTTAAGGTGTTCCCAAAGGCAGGAAGCCTCACGAAACTTAGATAAATTGGCCTTGACCTCCGGATCTATGGAGTTTTTGATCCAAGCAACCAACATAGCATTAATCGTAGTCCAATCAGAAGATGTATATGGTTGTTCTACCTCAGTGATAGAACCATCAAGAAAGCCAAATTTACGTTTGGCCTCAAGAGCTATTTCAATATCCGCAGCCCAATCTTAATAATCATCGTTACGAGGGCGCGTAGGAGTAATATAGTCACCGGGTTTATCATCGGCACCTAGATAAAAAGGAGAATTGGGGTTGAAAGTAGGTGTCTCATTGATCTATTTACAATATATACAGTGTACAAGTTTAGAAAACCTAACAAGATAAGGAAACCTAACAGACAATATCTTTATAATTCTATCATTTACACAATAATATCTTTTCCTAAAATAATATCTTAACATATTATTTTAGGATCTTATCTTGTACGTCATTCATGGTCATTTAATAAATTAGAAAAGGGCTTGTTGCAGTAGATAAAGCATAGATACGAATAGAAATAATCAGAATAAAATGCATTTATCTTTTACGTGGTTAGGGTAGACATTCCCTTCAAAAAAGGTTAGAATAGACATGGACTAGGTCAAAAGATAGAGTTCTATCCTTTTGTTAACTTTGTACTCCCTGCATTTATTTTATTCTTAGACTTTTCTTTCTAGAACATTTCTTTTTAATTGTTACACTTTAAGTTTTACTATCTTTAGTAAACTTTCACATCTCTATATTCCAATTTCGCATACTTTTGGTGCCCACTTGTCCTTTTGTTTTCCCATTAAACACTCAACCACCCCATACTTTTAGCTTTATAACATTCTCTTTCATACCTTACATATTCCTAAACAATCATTGCATAGAATTGTTATATTTCCTAGGTTATCCCCCAAAGTAAACTGTAACATAAAAAAACAAACGAGGAAGTACTTTTTAGGTTGATTCCTGAGTTCATTTTCTAATAAATATCCATTCATCGTCACTTGAAAATGCACCTAAGTTCAAGCTAATTAATTTCTACCTAACACATTTCATTCAATTCCCAGTCAGTCTTAGTGTAAGTTCCACAGAATAACAATATTACTTTCAAGTGGCTCCATATTTACTTCTTTAGATTTTAATTTGTACGGTTGTGTTTAGATCTAGTGGTTGATCTAAAAATCTCCAGTCGGGAGATCGAGACTTTTAGTGGTGACGTCGTTTTGAGTTTTGCACTTATAATGGTGAAATGTGAGTGAATAGTAGTCTAGCGGAAACTGCTATAGGGATTTAAGTTTAGGTGGAACTCAGGTATGGCTAAAGTATAATTTTAAGACTATATAGTTGTTACACCCTAAAATAAATAAGAAGAAGTAGAGTTAAAAGTTATATGTGGCCGGGATTTTTATTCCTAATTTGGGATTAAGAATAGGGACGTCAATGGAGCGGGGCGGGGCGGATGTTGGCATTTTTATCTCCATCCCCGCCTAAAAAAACTCATCCCCATCATCGCCCCATCACCCATGGCGGGGGAAAATCTTATCCCCATCCCCGCGCCAATGGGGACACACTAAAAACTATCCCTGCTCCATCACCCGCGTGGATCCCCATACCCACCTTACCCCCGCTAGACCCGCCCCAACCTCCGTCCCGTCTTCGCCCCATCCCCGTCTCAATGCCGGTTTACTAAATTTTTTGGGCCTAGAGAAATATATGGTAAAACTTTTTAAAAAGATAAATTACATTAAAAATAAATTCCTTCAATACACGGCGATAAAGCAGAGCGGGCGGGGCTGGGACGAGCGAGCGAGGATGGGGCGGGGCGGGTCGGGATGGGACGGGGCCAATCTAACATCCACACCCGCCCCATCACCCACGGTGGGTACTGTTTTCATCCCCATGTGTCCGCCCTATCACTTGTGAAACCTTCTCCCATCCCTGCCTAACTGGGGCGGATGCGGGGAGGGTCTCCACGAAACCCACCCCACTGACATCCCTAATTAAGAAGTTTCCTCTAGTAAATTTCTTGTGTTACTTGTTTACAATTTTCGTCTGTTCTATGATATCAAAATTTCACAATTACTCTCTTCGTTTTTTTTAATATGCACATTTTTTCATTTTGGGGTATTTTATTTAATTGGTATCTTTATATCTTTTTTCTATAAATGGGAGGTTGGCCTACCTAATTATTACACTTCTCTCCTACTTTTTCTTTCATTCTCTCTACTTTTTTCACTTTTTCCTTACTTTTACTATCCTTCTCCCTTATTTTAACACTTTTTTATTGGTCCGTGCTCAAAAACAAATATACATATTAAAAAAAACGGAGGTATTAATATTTAATCTCCTTCAGTAAGTGCTAACTGAAAACAACAGTCAAATATAACAATAATTTATAATGATAGCAATATTCTTATAATTCAAGCACAAAAAAAATTAAAATAGTCGTTTAACATTATCCATATATATTAATTTGCGATAATAAGACTTCTTCTTCGAAAATACATTTGCAACAACAGTAATTTAGCCAATGATGAGGTGGAACGAATTTCAGTTATGTCTCCAAATTATTTGCAGAACTCCATAACCCAAAAGCTATAAACATAGCAATCGAAGTTGATATTGGCAAAACCAGCTGCCTTTGCGAGTCTCTCGAACTCCTGCCTGCTCCTTTCCTTTCCTCCAGGGGTTTGTGACATCATGTGTATGTCTAATTGGCTTATTACTCTCCCACATATGGTGGTTTCTGCCTCATCTGGCAGGATCGCTTCAACCACAATAACCTTTCCTTTCTCTGGCAAAGCGTTGTAACAATTTTGTAACAGCTTCAGGCAATGAGCATCTGCCCAATCATGTAGGATCCACTATAAAAGCGAATAAAGTATTTTAGGAGTAATTAAGCAAAGATGCAACAGAAAAATTTGCTAAACACATTCTCTTATGATGTATCTTTATAGTCTGTTTGGGAGGATGCAATAGATAATGCTAATAGGTATAGGATTTTCTTTGCATAATAATGGAGTATAACTGCTATCAATATTCTCATTCAACAACAATTACTTTTGAACCCCATTGTTGAATAAATATTAGTGACTCACATTAGAGAAAGAGGAGATACAAAAAGACCATATCACCATAGGAGTTAACCTTCCTATCACTATATGGTTTTAGTATGGAACCTCGTTGTGCTTGTAAATGGACCAATTAACATTATATTAGAGCCCAGATTGTAAGGAAAAAGAGGAGACAAAAAACCACTATATTAGCCTAAAAGTTACTAAATCCTCTTTATTGCGTTGCACATACCTAATTTATGACTAACTAAAAATTAATAATTACCAGTCCAATAATAAATAGGGGCGAGCAAAACAACGATAGTTCTATACTTGGTGTGTAATACTCCTCCCACAATACATTTCCATGTAATAATCTATTAATCTAAATCATTCATGTGATTTGTAAAAGTGCGATAGTAACTTACCTTCAGGATAATGGCTTCACCTTTGGGGACGGAAGCGAACATATCTCCACAAACATGTTGTACACCTAAAGCAAATGACAAGTCATTGCACCAAACAAGAAAGTCACTGACCTGTTAATAATTTTTTATTTGCAATGGAGCCACCAATGCAACTATCCTTCATTAGTTTGACAAAGTTTCTACCCTATTTTTTCGGGAAAAAACTAATGTATCAGACTGAATTTGTTTTTATAAAAAAATTTTTTTGTCAAAAACCATATTTTATAATACACATTGTAGGTTTAACTATTTTTCTTATTTTCTAACTTCAACTACCCTTTTAATTAAAACCAATAGGTTTCACTACCAGAACTACGTTCGGCCAAAAGATTTTAGGACGATTTTACCTTTTAGTGGTTTTCAGTTATGTTATTCATTTTGCCACAAATTTCCACTAGGTTTTCACATTCAATCCAACCCTAGTACATCAATTTAGTGGAAATTTTAAGATTTTTTATTCAATTAATCATTTATTTGGGCATTAATTCGTGAACGAGTGCCCAAATCTTCAATTGGACGTTCTTTTAGCAAGCTTTATAGTGCAGATTCCGGCAACCACAGTGGGTAGCCGAGATTCTGCCAGCGAGATGGTAACCACCACCAAATAGCCCAGATTTCGCCGGCGAGAGGGTTGTACCAGATTCCGGCAACCATAGTGGGCAAGCCAGGTTTGTTTTGGTGGTGGTTACCCTCTCACCGGAGAAATCGAGGTTGTTTGGTGGTGATTACCCTATCGCCGGCTGAATCTTGGCTGAAATCTAACACTTTAGGGTTTGCAAAAAAATCGTCCTATTGATGGGCACTTCATTCATGAATTAATGCCCCACTAAATTATTAATTGAAAAGAATTTTCAAATTTTCCCCAAATTGATGAACTAGGTTAGCATTGAATGAGAAAATCGAATGAAAATTGGGATGGGGGGATGAAGAACATGACTAAAAATCACTAAAGGGTAAAATCGTCATAAAAAATTTTGTCCTGAAAGTGATTTTGATAGTGAAACCTACTCGTTTTTATTATAGGAGGTAGTTAAAATAGAAAAGAATGGAAAAGATAGTTAAACCTACAATGTAAATTATAAAAGGTGGTTTTAAACACAAAATCCTTTTAAAAAAAATATTTCAAAAGCTACCAGTGTACTATCCAATACAGAGTACCGAAACAATATGAAGGAGAACTAGAATGTAACACAATTGATACATCAGAAGATTGTAAATGAATGATCACCATCAATTTCATGCATGCTATATGCCTATGTCAGGCAAGCTTTCTCCTGCGGCGTGGCTCTACTTTGAAAAAAAAAGTACACTTTGATATACGTAACTCTACGTACACGGAAAATATCTCAGTTAAATGAGTATGAGTTAGTCAAAGGAGTATAAATTTTTCAAATGAGTATCTAGCCAAATGGGTATGAGATTTCTAAATGAGTACGGAGCCAAATGAGAGTGTTTCAAATGATTATGAATTTTCCAATGAGTATGAGTTACATGAATGAGTATGAAACCAAATGAGTATGACTTTTTCCAAATGAGTAAGGGTATGAAGCCGAATGAGTATGAGTATGAGCGTCAAATGAGTATGAGTTACCTCATTTCGTATGAAGTCAAATGAGTATGAGTTACCTCATTTCGTATGAAGTCAAATGAGTATGAGTTACCTCATTTCGTATGAAGTCAAATGAGTATGAGTTACCTCATTTCCAACCTTTTCACAATTATAGTGTTTTTTTTTTAAATTGAATTATATAGATGATGTAATGATAATATAGTAATGATAATAATAATAATAATAATAATAATAATAATAATAATAATAATAATAATATATTCCCATTATAATAATAATAATGAGGATAATAATAATACTAATAATACTTAATAATAATAAGAATATTTTTCAAAAGAGACATTTTATAAACATTTTGTTTGTGAGAAGGTATATATAAAAAATTTAATTGTGAACCTACATCCAAGAGGAGTGTGTGCCTCACTTTCTTCACAACTGCTTCTCTCTCCTAAAATCCCCCTTCTCCATCCCCGTTTCTTCCAAAAATAAAGAACCCCACGCCATTACAACTACAAACTTAACCTTACTCCTAACCAATGATACCAGGAACGCGGAACGGAGGGCCGATCTCCGATCTGAGTCGTTCGTTCCGGATCGCGGTGCGAATGCGTCCCAATTCGCTGTGAGTCGCGTCCCCGTTCGTCGAAGGTGGCGTTCCTTCACAAATCTAGGGTTTTCGAATGAATGCAACGTTTTAGGGCTGAGAATTCTCATCGAGAGAGAAGAAGAAGGGCTGAGAAGAGAGAAGCAGCAGCGCTGAGAGAAGAGAGAAGCAGCAGCGCTGAGAGAAGAGAGAAGAGAGAAGAGAGGAGAAGAAGTGCTGAAGTGGCTGAACACGTGATATAAGGAGAGAGAAGAGGAATAGGTTAAAAATTAAATGTGATACTGATATTTTGACTAGCACTAGCAAGTAGCAACTAGGCCCACTCTCCTTTTTCTAAGTTGCATTTAAGTTTTTAAATATATTTAAAAAAAACAAAAATCTAAAGTTTACTTATTTTTTATTTTTTACTGTTTACTTTACACGCTTTTCTTCAATTTTAAAATTTTTATTTTTTTATTTTTTTGAAACTATATATATATATATATATATTAATTGTTTTCGTACCCAATCGTTCCCGCTTCACTCTCTGTAACATTCCGCGTATCCGTTTTCGTTCCCCGTTTCGAATCGAACCCCGTTCCTTGTAACATTGCTCCTAACAACATTCCTTTCACATGATAGAGTTGAGTTTATAATTATAAAAGCACAGTTACAAACTTAAACGTGCTTTGTAGTAGCTGCCAGTCTCCCAGTTCCATCTCACTAATAAGATGAGATCTTACAATGCATTAAAGTGATGAAATCTAGAATATGGTAACCCCCAATATTCCTTAATTTTTAAAAACTTTTAGTTTGTTTCGCAATAATAATTTGTACAATTAACCTTTCCCTATATGAGGTGGCCTTTGAAGTTGTCTGCTAGGAGAGAAGTGCAAATTATCCCTAATAACACAGGCTTCGACAAACTTCTTGCTTGGACATGGTTGTTATTGTCCCTCTTTTGGAGGATTTTCTGTCTTATACTCTGTATCTATGTGATGAATTTTGTTCGCTTATTTTTCCGTTTTCCCGATTGACACTGTGGAGAAGAAGATGTGGAATCATAATCAACATGAACTAATGTAGTGTCAAAAGGTATATATAGAGACATTGTAGGAACCATGAATTTGGAGATTTGGTCGAGTATGCATAAAAGTAGTTATCTTGATTGCAAAATTTTACATGATAGATTTGAGTCACACCATATTTAAATTAATTGCAAACATAAAACAAATGTTTAAACAAGCAGAGTTGCAGCAACATTTACATTGACAGATTTGAGCCACACCATTTACACAAAAATACGCTAAAAGCAATTAATTTGGAGCAGAGCAACCCCTAATTCCATATGATTTTCTTTTAAAATATCCTTTTTTATAGATTAGTATATAATGATCTTCAGTTGGAGTGAAATCAAATTATTCCAGGGTCTGCACAAAAGAAGCTAAGGTTGATTAAACCCAATAGGGTTTGAGTTTTTGAAGAAACAGTTATAGGCAAGGAGGTTTTAGGAGAGAGAAGCACTTGTGAAGAGAGTTTGGCTCAGACTCCTCTTTTAGGAGAGAGAAAATTGATTTTCTTGCAGGAAAAAGCTTGGGGTCTTCAATAACAAATTTATTTTATTTTGGGGTGTTTGTTCACCATTAATTTTTTTTATAGGTACCTTCTTGTAGCCAAAATGTTTTGAAAGGTCCCTCTTGACAAAATTTCCTAATGATGATGGTGATAATGACCCTTTAACGCCGTATCTCTTTCTTCTTTGTACGAAAGTTTGGGTCAAAGGCTTACTAAGAAAAAAATCTGGGTAACATTCGGGGTATTAACATTAATCAGAGTGCTCCTCCTATTTCAAACCTCTTCTTTGTCGATGATGCTCTGCTATTTTTCGTGGCCACTCTGAAGTCTTGTCGCTAGGTTCGGTTGTTGTTGGATGAGGTATGTCAGCTTTCGGGAAATGGTTAGCTTCTCCAAGTCGTCCGTCAAGTTCAGCCGTAATACCCCTAACCATTTTATACACTACTTACGTGAACCCTTAGAACTAGATTCAGTACCTTCATTCCAGCATTGCTTGGGGTGTCGTTAGAGGTTTCTAATAAATCACTGGCATTATTTTCTTTTATGGTGGACAAAAATCACCAAACGATATCGTCTCAGAAGTTTTCAATTATATCTCCTGCTACACATTGGATTTTAATAAACTCCGTCCTTTCAGCCATTGCCTCCCATCTTATGGTAGTTTTCCTTCGACCAAAGACTATTATATAATGTTTGAGTTATGCTATGTTATACTTTTGGTGGGTTGGTGTTGCGGGCAAACGTCCTATTTACTGGTGTAAAACGGAACATCTGCAACATCATCATGTTCATGGTGGTTTGGGGTTACGTAACTTGGAGGTCAGAAAGAAGGCTAGCTTTCCGCACTGCCTAGCGTATCCATAGTCACCCACAACTACTACTTACTCGTGTCTTGCTGGCTAAGTATCGGCATACTCCTCTGCGACATACGCGCCATTTTTCTACTTCCTCTCACGGAGATTCCACAACCGGGTAAATTTCAGTTAGCACTTTCAGCGCGGTATGGCAAACCCCATTGATAATGGCAAAACTACGTGTCTTAATTCGCTAATATAGCTTGTTGAGTTCGTATTGTATTCGGAGAGACACCCCGTCACACCCTTCCCAAGGTCAGGGATCTCATTATTAATTAGGAGACGTGGAATGCTCCGCTAATTTAGGCTCCTTCTCTACCCTCACGACTAATCAAATTTTGGCTATTCTCCTTCTGTCTGCTCCAACCCCTAATCCGGATGAGGTTTTCTGGCGCTACAAATGGAGTTATACAACCATGTTTGGCTATTGGTGGTGGTTTCAACAACAACATGGGCATCCTCCACGTTGGCAGATTTTTCTTTGGCATGTGATGAACAATATTCTCCCTACAAAAGACAACTTGCGAAAGAGATCATTACAATCTCTACTACTTGTCCACCTTGTTAGTGTGCACATGGAAACTGCGACGCATCTCTTCCGAGATTATACTGTTAGCTCTAGAATATGGGCAGCTTCCACTCTTGGCATTCGATCCACTGTTATCCATATGGAGCTTTCTGATTGGTTTCAGGCCCTCTTACTTTATTTTGGTCGAGTTCAAAAGAAGGAAGGTCACCTCATCTTGACTTTTGCCGCCATGTTTTGGACAATCTTGTGGTACCGCAATACTCTGGTGTTTCAGGGAATTTCTTGCTTTCCTTTGCAGCTTATTCAGTAGTATCATCACAATGTACAACACCATCTCCCCGGGGTAACTAGCTCTTACAACCAACCTTGTGTCCCTCCGGTTTCAGTTCGACATCAAATTTTCACTGCGGGGATTCCTCCTTCTGGTCTAGTTGCTCGATTGATCGTTGATGGGGCTCGAAAGCAGCACAAAATAGGACCACTATGGCTGGTGTGGGCTGGCAACTGCATGCTTATGGCCCGACTTTTCCTACCGCCCATTGTGTTTATGCTTCATCCCAGTTGATGCTGAATTGTTAGCTCTGTGGCAGGTTTGCTGGCAGCTCAGGATCATGGTGCTCATCTTTGGGTGGGTGTCGATTCCCAGTTGGTCGTCTTTTCTTACAGGATCCAGTTTTGTGTGACAGTGTGAAGCATTGTATGTCAATCTCCTGCGTCGTATCCTTGTCCTTGTGTCTACCTTTACTTCTTTTCTTTATGCTAAAGTTGATCGTCATCTAGTTCAGAAGGCCCACACCCTTGCAATTCAAGCGCGTAGGACCTTCCTTCTTGGCTTCTATGCTTTTAAGCTTGTCAAAAAAGATAATAGTACGTAATAATAATAATATTCTTCGAGCCGATCGGGTTTCCAAGTGGTGGTATAGAACGTTGAGTTGTGGTGTTTCTTGTGGCCCTCTAGGTGTTTTCACGGTAGTGTTCTGGTGTGGATAAGTGTTGTGGTGGCTTAGATTTTCATATACATCATGTTTCTTTTTCATCAAGTCTTGACGGTGCACTCATCATCATGATCATCATCAGAGTGGTTGATCAAGGCTTGCCATCATCTCCATCATCAAAGGTCCGCGTGACATCATCATTGTGACATCGTCATATTACACTGCTAGTTTTTTTGGAATTTAGCATCGGCATCATCGTGGCTTTCATGTTCGTGGTTTTTGGTTTTGATGGCTATCCTAGACATCAGCCTGACATCAGCATGAGATCAGCTCTGCGTGGCTGTTGCGTTTGGTGGCTATTTCGTGGTGGTCGTGTTCGATTTAGGTTGTTTGTGTACGTGGTGGTGACGTGATGATTTACGCTTTTCCCTTTCTATGACAATTGTTTCATTGTTCTTTTGTAGCTCTTAGTGGATGTCATGATAGTGGTGGAAATGGGCTTACCAAGAGTTCTTTGATCACACACCTTCACAATCGTCATTGCTGTGTTGATGTGCAATATTAGAAAACACTCTCTTTCACTAATATAACTTTTTTCTTAGAGGCTGAGGTAACTTTTAAACTTATGGGGATTTGGTTATGCGAGCATTATTTCAAAACGCATACTCTTCGTTCGAAGTGTCATCATGGCAAAGGATCTGTTTTGCGCAACCCCTAGATGTTGGTGATGGTGTTGTTAGGTTTGTGCTTTATGATTTTACCACGCCAAAAGTTCATTCTTCTTCAGAGAAGCTTGATAATGTTGATGATTTAAAGCAAGCCCAACAGACGGGCTTTACTGTGGCTCTCCTTGATAGTTTTCTTTCAATGGGTTTTCACACTGTCAAATCCATCACTCCTAACCGTTGTCTGGGCTTTTCGCAAGTCTTGAAAGGAGCTCTTGATAAGGTGATTTGAAAGCCTACTGACATCTCTTGCTGGGTTAGTTGTTAGTATTGCCTCTTTGTATCTTTAAAACCTTTTGCTCGCGGAGTAATCTTGAGCGTAAGTCTACAATCAAACGTCAATGTCAAGAAGAGAGTATTGTCAATGCCATTCGATTTTGGAGCGTGTCAAGTGGTACTTTGCAACTTATGAGGGAAACTTGAGTGGAATTTTCTCCTTCTTTATTGTCTGATGTTGGTGAGGAAGACCTTGGTTTAGGAGAGTGAATTATCGAGCAGTGTAAGAGGAAGATATTTGATGGCCATTATATTGTCGCAGTCAGAGTTCGTTCCTCTTCTGGCGGTGCTCCGTATAATGATGCTACTCTTGAGGACTTGAAGGCTAAGCACCCTTTCAGGCCTGCTCCCTCCTTGCGATATCTACCTAATGATCATCATCACCTCAGTGCATCTCCAATGTTGTTTTAGATGGGATTAAGATTTTCCTCGTGGCACATCTTGTGGAAGGAACAGTTTGCGTGCTCAACACCTTATGGATTGCTTTAGTGGAGTTACTCTTGTGATTTCTGATAAGTTAGTCATCTCTATTACCCAAGTGGTGAATCTCTTTCTTGATGCGAAATGTCCCAAAGTGCAGGGTGAGTATATTGATAGTGCTACTCTCACACCTCTTGTCAAGCAAGGTGGTTTTATTCCTCCTATAGATGAGGGTATTGTTTACAAGCGACTGATTTCAAAGGTTAGTGCTGTTATGACTGATCATTCTTTTCATGTTATTTAAATAATCTACAATTTGGTGTTGGTGGGGGTGTGGGGAGGACCGGAGGAGGTGAGCAATACATCATGCCATAAATGGATTAATTGAGGATCGTGGCGGCGTTGGTGGTCTTTCGATGTTGCGGGTGGATTTTAAAAATGCTTTCAACTTGGTGGATTAAGAGGTTGTCTTACGAGAAGTTCTTCTTCATTGTCTTTCTATCTCACATTGGATGGAATTCTACTACTCTAATCTAGCTAGATTGTATTACAAAGAACACACTTTATGGTCATTTTAGGCGGTGCGGCAGGGTGATCCCGTTGTCCCTCTACCTTTTGCTTTAATGTTACATCCCTTGGTGTGTAAAATTAGAGACATCGTTGACCTAGGTCTAGTGACTTGGTTTTTAGATGATGGCACGATTGTTGGAGATACCTTGGTCGTGGGGAAGTTTTTACAATTGATTAAAGAAAATGGTCGTCATTACGGCTTGGATCTTAATGATGATAAATTGAGGTTTTTCGGCCTAATATCGCTTGGTCCTTGCATGGTGTTAAATTATTCGGTGGGCTAGCCAGTGTGGATTTCGATTTCAGCATTGAGCTTGTGATGAAGAAAGGGGCAAAACTATTGTGCTTATGGATGCAGTCGCTAAGTTTAATGAACCTCAATGTGAGTTGTTTCTTCTTCGTGCTTCTACTGAGATTTCAAAACTCTACTTTGCTACGCGCAACATAGCCTCAACGTGTCCTTCTGTCGGCCCAGCGTTCGTTTGACATGTGTTTTCGTTCTACCACATATTGTATTGTTACCGCTTCTGGTCCAGGGTTTGGCGACTGACAATGGAGGCTTTCCACCTTACTCTTTGCATTTGCGGCGCTTGGTGTCTATTCTGCAGGTTATGTTTTTATTATGCCTTTCTTTTGCATCATGATTATAGTCTGCTGGTCTGCAAACTATGCTTCTTTGGCATGTGGGTGTCATAGCAACTAGACCTACCTTTGATGATGCCTTGAGTATGTTTAATAGAACTATGTAGACTGGCCTTTTGAGTAATCCAAGTGAGATCATTGCCCTCAAACTCATGAAGAAACCGACAGATATGTATTTTACACTTGTTACAAATATTGGAGCCACATTTTCTTTATCCCCGCGACATTTGACTTTGTGGAAATCTCAATAAAGAGACTGCACTTATAATTGGCTTAGGGTAGTCCAAATTTCAGGTTTAGGACAAACTATGAATAGTAAGACTTATCATTGCGTGTTATGTTACCTATTGGATGTTCCCTAGTTTTCTATTTCGAAGCTTTGTTCAGCTTGCTTTAGGGCTTTTGTTGGGGATATCTATGGAGAACATGTTGTATCGTGTGCTGGTATTGTTGGTATTAAACATCAGCATAATGTTGTCTGCGATACCCTTGTAGACGTCTGCTATTGGTCTGAGATTTCAAGAGGTAAGGAAGTTGATATTGAGTTGGGTGGTGGGCGCGACAAACCCATATGTCCAGCAACGGACATGTTACTCAACTCTTGTGATGGGAGGCTAGATGTGTGTGTTAATCTGAATGGGTCATCCCCCTAGAAACAAATTAGGTTGTGTGACTTTGTGCCTGGTCGTGCGGTGATTGATGCGGCATGACGCAAACATATCAAATATGAGGCTAAGTGTGCTGCTATTGTATACGATTTTCTCCCTTTCTCCTTCTCTTCATCACAGGAATTAGAGAGGATGTTGTATCCTTGTTTAAACGGATACAAAGGTTCTCATGCCCAAGATATTGGGACACGAGCTGCTGCTCATATCTTTGCTAGGATTAGTTTTTCTCTGGCTACAACAATAGGGGCCTAGTATCTCGGCTTCCCACTATTTTTAAAACTTTTTGAGTTTGTTTGATATATAATAATAATAATAATAATAAGAAAAAATTGACAGAAACGGTTTGAACTATGGCCGGTCTTCCACAAACAGTCCCAACTTTGGATAATCCATAAACGGTCCCAACTATGCACCTGATCTTCCAAAAATGGGCCAGGTTACCTGGTGACCGGCTACTTCAGGTAACCTTTGGTCATATGCTGATCACGTGTCTTCCTTTTCCATTTTTTTGTATTTTTTTTCTTTTTTCTTTTATTTTCTGATTTTTTCAACTCTTTTATTATTTTTTCCTTTTCTTTTATTTTCTGAATTTTCTAGAAATCTTTAACACTTCTAATTTTTTAAAATTAAGCTAAAATGCCATTATTCACCTTTTTGATTATTTATTAACTACTTTAATCTCTTATTAGCTTAATTTTTTATTATTAATTACAATTTTTTATTTAAACAAAAAAAAACACCAGCCATCATCATCATACATTTCATCAAAATCACCCCGAGACCACCACCAACATCATCAGTTCATCATCCACCATCATCATCATCAGTCCATCATCATCATCATCAAACCCACCATCATCAGTTCAGCATCATCATCGAACCCACCAAACCCACCATCATCATCAGCAAACCATCTTCATCAAGAAACCCCATTCACGATCGGCGATTCCGAGTATGGGTGGGGGTTTAATGGTGGTTTCGGGGCCATGATGTGGGTTTAGTGGTGGTTTTGAGGGTAGGGATTGGGGTTTCGTTGGTGATTTATAAGGTGGGGTTGGGTTTCGTAGGTGGGGGGTTTTAGCGGTGGGGGTTGGTTTGGGTTTCGTGGGTGGCCTGAGGGTTGGTCGGGGTTGATGATGATGGTTGAAGATGGTGGATGGTGGAAGGTGATGCGTTAATGGAGGAGGGAGAAATTAGTAAGTTAATGATGTTGGTTGAAGGTGATGGAGGTGGAAGGTGATGGAGAGGAAGAAGACGGTGGTGAATTGTGGTGAAAAATACGGTGGTTGTAGATGGTGGTGAAAATACAGTGGTTGTGGGTGGTGATGTGATTGGAAGGTAGTGGGGTGGTCGGGGTGGGGAGGGGGTGACAATTGTTGTGGGGGTGGGGCCATGGGGGTTGTCGGGGTGGGGAGGGGGTGACGGTTGCTGTGGGTGTGGGGCCTTTGGGGGTGGTCGAGGTTGGGAGGGGGTAATGAAAATGGTGATGAAGGAAGGAAGGGAAAAAAATTTAAAAATCAAAATCAGCAACAAAATGGAAAATGAAAAGGAAAAAAATTCATTTAAAAGTCACGTGCTAGTCACGTGACATCAAGTTACCTGTTATACCAGGTAAACTTGTAACCTGGCCCATTTTTGGAAGATCAGGTGCATAGTTGAGACCGTTTATGGATTATCCAAAGTTGGGACTGTTTGTCGAAGACCGGCCATAGTTGAGACCGTTTCTGTCAATTTTTCCTAATAATAATAATAATAATAATAATAATAATAATAAAGAATAATAAACATCAGCATAGGATTAGTTTGTTTGCTAGGGTTTTTGTTGGGGATGTTTTCGGTGATCATGCGGTGTCGTGTGCTGGTATTGTGGGTATTAAACATCGGCATAATATCGTTCGGGATACTCTTGTTGATATTTGCTATCGGTCTGGGATTTCGGCAAGAAATGAGGTCGACATTGGATTGTCTAGGGGGAACGACGGGACCCTCAGGCCAGCAGATGTGCTTTTTTATTCTTGGGATCGTGGTCGTAATGTGTGTACCGACTTGACAGAGTCTTCTCCCTTGACCCAGTCTGGATTGTCTGACTTTGTTCCTGGACGAGGTGTTGCTGATGCGGCTCATCGGAACCTGGTCAAGTATGAAGCTCGTTGTCGAGCAATTGGGTATGGCTTCCTTCCTTTTTCCTTTTCTTCTCTTGGGGAATTGGATAAGGTGGCTGTTGCATTGCTGAAACGGGTTCAGCACTTCTCGAAGACATAGGACATAGGGGCACGTGCTGCTGCCCATATTTTTAGTAGGATAGGGTTTGCTATAGCTAGAGGAGTGGGTGCCC
Source organism: Patellifolia procumbens (assembly GCA_947645195.1). NCBI lineage: Eukaryota > Viridiplantae > Streptophyta > Magnoliopsida > Caryophyllales > Amaranthaceae > Patellifolia > Patellifolia procumbens. The sequence goes on along the minus strand of CANSGD010000758.1, from coordinate 577,240 downwards.
AGATTGTATCTCGGTTGCCCACTAATTTCTTGTAGGTTGTATGATTTTTGTCCTTTTTATAATAATAGTAATAATAATAAATAAATAAATAATAATAATAATAATAATAATAATAATAATAATAATTAATAATAATAATAATAATGATGATGATGACGATGATGATGATGATGACGAAAATGATAGTAATAATTAAATATGGTCAAAGTTGATGTATGAATAGTCTCAAAAGTCAATATGATTCATCTATTAAGAAACGGAGAAAGTATATAGGAATAGAATTGGTGAAAACGGTTTTAACCGAGAAAACTGTATAAACAGGGTACATAGGAGGTATAAAAGGGCACACATATTTCATTAATTGCATTTTTGTAAATACTAGCAACTTTGATATAAAAAAAAGTGTACCCCTTTTTTTATCGTAATATGTATCCATGTAAATCTTATATGCACCCCTGTTTTCACGTTTTCACACTTTTAAGCAAATTTGTGGTTTTAGTGGATCCTGACTATATATCTATATGTATAATATTTAAGACCTGTGAGGTGAGGTATGAAGCTGCACCCACGTCGAGTGGATTTACCCTAACTCTCACCCAACTAGGTCAGGGAATTTCTGGCGGAGTAGGAGATGTGCGGGTTAAGACTCGCAAGCATAACAAGAAAAGTGGAGTGACGAATATCAATGAATGCTTCTCGTAAGAAACTTAAATATTGTGGAAATGAGTTATTGAGGTTTTAATATATCAATATTATATTTTATTATGAACCTTTTTTCAAAATAAAGAATGATATGACGTTTTAATGGTCACTTGATTAAATGGTTTGAAGTATACTAGGTTTATGTAATTTGTTGTGATTATATGTGATGAGTTGTTTTAACCAAAAGACACCAAAGTTGGTTTTACTTGTTTTACGGGTTTAGTAATCAGCGTGTTGCTGATGTGATTCAATTGGTTTGTTTTGTCGGTTTTATCAATAAAGAATGGTATGAGGTACCAATTCTGATCACTTTTCGGCAAGGGAAGGGGGAGAAAATGAAGGTGATGGCCCCAACAATCAAACCTTAAACCAATTTTAGATGGTTTTGAAATTAAGGTTAGAAAAGAGTGAGCTGGTTGTACTTGTGTGGTGGTGGCGCCACCTTCTCATGGTTGCGGTCGGGGTCAACCGAGGCTCTTATTGTGATGTTTGTGCTTTGTTGTTGCTAGATACTGAACTACTAATTTGATTTTATTAGCCAAAAATAATTTCTCTTCTCAATTATCTATGAACTATTAGTAGTCTATCTAAAACATCATGCAGGTTGAGGTCAATGGAAAATATCTTGGTATTACACCTATTCTTGAGAGGGGGAATAAAAGAAATTTTAGAGCTCTCTTGGATTGTGTATGGAAGAAATTGCAGACGTGGGAAGAGCAGCTTTTATCTTGTGGTAGGAAATAAGTACTTTTGAACGTCGTCCTTAAGCCATTCCTACATGTCTGATGGGGGTCTACAAAATCCCTCAGGGCATTATTCACGATATTTAGATGGCTATGGCTCAATTTTGGTGGCCTAATGATACCACACATCCAAAAACACTTCGGTTGGGTTGAGAGAAGATGTGTAAGCCAAAATATTTGGGGGTTTCGATCATATGTGATGATGCATTGTTGGGGCGTTAAGTGTGGTGTTTAATCCGCAATAAAGATTCCCTTGTGGCTTGTATAAAAGGTAAATACTACCTAACAACTTGATTTCGGATGCTCTAATAGTTTTTCATTGAGAAGTATGTGGAGCTTGTAATCTCTGGTGAAAGAATGCTTAATTTGGCGCATTAGCGATAGAAAGAACATAAATATTGTGCGTGACTTGTGGGTGGTTGATGAGGAGGGAGAAAACATCATAAGTGGGACAAATAAGGATATGAATTAGGGGCAGTTAGCGTGAGGATATATTACAAGCCCATTTGCATGAACGAGATTTTAGATGAATTCTAGCCATTTTGGTATCTGAGTGCGCTCCAAAGGACGAACTTACGTGGGCTTTCTCTAAGAATGGCTCTTACTCGGTGAAAACATCATATATGTTAGGTAAAGGATGTAATTTTGATGATTTCCATCATGTGTGGGTGGATATCTTGCTCATGGACGTCTAATCACAAACCAAAAATGAAGAGAAAAAGGTCTATGTAGTCTGGTCTCTTTGGGGTGCAATGCACAAAAAGGTCTTGGAAGGCAAAATCATTGTAGATGAAGTTATTGTAGCCTATGTTGACAGAGTTATTGATGATCAAGACAGGTTTGTCGCTCGTGTTTCATCGCGCTCGTGTAGTGGCCAGGTTGGATAAGAGCCTGCGGCGTGTTATTGGTGCGCTCCCCTTACCAGAAATGTGTGAAGTTGAATTGTGACGCAACTCTGTGTGAAGAAGGGTAAGGAGGACTTGGTTGTGGTGGCTCGAGATGTATGTGGTAAGGTTCTTTTTAGGACAACAAGTGGTTACCACAAATACTAGAGTGCAAAGCCATAGCAATGGCAATTAGACTTGGAAGCAAATATTTGCGGATTGTTGTACTTGAGTCGGAAATTTCCTGGGCGAAATGGCTTAAAGGGAATTGCGAAATGATCATGATTCGCCTCACCAAAGCGGAATGGTTTTTTTCGACCACTTGTTTCGATTATGATTCTTTTTCTCATGTTCGAAGGGATGGGAATCATGTTGTCTATAACTTAGCTAGGCTTGTGCCATTTGGAGTAGAACAATGTTGCAAGAACAAAGGTTGTGCAAAATTCGGTCCATACATGATTTTAGACCGGTCCGGACCTCAATTTGGACCGAATCGGACCGGAAAAAAAATTCTCATTCGGTCTTCGATCTACAAAATATTGAGATTCCGGGTTTCAGGTCTTATCCGGTCCAAGACCTGAAAAAACCAGATCGGACCTAAAGACCTGAAATAATCAAATTCGTTTTAGGAAAAATTAACTAGAATAATCCAAACTATGGCAGTTCGGCCAAGAATAATCCCAATTATGAGTTATTGCTGTATAATCCCAACTACGGGGGAGATCCGCCACAAATGCACCATGACCTGAAAAAAAATAGTTTAATAGGCAATAAAGGCCACATGTCGCACTCTGATTTGCCATGTTTTTAATAGATCTGAATTTTCCGGCCCGGTCCTAGGTCTACTAAAATAAAAAATTCTGGTCCGGTCCGATCCGAACTTGTACTTGTGCACAGCCCTAGTATTGATGGACTCTTTGTCTCTTTCTTACTGCACTTGCCTTTCTGCTTAATAAATTATAGTGCTACAATTCGTGAATATATATTGTCACTCATGGTCCTCGTTGGTTCTCTAGACATTCAGAATAAAATTAACATATTTGTTAACAAAAAAGTTCGTACCAGGATATGGAAGGGCATTCTGAATGACATGAGGCAAATCAAAGTTAATTGCCTCAATAAAGGAATATTGAGATGTAATGACACCGAGAGTATGCCCCAGACCTCCACCTACATCAACTAATTGTTGGATGTTTTCAAAGCCGTTGTACTTCCCCAATATCTTCTTAATAACAGATGTTGTTGTTTGATACATTGCTTGGTTGAAGACTTCATTGAACCGTGAGTCCACTTCAGGATACTCGAATGCATGCATTCCGTGTACCATGTTGAATGGAATCCCTCCTTCTAATACAGCCTCTTTAAGCTTGCTCCTAGCATTTAATTATGATAATTAGATAATAAATCAAGCACATCTGATCCTTGCGTACGTGTTTATAAGAAATATCACAACATTTTAAGTACTTCCTCCGTTTCTTTTTATTTCCTACACTTCTCAAAACACGGACTCATAGACAAAACTTTGGTGTGTGAGTTAAAGTGTGTAAGAAAAAGTGGTAGGAGAGAGATAGAGAGAAGAAGTTACTAAAAAGGGAATAAAGAATAAGTGTAGCCATTAATATAAAACTTCCTAGCCTAGAAAGTGTACTCAATAAAAAAACAAAGAAAATAAGAAATAAGACCAAAAACATTTTATTTTTGTCTAAAAATAATCCTGCAGAGGATTTTGGCCCAATATTTTTGAAAAAATTAAATAGACTACACAGCGAGGGAGTGATGTGAGGTTCAACCTTTTTTTTTTCTAAAACAGTAAAGGAAATATTGCCTATGTAGTGTAGTCATTACTTTTCGACATCCAAAACAAGAATATGTAGTAACGTTTTGGGAAGGGGGGAAGGTTACTTTGATGCAATGTCATTACTTTAGATAACCCTAAATGGAATGCCCTAAGATTTGGTCTAATCCAATTCTAGTGTCTTAGTTTTTTCATATACTAATTTTAGTATCCTAAGGTTTCAAAATATTCAAACTAGAGAACTTATCATGTTGATCCCTGTGAAAATAACATACACAATTTAAAATGATTTCAGTTCCCTAATAAGTTTACTCTTTTCAAAAAAAAAAAACATCTTCCCATTCATCATACTCGAAAATATTTTTTCACTAAAATCAATGTTTTGCTATTGAAAAGGTTAAAATTATCAGAGAAATCATTTACTAAAGTATATGTTATTGTTAATTACTTTCTTTATTGCATTGTAATGATTGAATATTAACTATTAAGCATATGTTTTTCAAACATTAAATATTGAACTGTGTAGGGATATATACGTTAACTCAAGCTCGTCAGCCCAGGGCTAAAGTTCGATTACATTCTAACATCAAAGACTAAATATGAAAATGATAAGCTGGAAAGTTACTTGCTACAATTGGCTTAAGCGAAATGTCAAATGTCACTTTTTAGGGACAAATAAGGGCCAGATAACTGTGTAGGGACAAATAAGGGTTTGTTCCTTATCGTTTTTTGTTTTCAGTTTTCAGATTTTTTGAAAACTAAAAACCAAAGAAAGGAAAATAGAAAAAGTGGTTTTCGCTTTTTAGTTGTCAGTTTTCAAAATCAGTATGTTCCCAATAAATTTGACTATCTTTTTATTCATTATAGGACATATATCATATAACATTGAAAATTAAAACTAAAAACCAAAACACCACAGTAATACCGAATGACCCAAAGTTTCCATATACTTTAAAGCTCCTTTTATGTCGGTTATCTTACAATTAAATTAAAGCTTGTAACCTTATCACTCCCTCCGTTTTTTTAATAGGGATAGGACATATATCATATAACATCGAAAATTTAAAAACTAAAAAACAGAAAACCATATTAATACCGAATGGGCCCCAAGTTTCCATATACTTTAAAGTTGGTTTTATGTCGGTTATCTTACATATAAAGCTTGTAACCTTATTACTTCCTCTGTTTTTTTTAATAGGGACGTTTGCTTTTTCGCACGGAACAAGGAAAACGTGTAAAAGTAAGAGAAAATAATGGTAAAAGTAAGGAAAAAGTGAAAAAGATAGAAAGAATGAAAGAAAAGTATTAGAGAAGTGTAATACTTAGGTGGATCAACCTACCATTTATGATAAAAGGTAGAAGTGTCCCAATTACATAAAAACACCCTAAATAGAAAAATGTTCCTATTAAATAAAAACGAGGGAGTAGTTAACATATCTATTCTAATCATTAAACTACTACGGATTATGTTTTTAAGAGAAGTTAGAAAAAGATAGTATAAAGATCTTGTTTGTAATTTAAGACGTCACATGTCATCCATTCAAGATTCAAGTATCTATTGTCTTTTCTTTCTTTATTTGATAACATGGAATTTTTATTCTTCATTATATTATATATTATTCTTTCATACTGCCAATCCTGTGTTAGTGCTATTTTGTTTTCTTCATTACTAGATTTAACAAATTTAAAAGTTATTAAAAGTAGATAATTTAGTGTTTCATTGAAAACTGACCAGCTCTCAAGGAACACCTTATCAGTAAACAGGCTTAACAGAGGAGACAATGACACTCTATCATCATCAGGCACCAGAAACTTAGTAACTGGCGACGTACTGTATCGCCTCTCGGCACCAACTCCAGCGACATGGGCCACGGTGCATTTGACAACAGAGTAAGTAGCTAGAAGTCGAAGCATCCGGTCAAGCATGGCAGGTGCGTCGGGGTTCTTAATCTGGATTTTGGACGCTATCTCTTTTGGAGACAGCCCCTCAGGACTCTCTTGATGATCATGGATCATCTGGAGCACCCCCATGTCAATGATGACCTTCATGACCATGGGGAAGGCACAAGAATTTATGAGTTGCATTGTGTATGCATAGTATGTCTCTTCTTCGTCCCCATGGTGATCTCTTCTATCACTAACATTATCATTTGCTCCAAGGGAGCTAGTAATTTGGTCTAAGATTGTTTTATTTTCTGAATGGGTTGCCATTTTTTCTAAGTAAAAATCGTAGGATTTGTTTGGTTTCCTGCAAAGTGCGACGAACTAAAATTAAGGCCGTTTGTTTTTAAAGGACTATATCGAGTATAATATACCGACAACATGATAATGGTTGTCACCTCGAGGATTAATCTCTTATCCTCCACGTTGAAAAATGGAATGAAATAATTCGAAGTACGGTGTTCCGTCAATAATAATTCCAATTATGAATTATTATTGTATAATCTTAATTATTGAGTAAGTCCTTCTAATATGGATCTCGGATGGAACCAAGCTTAACAACTCACAACCTTCACTCAGTTATAATTTCTTATAACATACACCTTTGTTGTTACGGTTTGAGGCGATAAAGAATAATAGAACGTGAAAGCAATAAATAGCACACACGGATTTTACGTGGTTCATTAGCAATGTGCTAGCTACGTCCACCAAAACAGAGGGAGAGTAGTCTTATTAGGGAGAGAACCAGAATACATATTACATATGAGTTAGGCAACTCTTAGTAAATAAATAATTCAGAATGATTACGGCTAAATGTTTAACCTAAGGGTTTATATAAAGACCCTTCGAGTTAACCTAAACAAGATGGGCCTTAAACCCAAGACAGAATATAGCGAGACCCGTGCTTGGTCATTCGAATCAATAGGTAATTCAAGGCATATTTAACAAATCTCAACCTTGACTTGAATTCTCCTTGACCACCAGACTCCAAATGTACCAGATGTAACAATCAAGTTGTCCGATGTACCAGACAATCCCTCGGTACCAGATTGCTCCTACGCGCTCAGATTCACACTTTGCCCCATAAAGGCCTAGAGTCTTAGATATGCTTCATCAGAAGCCCCAGACTCTAAGATCACCCCTAAGGGTTGAGATCGTTCCATAAGGAACTTAGACTCCCACTTAAGGGAAACAGACTCTAATGACTTAGAACATTCAGCAAGTCCAAGTAATGCTGGAACTTACCATGTAGAACAGGCTTGGTGAACATATCTGCAGGATTATCAGCAATACCCATTTTCTTCACTTTTATCCACTTGTCGTTTCTAAAGAAATCATATCTCACATCTATGTGCTTAGTCCTCTCATGATAGACTTGATCCTTCGCTAAGCATATTTCACTGAGACTATGACAATAAACCAACACATGATCATGATGTAAACTCGTATCATTAACCAGCCCCTTCTACCAGATTTCGTTCTTAGCAGCTTCAGTCAATGCCATGTAATTTGCCTCATTAGTAGACAAAGTCATTGTAGCCTGTAGAGTTGCCTTCTAAGTCACCACTGAACCATCAAGAGTGAACACATAGCCTGTCATAGATCTTCTGTGTCCATATCTCCAGCTTAATCAGAATCAGAATAGCCAGTGACTAAACAATGTGCATCATTCCCATAAACAAGACTAACATCAGACGTACCTCAAAGGCACCTAAATATCCTCTTCACAGCCTGCCAGTGCTCCTTCCCAAGTTGAGTCATAAACCTACTAACAACACTCACAACATGTGTGATATTAGGCCTAGTGTTGATCATAGCATAAGCTTCCTACTTCACTAGCATACGGGAGTATGTATAGGTTTAGCTGATGAACTGCTTGTCAGCTATAGACTAAGGGGAAAAGACAACAGACATACGCACATTCACAGCGCTAGGAGTATCTATAGGTTTAGTTGATGAAATGCCAAACCTAGCCATTATCTTCTCAATGTAGCCCTCTTGTGAAGCAAAGAGGTTACCCAGATTCCTATCCCTATAAATCTCCATACCCAGAATTTTCTGTGCAGCACCAAGCTCCTTCATCTCAAACTCTAAACTGAGAAGAACCTTTAACCTCTGTGTATCAAACTTTCACTTTGCAGCTATCAACATATCATCTACATATAGGACCAGATAAATCATCGAACAATTAGCAAGCTAGTTGTGATACACGACAACAATCATATAGACTCATAATGTAGCCTAACTCCACCATATTGCCGTCAAAACTCTTGTACCACTGCCTAGGAGACTACTTTATCCCATATGACTTCTTCAGTTTGCATACATAGTCTTCTCTGTCAGGAACTTCGAACCCCTCTAGCTGAGTCATATAAATCTCTTCCTCCAACTCTCCATGTAGAAAAGCTGTCTTCACATGCAGTTACTCAAGTTCCATATATATTCTGATGTGCCACCATAGCTAGTAACAGCCTGATGGAAATGGGTCTAACGATTGGTGACAATATCTCCTTATAGTCAACTCCTTCTCTCTATGTGAACCCTCTTAAAACAGCACGAGCTTTACACTTTCATTCCATCATATGGTGAAATCCCTTCCTTCTTATTGAAGACTCATTTGCAAGTAATAATCTTCCTCTCCTTAGGCCTCTTTACAAGCTCCGATGTCTAATTCTGTCCACAGACTCTATCTCATCTCCCATTAGAGTGAGCCACTATGTTGACTCACTACCAGAAACAACTTTTTTGTAAGTAGATGGCTCATGAAGATCCATATCTTAGAATTTGCTCACCCAAACTCTAGCTGACGAGATTCTGACCCACCATATTCTGGCTGGAGAGTTTTCAGGCTCTCAGAATCTGCTTGTCCTGACTCTGTGTAACAACCCAACCTTTTCGAGATGCTAGCTTAACTCGCTTAACAATCATAAACCTGAATATCTTCTTAATAAGAAGAATCAATTATAGGTTAACTCCAACTTGCAGCGAATTCTCAACCAAAAACCTCGATCATGGACCTGCGGGTCACTGCCCACAACACAATGGTCCTAAATGAGCCTTTCCAAATACATAATTGGCTCAACTTAATTACCGAAAGTATAACTAACATGATTTATTCACAAACCATTAATGTTCAATTAATACAACCCAAATTCCAAAAACATAAAACTAAAGATCACACCACCTTGAATCTCACTATATAATTCAAAATGTGACTTCACTCTTGATTTCATTCCGCACTTCCAATACAAATATGAAAATAAGAGAGAATATAGAAAACAAACAACATTCCAAAATGAGTGGAAAACTCGTAACCTTTACTTCAGCCCGTCAAAACAATTTATTTTAAACAATTGATCACTAGGTGATAAAACTGAACTATTTGGGAACTGTCGGAGACAAGAATAACTTTATAATTAGCTAGTACGTAGTTAAGCCTCGTAAGCAACCACATGTTATTTCTATTACAATTATTAGTATTATATAATTTTTCCGACAAAGAAATTTGTATAAGTACAATAATCAAACCCTCTCATGAAATGATAGTTGTTATTCGTATACCATTGGCAACTTATCGCCGAAACACATATATATATTGTAGAAGATATTATCAATATTCATCGTATAAATATTCGGAAAGAGAACACGAATAGAGAGGGGTTTCCTACTTAGGTAAACCGGCTGTCTCTAAACTTTTGAGGCCGTCGCCCCACCATTTCATTATTATGCTTGCAAGCCTTCATTATTAGGACATCTCCCGTAATTATTCATTTTCCAGGAGATCACCCATCTTGCAAGGGTTCGCCAGGAGATTACCCATCCTACAAGGGTTCGTCAGGAGATCAGCCATCCTGCAAGGGTTCACCAGGAGATCACCCATCCTGCAAGGGTTCGCCAAGAGATCACCCATCCTGCATGTAACAGCCCGGATTTACCGACCAACTTAATTAGAGCTAAACACAGCGGAACGCTTAATCCGGCCTATTACCATCACACTCATCGTCCTAAAACGACGAGTATGGAACTCTAAAAACCTGAACTTTTTAAAACTTTAACTATAAAACATTAACACTAAATGAAGTTAACTAAATGATCTAAATGGTATTAATTAAATAATAAAAGTCTACAGAAAATTCGGCAGAGCTCCGTTTGAAATACGGACCGCCTAAAAGTTAACTTAAGACTCGCGCCCAAATTATAAACCTGTATAAGATTTTAATATATTTCCAGCAACTATTTCCGGCTTCTACTTTACAAATTCCTATTTAAAAACTATTTACAACATAACTAAATATTACACTATTACAAAGTCGATCGTCCTCGCCTCAATACATATAAAGATAATTGCAATAAGAATTCCTGCTCCAAGCTTCATAACTTCATTGCATCCACCTGTAACTAATTAGGGGCTGCCACCCACCCAAGTGACAGGCCACAGAATTGACAAAACAAAACATTTGACTCACATCAGCAACGCGCTGAGTACTAAACCCGTAAAATAAGTAAAACATGCTTTGGTGGCTTTTGTTCAAAACACTCGTCACATATATTCAATGCAATTCACATAAACTCTATATATACTTCAAATCACTTACTCAACAATCCTTACAACAATATACAACTCTTATTGAAATCGTAGTTCATAAGAAAAGGTAATAGCGATATAATATTTATTTGAAAACTCGGCTTATTTCCAAAACATTTAAGTTTCTTACAAGAAACATTCATTTTCATTTCTTATCTCGTTGTGAACGCGAGTGGAGAGGGGTACTACGTACCGGCTGTCTCCAAACTGTTGAGGGTCGTCACCCCACCTTTTATGTTCTGCTTGCAAGACTTAACTGGACATGTCCTTCAACGTCAGGATTTCGCCCCTCCTGATTGGGTAACAGCTAGGGAATACCCGCCCTAACCCGGGTGCATGTTCACAACCCCATTTCACCATTCTTATTTATATTATATATATATTGAACGTAGTAAGTGGCGACTCATTCACCTTATTTCACATATCACATATCACTTATCACCTTGTAACACATTCTCATAAATATCACACTTTAATATTCGTAAATCAAGTGATATATAAAGTAATCAATTTGAAAATCATTTCAAATAATTATAAAGATATTATCAGCATGGCTGATATCCCACAAGACCTCTATGGCTAATTCCTTTTCCAATAACATCTCCAATCGAATCACTTCACCGACCTCAACATAATCATTTACTAATCAGTCGTAAACTCAACCTCCATAATTTACCTTAATAACTTCAACTCCTCTCATTATAAACTCCCTACTAGTGTATACCTCAGTAATGGAACAAATCGATACTCATTCTATATTAGAGTCACTCGGACAAGCTAGCCCTAAATGTCTTCCTTTTATTAGATTCTTTTGTGAATCTCCCAAATCAACAACAATTGAACATAACAACTAATTCTCCAATCACAACTAGGACATTTACGTAGCTTGACTAATCTCTAAGAAGGTTTTGCTAATCTTAAAACACAGACTTGATAAGATCGGGGATGATTCAGTTTAGTATATTAACTCTTAATTCATATAACCGTCATTTACTTTGCGACCTCTATGTCTTGTTATTATTATCAACCAACAACAACTAGGATTAATGTCCTTATATTCCCGATATATAGCCAATTCTATAAATTAATATTTCAATTTAAGACTCTAAGTTGGGAACCCTTATGTTAATATAAATTATTAATTCAATTCTAAGTGGTTCATGAAATGATTATTCTTAGCCAAGTTAGATTTTAATCCATACGTTTAACTCTGAAGATTATTCCAAACTGATCTCAATACTAATAACATATATAAGTTAATTTTAAACTCTAAATGAGACCATTCAGTACTCTTGGTTACTATTCAATTGACACATAGGTCATCCTCGTTCTTAAACCAAAACCACAACTAATGACACTTATACAATATATTTAATTTAACGAGAACTCTCAGAGCTTATATTCAATTTATATTTATAACTTGCTACTAACTAATGGATATTTTATTAAGTATCTTAATTACACTGAACTAACTAACTCGGTTCTTTTAGGCCAAGACTAATTAACTCAATTCTATAAGTCGATTCAAATAACTTTCCAAATTAATAATGATCCTATCCCTTACTCCATTTCTTAATATTAGAATTACTTAACTCAATTCATAAGTGATCTTAGATTATTTCACTAACTGATTCATAAAGATTATGAAAGTATTGAATTCTGTAAGTATACTAATCCATCTCTTTTTGTTATTAATCAACTTTTAGATTAGATATACGACTATGAATTACCCACTAACACTAAGCAATCCGATACACATTTAGATTATTACAAGAACTTACTTTTAAAGAAAAAGCCAAGAATAATCCTATCAACGTCATACTCCTTGCAAGATAAACTAACAACCTTAAAACCTTCACACTCGATGATTATTTAATCCTCATTTGTAATCAACCCAAAACAAATATTCGGCATAAACTATTCCATTTGACACTCTATGGGTTATAACATACTTCGAGCATTCACTCAAAGCTAATGACTTCAATCGAGTCTTAGTTGTTCAAAGATTAACAAGTTTCATACTCCAAGCCATTTCACACTTAGCCTCATTATTCAGAAACCAACACTAATTCGAGACCTAACCTCAAGATGGCATCAAAGATAGATAAAATCTGATTGGAAACTCTAACTAAAGATCCTACTATCACAACAGTAAAACAAAGAGGCAGGAACAACAACAACAATATCAGACCTCATACAACAATAACAACATCCAAGTATCTCAGTTTATATCAACTCAATAATATAATCTTAAATCAGTAACTAAACAATTGAAATTCATTTCTAACTTATAACTGAACAAAATTAGATTAAACATCAACTAATCTAACAATAGGTTTAAAACTGAATTGATGTTCTATAATCATAAGTAATGGTTTCAGGTAGGGTTTCAAAGTGAGCAAGAACGGCAGTGGAGGTGGTCGTCGGTCACTCACACAACCCTCCTCACGCACAATCCTTCATCCCTCTCAAGAAAACCCCCAATTTTGAGTATAATCTCTGAATTAGATAGAGGGTTTAGGTATTTTGGATCTTAGCCCATCTTACTCCTTCTCTAATCGCCGGAAAAGTGGTCGGAGATGGCCGGAATTGGCCTGAGGTATTGCGGCTCTGTCGCAAGCTTCTTCTCCCTCTTTCTTCCTTCCTTCGCCCAGCCGTCGTTCCCACCGGAGCAGCGCCTCCGTCTCTCCTCCTCCACCGAGCTCTCTCTCTCTCTCTCTCTCTCTCTCTCTCTCTCTCTCTTCCTCTTCCTCTGTTTCTCGCCTCCCCGACCCCAGCTCTCCCTTCTCTCTTTCCTCTTCTGGTTTCATTCAGCCCCCTTCCCCTTTGTTTTTTTTTTTTTTAATTGATGAGTCACCCCTCTTGTTCTAATTTCATGACACACAACACCTCTTCCCTTCCCTTCCATTGCCACGCCACCCTCTAATATATTAAGTATACACCAACACAAATATATTAATGTATCTCTTTAAAATATAAAGTGTTATCAAAATAATAATTCAAACCCATTTCTTACATTAATATAAAGCTCTAAATTATTAAAAGTAATTCCGTAAATATAATTCAAAATAATTACGTCAATAAATATAGCACAACTTCCTACTATAATAATAAAATCAAATATAAGTTTTTATTTAAAACACAAGGATTTCAGAAATTAATTAAGCTAATATTATAATTAATAATTAATAAAGGTGCTCCTAAAACAGAGCTATTACACTGCAAGGGTTGTTGTTCATACCTTACCATTTGGTATCGCCTCTTTCCACTTCTGCATTTATTTATTAATATTATTAGCTTATGAATTAAGATGCCATTTGCATCATTCATTGCATCTTATTAGCCCTTTGGCTTACTTATCGTTAATAACATTAAACACTTAATTTCTTATAATCCAATAGTCAAATACTTTCGTAGTTATTTCAATGGTAATTTTTATTGTATAATAAAATTTCATAATTTGGAAGTAGTTTATAAATTTGGAAGGTATATCACGTGTCTAAAGTAATGTCCATTGAGGTGTGCGAGGATGTGTATGTAATAAAGTATTTTAAAGACTTCGACAGGACACCATCATTTGGTTCAAATTATTATAGTTTGTCAAAGTAGGGATTAATACGATTTACTTCGAAAGAAACATAAAGATTAATACAATTTGCTTTATGAATCTTTATACGAAAATAATAAGATAAAACCATTTCTTATTAGCTTTAAAATTATAGTAAACTCAAATGTACTAGAAATACTATTTCTAAAATATTTCTAAGAACACTATTTCTAAAACATTTCATAATTCTTTCATCGAAATCGAAGTTTTATCTTTTGGAGAGAATGATGAAATCCTAGTACGTAAAGATAATAAAGGAACTTGGAAATGTTCATTTGAATAAACTCAAGTCTTAACTCACACTTTGAAAATCATATCTTTTGACAATTCGGTAAAGATTGCTTTCATAATATCAACTTTTAAGGACATACTTTCATAAGTAGTTGTAATCAAATTAGAATAGAAAAGAGTTCTCAAACAAAACCTCAATCAACGATAGGTTCAAAATATGAAATCAAGCTACGTCAACCTTATAATATGAAAATGTTAAAAAGGTAAATGTATATGGGCAATAACACAAAGATTGAAACTTGCTCAAAACATGGTTCAATTATGAGATATAAAATAAACTAAAATGTCATTGATAAGATTTAATAAACTTTTATGAAACATTATTAAAAAGTTACCTCAAATAAACATTTTTAACACAATCTCCTCAATGGGTTCTTCAATCATTGTATTATTAGAAAATTTCAATAATCATAGGTCTAGTCTATGATTCCAAAACATATTTGGTTAGAACTATCATAGTTCTAAACATTTTATTGTATAAACAAATAAATTATACTTTAGCAACATAATTCATATTTTATTCATACGAAAATATAGTACGGGCATAAAAGTTAAGTTTGCTGAAAATAAAAGTTACCTTAACCGCTAACCAATACTTTATGTTACCTTTCAGGAAGCCCACCATCGACCTTCGAATAATGCTTCTAATCCCCAACTAACCTCCGTGATTAACCTCGTAATTCATGAAAACAATCAATGATCTTCAACTAAATTTCATTTTAAGAAGCTATTCAATATACGCTCTTGTTCCCTTCATCAATTCAACTAGGCCTCTCTTAACTAGAAAATCAAATAGCCTACTCATAACCCATTTCATAACCATGTAACTCCTTTTAAATTATACAAAAAGTAAGGGATATAGAAGCACATTTTATTTGGAACTAAACACTTTGAAATAGTTTAAAAACCCATTTTCCAAACCATAATACACAAACTTGTTCAAATACAATTTTGGTCGTAAAGAGTAAGGGGCAAAATGCCATTGGACTTGTGGTACTTAACCGCAAACTCGCAAACTAAAATAATATCTTCATATTCGTTTCAAACTCTTTATATTAAAATCATTATTTAAGAAGTATGCATATTCTCAATACAAAAATAACTTCAACAAGATTTTCATAAAAGTAGTTGTTATGAAACAAATGAAATTTGAAGTTGAAAGTTTAAGTTATAAGGATTTACTTACACAACAAAGGTATTAAACTAATTTCCATAAATATAGGTCATTTAATTATTACTCAAAGTGTTGTTATAAAAGAATACAAAATCATTAAAATTTGGTGAGGAGATATATGATTTTATATAAGGAACTATGTCATTAGTAAGGAATTGTAAAATGTCATGTTATACTCAATGTGGTTAAAGGAAGACCAAATCAACACTCGTCAAGAAAAATATATATACACTTTATTTGAAAGTTATTATTTAAAATTTTGTGAAATCGAAGTCAAATAAGTTAAACAAAGTCTAAGAGATAAGGTAGATGATGTACACATCAAGAACTCGACTAATTTTTCATTTACCTCTTAAAATAAAATAATTTATAATAATTTCCTTCAACAATTTGGAAATTCACCACAACTTTTACCAAGAAACGAAATCGTCCTACAAAATGTCAAATTCAGCAGAAATTTAAAATGGCCATAACTCCTTTATAACAACTCCAAATCAGACGTTTTTTAAGCCTAATTGAGTAAAATTTCGATACAGACAACTTTTGTGAAATAGCATTTTGGATAAAAATGACCAGAAGATGTCGAAAAACGGGTTTTTACGAAACCGCATCAAATTCTTACGGGAAATTAAGAGCTAAAACTTCCAAAGTTAAATTATCTCACATGCATTTAGGTTACATCTATAAACAAGAACTTAACCACTTATCAACACGGATTTGAGTACAAATTTCACTAATCTCAAAGGATCAAATACTCAAATGAACTTAATGAAAAGATAATGCTCGAATACCTTGATTTGGCCCCCAATTCATTCTTCAAAACTTTCTTAAGAAGTTCATTACTCAATCCTAATCTCTTTCAAGACTCCATTGTCATCTTCCTTCCTCAAACTCAACATGCATGAACAATTAAAGGATAGAGTTATGGTTCGAGACTTACTAACCCAAAATCAGAAAATAATTTAGGGGTTTTGTTACTTACACTTAAGAGAAGATTTTCCCTAACTCATTAATCTCGTTGGAAAACACCCAAAAAAAAGGTTGATCTTCAACTTTCCTTCTTTCTTTTCCTTCCTTTTCTCTCTCCTCCTTTTCCCTTCCTTTCCTTTTACTGGTTTCTATTGCTCTTCTCCTTTCTTATTCTAATTTCTTTTCCTTTCGTCTTTTTTTCCCTTCTAAACTTTTTTCATTATTCTTCCCGTATTCTTGCTTTTTCTCTTTGTAATTATTTTTATTTCCTACTTAAAGCATATTTTCCAAAATAGTAATAATAACCCAATGTATTTGCTATTCGGATTTTAGTTATAAATCACAATAGTTAATCTCATCCACACTGAAAAATAACTTAATCCATAGAATTTTGTGTAAGACATAATTAAACAATCTTAAAAGTACAGACTATTACACTCTGACTGACCATGTTGATTATCTTTTCCACCTTTGTGTTGTAACTCACTCTCATCAAGAGGAACTTCCAACTCCACCTGTTTATCAAGATTATCTTCAACTACAAACTTCACAGTGGGGTTAAGCATAGAGTTTTGATCAAATATAACATTTTTGCTAAGTGTAACCCTATTTTGAGAGGGTGACCAGACACTATATCCCTTAGCACCATCCCTAATGCCGACAAATACACCTTTCTTAGCCTTAGGTTCTAACTTACCCTCATTTACATGATAGTAAACTTTACAACCAAAAAATCTCAACGAAGAATAATCATCAGGCTTACCAGATTACACATCAAAAGGTATTTTACAGTCAATATCAGTGTGAGGTATTTTGTTGATTAGATAGCCCAGAATCTCCTAGCCAAACCAGCATTAGAGAGCATGCACCTTGTCTTCTCCTAACGGAGTCTGTTTCATTCATTTTGCTACTCCGTTCTTAAGTGTCGTATCTGTAATAGTGCAAGGACGGGCAATACCTTCATCCTTACAGAACTTATCGAATTTAGACGAACAAAACTCCAGATCATTATCAGTTCGCAACCTCTTTATCTTCTTCCCAGCTTGATTCTCCACCAATGCCTTCCAATGCTTCAATTTCTAGAAGGCTTCACTTTTATGTTTCATAATAAATACCCAAGTCATTCTTGAGTACTCGTCAATCATAGACACCCAATACCTCTGACCTCTAATAGATTCAACTCTACATGGACCCCAAAACCATAATGTATGTAATCAAGTGTGCCCTTATTCCTATGAACAATTCGATTTAGAAACTTGGTGCGATGATGTTTCCCAAATACACAATGCTCAAAGAATTTGAGACTCAGCAACTTGTGTCCACAAAGAGGATCCCTTTTTCCTAGAATCTACATTCCTCTCTCACCCATATGACCCAGCCTCATGTGCCGGAGTCTGTCATATCCTCCTTAGGAACCGCAAAATGATGGAATAGCAGCACAACCTATCAATGTAGAACCTGCAAGAAAATACAGAGTACCAAACTTGACACCCTTTAGAACCACCTTCGAATCCTTTCAGACATACATAACTCCACCTTTACCCTTGAAACTGAACCCTTATGTCTAAGACTCCAAGAAATAAGATTCTTTGTCATCAGTGTAACATGTCAAACTTCATTCAAGTTGCAATGGGAACCATCATGAGTCCTAATCCTGACTGAGTCAATCCCAACAACCTTACAAACAACACTGTTGGCCATGAAACATCGTCTCCATCAATCTGCTCATAAGTTGAGAACCACTCCCTTCTATGACAAATATGGTAGGAAGCCCCAGAGTCTAGAACCCACACAACACTATGACGAGACTATTCATTGACTACTAAGGCTAAATCATCCTCTGAAAATGTTTCAGTTTCTGCCACAACCGCATAACCTTTCTCTCGTTGTTGCTTCTTTTTCTTATCAGATTCATTCTTCCATTGTCTCTTCTCCTTACAGACATCAATTGGCTTAGGACCCTTTGAACCCCTGAAATTTGATTTCTTTTTACCAAATTTCCCATGCCCCTTATTGCTTTTAACAACTAACCCAAACGCGTGACTCTCAAATCTAGAACCAGTTGCCTCATGGCGAGACTCTCTAGTATGAAGTGCAGACCTAACTTACTCTTGAGACAGACTGTCCTTCCCAACAATAGAAGAACCCACAGATTCTCATATAACAAGGGAAAATACACTAACAAAATGAGGGAAGCACCCTCATCTTCCACTTTAACATGAAGGTTACGTATATCTAACATAAAAGAATTTAATCTATGGAGATGGTCCCTAAGTGACGTACCTTCTTCCAGACGCAAGCTGAACAGACGTTGCTTGAGAAGCAACTAGTTGGGTAAAGATTTACTCATATATAGACTTTCAAGCTTTAACCACAAACTAGCGGCAGTTTCTTCATCAGCGACCTCAATGATAACGTCATCAACCAACTAGAGCATGACTGTTGAGTGAGCCTTCTCCTCCAAGCTACTAAAATCTATGTCATCTACACCCACTTGCTATGAGTTATTCGAAAGTGGTGCCCACATACGTTGCTGCTTAAACAAAGCTCGCATCTTAATCTGCCATAGACCGAAACTATTCCTGTTAGTGAATTTATTGATTTTCACATTCACACCAGACATCTTTAACACTAAACATATTACGGAAAATTAAAACCCATATAAACAAGACGAGGCTATGATACCAGTTTGTTCTTAAGGATTGAGGCGATAAAGAATAATAGAATGTGAAAATTATAAATAGCACACACAAATTTGAAATGACTCACTAACAATGTGCTAGCTACGTCCACCAGACCAGAGGGAGCGTAGTTTTATTAGGGAGAGAACCAGAATACAGATTACAGATGAGTTAGGCAACTCTAGTAAATGATACTTTAGAATGATTACGGCTAAAGGTTTAAACTAGGGGCTTATATAAACACCCATAGAGTTAACCTACATAGGATGGGCCTATAACCCAAAACATGATATAGAGAGACCCCCGTGTTTGGTTATTCAAACCAATAGATAATTCAAGGCATATTTAACAACCTTAAGCTCGAAATAGGGGATAGTATTGAGATTAAACAAGTTAACTTCACTCACTAATGGTATTAAACTCGCTTAGAATTAGGTTTTCGTCGCCTAACACTAAGGTTCTTGTAATCACATTCACTTTCTAAAAACAATGTAAACCATGAAAATGTACGTCCAAATTCAAATTGACAATAATTCCAAAATTTTACTTACTTCACTCATCATCATATAAATGTGTGGAAATTCAAATATGTATAGCTTACCAACTCATATGGATGATGGCCGAAAATCAGCTTACAAAAAACAGGAAAGGTTGGGAATACAACTTAATTCAAAGTCTATAGATTATAGGAGAGCATAAAGGAGAAAATATTTGACCTTTCAAGTCTCCCTAATGACCGAAATTACCAACCATTTTGCTTCCTAAATTATGTCCAAATCAACCACGTAATTAGGAAATATATATCGTCTAGATCCTCTTCCCCAAATGACAACTCATGACTACTAAGAACTTGGATGACATGGAAAAAAAAATTACCGCTCAAAACAACACAATGTTGTTCGAAATTCTAAGAGGGATTTTCCAGCCGTATGTTATTAAAATAAATAAACTCAATTAACTAACTAAATTTTGGATCATGTGGAAAACTCTCAAGTTTAAGAGTTAAGTATAAAACCATGACCTTATTAATCTAAGAAAGCAATAAAGATAGAATATAGAAGTATTAATGGATCAAAATCACATCATTCGCAAGTAATCATGCAAAACACCATTTTTTTAGTAATTCCACATCGCTTGATATCCAAGTAACCATAAACAAGTTTGAGAGCACACCCACGCATACACCATGCTCCTCTTTTTAGAAAAAGTTCGACCTCAAATTTTGCCTATGATGAAGATTAAAATACGAACAAAACCTATGGATATTTTATTGGAAAAAAAACCTTTTGATAAGTTAAGCTTGTATGGGTATTAAATTTCAATGAGTTAGATCATGTGTTGGGGTGGTGTTTGGCATCTAGTAATGGACGTAAATGTGATTATAGGTGTAGAGGGTTGGTAAAGGGAAAGAAAAGAGGGAAAAATTATTACTGGCTGTTAGAGTAACCGATCACTTTAACTCATTGAAAGTTAATACCCATACAAGCTTAACTTATTCTAGAATAATCCAAAGTGAACTTAATTGTAAAAGATGACGTGAAGGTTGACTTATTAAAACCAATGTTTTATATTTTATTTGGTTCGATTTCATTAATAATAATTGAAGACCCGTCGAATTCCTCTTCTTTGTGTAGCATGCCATCATCAAAAGACATATCTTAAACAATATACTCATCCTCCAATGATATCAACAATCATAGTTGGTGGATATGAAATCTATTATCAAAATCTTATAGGTAAAATTGACAAGAATACTCCCAAATATGACCGTTAATCCTAACTATCAGTTATTCTAGAATAACCCAAACTATTAGGGAAACCTTTCCAAAATAATCCAAACTTTATTTTTCTTGCCTACAATGATTTAGTTTGGGACTACTATACATAGTAGAATTAAGAGTTTGGTTTATTTTGAGAAGGTACCCCTAACAGTCTGGATTATTCTAGAATAACCCATAGTTGGGATTATTTTGCGAGAAACGGTCATAGTTGGGATTATTCCAGTCAATTTTTCAATCTTATATTACTTTCATCCTTTTTTAAGCAGGATCACAGAAATCACCACAAATACATTTTTTCTCAAAATTAACAGGAATTAACACTTGGTCACTCTAAATGTGATCAACATCTAATTTAGGATTTACATCTTGTTTTCATGTTCTTGGGTTTCGTTTACTATCTTCCAATACCAAAATACACCGCCAATCAAATATGGAGAAATAAATGCATGAACTGCAAGAGAATTATGTTCTTCATAAGCTTCATTCATCATACAAAACAGCTGGAATATTTGCTGACATTTTATTGCAAATCATATCCACGATATTCACTTATTTTGTGACAAGGGCAAAGACAGAAACAAAATTAGGGAAACATCTTCATCTTCTACTTTAACATCAATGTTACATAGATCTGACATAATAGAATTTAATCTATCGAGATGGTCCCTAAGTGATGTACCTTCTTCCATACGCAAGTTGAACAGACGTTGCATGAGAAGCAACTTGTTGGGTAAAGATTTAGTCATATATAGACTTTAAAGCTTTAACCACAGACCAGCATTAATTTTATAATCTGCGACCTCAATGATGACGTCATCAGCCAAATAGACCATGACAATTGATTGAGCCTTCTCCTCCAAGCTACTCAAATCTATGTCATTTGCACCCACTTGCTATGAGTTATTCGAAAGTGGTGCCCACAGACGTTGATGCTTTAACACTAAACAGATTGCGGAAACATGAAACCCAGATGAATAAGACGAGGCTATGATACCAGTTTCGAATAACTCATAGCAAGTGGGTGCAGTTGACATAGAATAATGTTTAACCTAAGGTTTTATATAAACACCCTTAGATTTAACCTAAACATGATGGCCTATAACCTCAAACATAATATAGCGAGACCTCCGTGCTTGGCTATTCGAACCAATAGATAATTCAAGGCATATTTAACCTTAATCTTGAAATAAGGGATAGTATTGAGATTAAATAAGTGAACTACAGTCACTAATTGTATTAAACTCGCTTAGAATTAGGTTTCAGTCGCGTAACACTAAGGTTCTTGTAATCAGATTCACTTTCTAAAACAATGTAAACTTGGAAAATGTACGTAATTAGGAAATATAGATCGCGTAGATCCTCTTCCCTACATGACAACTAAGAACTTGGAGGAAATAGAATAAAAAACTTACCACTCAAAACAACACAATGCTGGCCGAAATTCCAAGAGGGATTTTTCAGCGTTGCGTTATTAAAATAAAAAAACCTGAATTAACTAACTAAATTTTGGATCATGTGGAAAACTCCCAAATTTAAGAGTTAAGTATAAACCATGACCTTATTAATCTAAGAAAACAATAAATATAGATTATAGAAGGATTAATGGATCAAAAATCACATCAGTAAGAAATCATGCAAAACACCATCTTTGTAGTAATTCCACATCCCTTGATATCCAAGTAACCATAAACAAGCTTGAGAGCACACCCGCACATACACGATACTCCTTTTTTAGAAAAAGTTTGACCTCAAATTTTGCCTATGCTGAAGATTAAAATACGAACAAAAGCTATGGATATTTCATTGGAAAAATAACCTTTTGATAAGTTAGTTCTGTATGGGTATTAACTTTTATGAGTTAGATCAGGTGTTGGGGTGGTGTTTGGGATCGAGTGGTGGAGGTGATTGTGATTATAGGTGTAGAGGGTTGGTAAAGGGAAAGAAAAAAGTGAAAAATTATTACCTGCTGTTAGAGTAACCGATCACTTGAACTCATTGAAAGTTATTACCCATAAAAACTTAACTTATTCGAAAATAACCCAAAGGTGAACGTAATATCCATTGGGCTTGTAAAAAAGGCCAGACGTTTTAAACGAATGCGAGGTTCATTCCGAGCAAAATTTAACCAAATTTTGCATGATCAACATTTCATATGTTAGTGAAACAACCCAACTAGCATAACTCAAAAATCCCAAGTAACAAAGTCTCAATAAGTCAGTCGCGTCAGGTTAACTAAAAAGATAACACGTTAAGATTAATTCCGAAAAAATATCAAATGATTTCCAAAAATCAAAAAAATTTCCAATCAACAATTAGGAAATATTTCACTCAATTTAGTGCCAATAAGCTCTCAAATATATGTTGTAAACTAGCAGAACGAGTTACTCAAAATCACCTAAAAAACTGTTCTAATCCTGACAAGATGTTTGTGATTCAATAAGGCTTCAACGGGCCACGAAACAACACAAATCTCTGATACCATTTGATGTTGATCCGCGTTGGAGCCAAGCTTATGTCCACACAACCTTCACTCAGTTATGACTCCTTAAGGGTTCTAAATCAAAGTTAGGGATTCACTCACCTAACTCGAAATAGGGGGATAGCATTGAGATTAAACAAAAGTTAGCTTCACTCACCAATTCTATTAACTTCGCTTATTCACTCACCTAACACTAGGTTATGATAATAGAGATTCATTCTCTAAAATTAATGTAAATTTGGATAATGTACATACAAATTCAAAAAGACAATAAGTCTGAAATTTAAATTAATTCACTGATCATATTATTCTTGTTTGGAAGTTCAAATATATATAGCTTACAAACTCATATGGAGGGCCGAAAACCATATTATAAAAATAGGAAATGGGAATGTTACAACTTGCTTCAATATCCCTAGGTTCTAGAATAGAATATAGGAGATAATCTTTGACCAAAATAATCAGCCATTTTCTTTCCTAATTAAATTCTGTCCATATCAGCCACATAATTAGGGAATTCTAAATCTGATTGCCTAAATTCCAACTCATGACAACTAAAAACTTGGAGGACAACAATTCAAAACAACGCAATGCTGTCCGAAATGCCAAGAGGTAATTTGCAGCCAAACATTATAAAAATTAAAAATAAAACCCTCAATTAACTAACTAGACTCTTGGATCATATAAAAACTCTCAACTTTAAGAGTTAAGGATAAAACAATGATCTTATTAATCTAAGAAAACAATAAAGATAGATTAGGCAAGGATTAATGGATCAAAATCACATAAATCCCAAGTAATCAAGCAAAACACCATCTTTGTAGTAACTCCACGTTGCTTCATATCCAAGTAACCATAAACAAGTTTGAGAGCACACTTGCACACACATCATACAAAAAATGCGCATTGACCTAAAAGAAAAACCTGTTTACCAGGTAAACAAGTCACGTGTCATGTTTTCATTGATCGTTTTACAATTTATTTTAAAATTCTTTATCACCACTCCCATTTTCGCTTTGTTTCTCCTCTTATTCTACCTCACATAAACTCACCATCACCAAATGATCAACCCAACTTCTTTGAATTCAACGAGGAAGAATATCCAGAAGTTATGCATCAATTATTCATATCTGTTCAATATCTGTTTGACGAGTTGGTTGTGCTTATTTGAATTAGAATTGAATTGATGTTGAGTCAATTAACTTCAATCAAAATTTCACACTGTTCAGCAGTTTTTGTTGTTCATCCAATTATAATACAATTGTGAAGAAATTATTGACATATGATTCGATAAGATATGGAATTTGGATGCATATCCTAAAATCAATGAAGATTTATATAGTAGGACTTTATGGCTTCCTTACCACCCTTCTTTGATCCTCTTAGTCCATCTTTCTTCTTTAAATTTTGAAATCGGGTTGTGCGTGCGTGCATTAATGTTACACCCTTGAGACCTTTGGACTTCAAAATTTGAAGAGAGAGAGAGAGGAGGATAATCTCAATGCCAGCGATATTAAAGCAAGAAATTCAATCCTAGATCGAGTGGATTGGGAACATCTAAATAAAGGCTATGTTTTTGGCCCAAGAGGAGGGAGATGGAGAGTTAGGTTTGGTGGTTTTGAGAGGAAAGAGCGGTGGATGGCAGTGAATTCTAGTGGAATTGGGGTGTATTTGCTAGTTGGTCGGTGTTAGGTTGGATGGGGCGCGTATCACTTTCCGCTTCAAGGCTTTAAATGCTCAAAATAAAACCTACCACCAGTAGCGGCGGTGGTGATGTTGTTGTTAACGTGGTTGCTCTTGCAATCACATCCTTATTTGTTTGTGGTGTTTAAACAACATCTACTTAACCTTTTTCTTACATTATTTGGCTCAATGCTTTGCTTTAGTATCAAGAACTGGAGTTTGATTTTTGCAAGCTCGGGAAAATTATTATTCATGAATATAGTTTTTGGTGAAATGGAAGGAAAATTATGTTTTAGCTTCAAACGCTAAAATAATAACGCATAGTTGGGACTATACTTGAAAGAAAGGATATAGTTTAAATTATTTTAGTCAATTTTTCCTATCATATTTCCATTTATAAGCATGGGTAGCTTTTCACTTAGCCGTAATTATCATTACACTTAAACATATATTGCGTACAAGGTTTCAGAATGATTACAGTTAAAGGTTTAACCTAAGAGTTTATTTAAACACCCTTAGATTTAACCTAAACAGGATCGGTCTAAAACCTAAAACGGAATATAGCGACACCCCTGTGCTTGGTTATTCGAACCAACAGATAATTCAAGGCATATTTTACAACCTTAATCTTGAAGTAGGGGATAGTATTAAGATAAAATAAGTTAACTTCACTCACTAATTGTATTTAGAATATGGTTTCAGTCGCCTAACACTAAGGTTCTTGTAATTAGATTTTGTTTCTAAAAACAATGTAAACATGGAAAATGTACGTCCAAATTCAAAAAGACAATAAGTCCGAAATTTTACTTACTTCACTCATCATCTTATTAATGTTTGGAAATTCAAATATGTAGAGCTTACAAACTCATATGGATGATGGCCGAAAATCGGCCTACAAAAACAGGGAAAGGGAATATTGCAACTTACTTCAAAATCTATTGCTTATAGGAGAGAATAACGGAGTCAACATTTGACCTTTCAACTCTCCCTCGTGATTGAAATTACCAACCATTTGATTCCTAAATTCCGTCCAAATCAACCACGTAATTAGGAGTCCATAGAGTCCACCTCATTCGAAGAACGTCTAGAAAAGAATAATTCTAGACGTCTAAGCAGATATTATCTAAGGGTTATATTGACCAAGTTCTTTGAAGAACGTCTGGGAAAGATTAATTTTATACGTGCATTTTTTTTCGGAAATTCAAAGTTATACAATGAGAAGCTCTCTACTCATATCATCACATCTACTAGATACTCTAAAAACAACCTCTCTAAAAGCCTGGGGAGGTGGTAAGCATCTATCACTAAAAATCTTACTGTTGCGTTGAATCCATACAGTATACACTGTCTCAGTATAAAGCATCACAAACAACTGTGATAACATGGTCCTACTATCAACTCTGTTGTATGCTTCTTGCAAATTCCTGTGGAAATCAAAACCAATGCAAGAAACTGTAAACGAGCTTTCTAAATAGTAACAGAATAATAACACTCAAAGTAGAGGTGATTAATAGATTGAACATCAAGACCAGACAAAACACAAGCTCTATTACACTGAATGCCCCAAGAAGTAAGCCTATCAGTTGTAGGTAGCCTATTGTGAACAGCAAGCCAAAGTATAAACTTCCTCTTAAGAGTAGCTTTGTTGTTGGAAATAAGTCTTCTCCAAGATACCCTCTCACTAGTACCCATCAAAAGCTTGTATACTCTCTTGATGCTATAAGTGCCATGAGATAGTACAGTAGGCCAACCAAACAAATCATGCAAAAGAGAGGTAATTTCAATGATTTTTCTTAAAAGCCAAGAGGTGTTGCTAGCAATAGCGAAATTTTCTAAATCTCTATTGTTGATGTACTAAGAGTTTACCCATCTGACCCATAATTTATCATTCTTAAAAGTCAATGCCCACATAAGCTTAAGAATTGCAGTTTTGTTCCAAAGATACATATTGATCACATTCCAACCCCCAGTAGCTCTGATCACCTTCCTTAAAAGAGGAAAAATATGAGCCCAATAGTTTTACATACTACTTAGGATTGATTTAATCAGCTGAAGCCTCCCTGCATTTGACAGCAAGTGAGCCATCCATCCTTGATCTCTCTCTCTAATTCTATCAATAAGTGACTTACATTGGGAAAAGTTCAATTTCCTACGAGACAGAGGTACTCCTAAGTATTTGAATGGTAAAGAACCCAATAGAAGATGAACAACACCAGCGAGAGAATAAGCCTTAGTAACACTAACCCCAGCAATGTAAATACAACACTTTTAATGCTAGCTGAAAGGCCTGAAACTTGAGAGAAAGAAGTTAAATCTTTCATAATCTTTGTAACAAAACCCACATCTGATATAGCAAAGAATAACAAATCATCAACAAACATGGGATGAGTAAGATGAATTTTCTCACATTTAGAATGAAAGTTATTTGAAAAGCGTCAAGGAAAAAATAATTCCATACGTCCAAGTTGATATTCACTAAGGTTGATATTGGCTAAGTTATATGAAAATAAGGTTGATATTGACTAAGTTATATGAAAAAGTCTAGGAAAGAATAATTCCAAACATCCAAGTTGATATTAACTAAGGTTGATATTGACTAAGTTATTTGAAGAATGTCTGGGAAAGAATAATTCTAGACGTCCATGACAAGTTCTATGTATATTGGAGGCCATGTCAATGCAAGGATCCAAATCAGCTATTTGCTAAGTTATTGATGGTAAACTGCAATTTCCTACTGATTTCTATGTATTGGAGATGGACTCTAATGCTTCTCCCCTTCTCTTAGGGAGACCGTTTATGAAAACCTCCAACACTAAGATTGATATAGGGGCTGGGTCATTGAGTGTTGAGTTTGGGGGTCGGGTTGAGTCCTTTGGGATGTTTGGTTCTAAGAAGCCTTTGGTGTCTGAACCCTCATGCGTTTTTGGTACTATAGAGTCGATGTCACATACTCCTTGTGACACTACTAAAAGGAAAAGGCTAAAAAGGTGAAGAGCCCTAACAAACCCCCGATGTGCCCCATGATTATAAATTGTTTTCACTAACATTGCCTGGACAAGGTGTGGTTTCCTCTGGTTTGCAGGTACAAGATTTCAATCAAGGAGGTGAATCCTTCCTCGATTGATTTCGGGAGGTAAGTAGTCGAGCTGACGACTCTAAACTAAGCACTAACCCGAGCTTCTAATTTTTCCTTTTCTTTTCTTTCTTTCTTTCCCTTCCACCCTCCATCTTCTTCTTCTTCTTCGATTTCCGGAATTCCACCCTCTTTTCTTTTCCACCACAACAAATAGCCTTGGCCTATCCATATTCCTTTTCCATTCCCTTTCCACAAAACACATTGAGCATTTGCATCTTGGATTTATCTCTTGGTGCGAATTTCGAACCTTCCCTTCGATTGGGGTCAGTTTCGAACTTATCATTGTTGGTTGGTTGAGGGAGTTGGGCTGTAAGTTGAGTGGATCTTTGGTTTTGAATATTTGTTGTTGGGGTTGAGTTTTTGATGCAAAATAAGTGGTGGTGTTGAGTGTGTGAAGACGTTGTGAGAGTTGATGTTTGTGTTTATCTCCATTCCCCTTCTTTTTCTCTCTTATACATGTTCTCACATTAAGGACAATGTCTTGATTAAAGGGGGGGGGGTAGGAGGAGATATTATATTCATTTCTTTGGGTGTGTTTTGTGTGACTTAAACCTTTATTTTTGCTTTGCTTTTGAAAAAAAAATAACTGAAAAATGAAAAAAGTCAAAAAAAAAAGTGAAAACCCGCTGAGTTGGAAACTGGGGCAAGAATGGGGGCCAGGGTAGGTTGAAAACTTGAAAGAGCAAACTATGCAAACAAGTGGCTATCTAGTGCGGGTCCAATGGTGAGTTCATAATTTGAAGAAGAAAAAAGTGTGAAGCTAGGATGAAAACTCGAAACAGCTCCTAGGCAAAATAAGAGATAAAAGAGAGATATTTTGAATCTTTTGTCGGAGTTGGTGTCATAAGAAGATGGTGATATAAGGAGTGTTTCGGGTAGGATTCATCTTGGTGTTTGAAGTAGAGGCAAATAGGTTAGAACTCATCTATCTTTGGAGAAATAAGGAGTGAATGTCGTGAATTGTTTGGATTTGGTGTGAGTTTCAGTCCTTTGAGATTTTTCGGGGCTCGAATTCACTTTATTGATTTCATGACTCTTGGTGTGTGATCTTGGTGTTGAACGTGGTTGAGTATGCTTCTAACGTTGATTCGGGTGAGCTTTAGTTCACGTGTGGGGTGTCTTATGCTCTTATGTTTGACCTTAAGCAATTCAGAGAAGAGTAGCATCGTCTTTATACACTACGATGGAGGGATAAGGGGAGTAGTTCATGTGTGTGTTGTTTTTAAAAGGTGTGCCCCATGTTCTTAACGATTGATTCACTCGAGTTTGAGTACAGTTCAAGTGTAGGAGTACTTTATGAGACCATATTAGGCGTGTTTATAGAGTATTTCAGAGTTTCTTTTGTAAAAGGTTTAGGCCTTGAGAAGCGGAGTTTCGTTTATCTTAGACTATGTGTGGTATATGGAGAATTGAGATAGTTTCGGTGCATTAGAGGAGATTTAAGGACGTTTGGAGACTTTACATTATTTTAATCATTTACCGGTGGACTTCGTCCCATATTCGTGTTTCGTTCGATAAAGGAAGTCAACAAAGTTCGTGGGCATTACATTTCGGTTCTTGTTCGTAAGTGTTCGATGATGTTAAGTTTCAAGGCAATTGTGTGTGTTAGCATTTTATTCGATTGTGAAACATGGATTTCGTATGATGAGTTATTGATCTCAAAAGCACCACCCAAGCAACTGCAAGCCTTCGTAAGCAAGCCAAGCATCACCAATCTAGCCAAGGCACGCAGCAGCCAAGGCAGCCCGCATGCGCAACCCACGCATCTGCCCCCACACACCCCACACAGCATCTCAAGCAGCAGCATCCGCAAACAGCACCAGCCGCGACTCGCGCGCACATCAGGTGCACCTTGTGCACCTGGCGAGACCAATCAACGCACAACGACATATTCTCCGGGCACCCAGTACACCTAGCCTGCGCGACTCGCATGTCGATTGTTGGGCTCGCTTGAGGTGATTTATTGAGGCTCGTCTATTCCACTTAGTTTTAATTAGTTTTCTTTTGATCTTTCATTATTGATCATTAGTTAGAACCCTAATTAGAGAGAGAAAACTACCGTTTCCCCTCTCTAATCCTTTCATGTTAGATTTGATTATCGAAGATTTGTTGATGAAGTCTATGCCGATTGTAGCGTAAATCGTCTTTTGAGAACAGTTGTTTGATCTTCGGCTATATTACTGTGAGGTTTATTTTATGAAAATCTCTTAATTATAATTTTGATTTCTATTTGATTATATGATTAATTGTTTGATTGCTGGGAAGTACAACTAGCCTTTCTTTTCAATTAATATATTGTTAGAACTTAGAACTATTGCCGATTCTTTTGACCGACTTTTGTCCTTGGTTGTATGTGTTGGCTGTTTGACTATTGGCTGTCAATAAAAAGTGTTTGGTAAAACCAGCTGTCGGTTGTTGGCTTAGTTCATGAGTAGTAACCTAGGGTTTAACTTAAAATCCGACTGTTCTTGTTATTCTCTAGTGAAATCTTGATTTCCAAATTGAATAATTGCGCTAGTAATTGTTGTTTGGCTTACAAAATTCTTAGGGTTTGATGTGCTTTAGAATCGAACCAAAATTGCAAATTCAATTAGGTTTTTGTTCAGTTATTCTATCTGCAGATTCGGGTAGTTTCACTATTCTTTAGAGGGAAGCGGGATTTATTTCTCAATCTATGAGTGATTAAGGATAGTTGTTTGTATTTAGAAACATCAATAACCCGAATCGAAGTGAAAATCAACCGAACTCTAGATTCTTCTTTATTGATCTTTTCAATATTTTAATATTGTTTTCTTAGAATGTTAGATTACTCTTTTAATCTGAGAATACCCCTTTCAATATCTTGTGAACATAATTTGATACCTAAGTCTATGTGGTTCGACCCTCTTACCTCCTACATTATTTGTGTTGGAAAAGTTGGATTATAAATAGTATCTTTGGTAAACACGTGCGACCGATTGAAGTATGCAATTAACATTAAGTGAATTCTCGAAGTATGTTTGAACCCTTGGAGAGTGAAATAGGATAGTATATGTAGAATATTTATTTTGAGATAATTTTTGAAAAAGGGGATTTAAATATTCATTGAGTGTGAGAATTGGGAGTATGACAGAATTTAAGATTGTTAGTTTGTACGTCTTGCAGGAGGTATGAAGTTAATAGGAAGTATGATTTTTCTTTATAAGTATGTTGGAATAATCTAAATACGTACCAAATTGCTAAGTGTTAGTAAATATTTCGTTGCCGCATATCTAATCTAAAACTTGATCAACAACTAAAAGATATTGTTTGTAATAGGATACATTATTCTTTCGGAATTTAAGGATTGCATAATAATCTTCATGAATTAGTTAGTGAAATAGCCTAGGTTCACTTATCAAATTTAAATAATTCTAATATAAAGGAAATGAGTTAGTTAATTAATTGCAACTAAGAAATGTAAACATGGTGCAAGGATTGAATTAGCTAATAAAGGAACTTCAGATAAGAAGATTTAGAATTAGTTGGGAAGGTTTCAATAAACTAAATATATGGCCATTAGTGCCCAATATAGTTATTAAGAAGGATGATGACTAAAGAGTTAATCAAGTTAGTAATCTAAAATCAAGATTAGCTCCGTTTATACTGTAATGAGTGACTTCTAAATGTTATTACTACAATTCAGATTAACTTAGAGAATTATGTTCAATGTTTATATTTTCTTAACAGGAAGGGGTTATAATTTACAATTCTAAACAAGAACATATGTATAACGAGGTTGTGTATGCGTTTGTAATGTGTATTAATTGCAATTCTAAAATATGAAAGTGTATATAACAATGTAACCGATATATATCTAAAACAAATTTGTTAGTAACAAGGAAGTGGGGGAAGTCATAACAGTTGTTTATAAAAGTTATACAAACTAAGAAGCAAGATATAAACTAGATTATCCAAACCTTATGAAGTCCATGTTTGTAAGATTATTAGAACCTTCTTAGCAACTAATCGAGCTACATAAATGTCCTAGTTGTAATTGGATAATTAGTTATTAGTGTTTAGTTGATGTTAATTTGGCAAAGTAACAAAGGACCTAATTGATGGAAGATAGATAGGGTTAGCTTGTCTAAGCGATTCTAATATAGAATGAATATCGATTTATTCCATTACTTAAGTATACAGTAGTCACTAATATATACACTAATCACTAGTAGGGATGTTATAATCAGAGAAATTGAGGTTGTTAAGTTAAATTATGGAGATTAAGATTATGAGTGATCATCTAATGACTATGTTGAGGTTGATGAAGTGATTTGGCTGAAGATGTTATTGGAAAAGGATTTAGCCATGGAAGTCGTATGAGTTATTGGTCAAGCTGAAGATATAGTTGACAGATTACCAACGTATCCTAAGAATATTTATCGAGATTGTGTGAAATGATTTCCAAATTGATTTTTTATATGCAACTTGGTTTATAAACGATAAAACGTGGTATTTGAGAGAAATTTTTTACAACGTGAAATGTGATTTGTGAATTTGGTGATAAGCTGCATACTACATCGAGTTGGGAATAGGTAGTGGATATATATTAAAATGATATACAGGTTTATAATCCGGATGCTAGTCTTTAATTAATTTTTAGGCATTCCGTATGCTCTGTAGATTCTTAGTAACTTATTTTTATAATTTAGATCACTTAAATATGCTCATTTATTCATAGTAATTTATAGTTCGATGTTTTTAAAAGTTCAGGTTTTAGGGTTCCACACTCTTCTTTTTAAGACTATAAGTGTGACGGTAATAGTTGGGATTAAGTTTTCCGTTGTGTTTAGCTCTAAATAAGTTGGTTGATAAATCCGGGCTGCTACATTTATTTTTCTAAATCTTTTTATTGATACATATTAATTTATGCATACAATGTTGATATAGATGTTACGTAATTAGTTTTCTGAAATTCCGCTATTTGCATTTATGAGTTCCTACAATAATATAACTTTAGGTTGTTGCATATGTTATTGTGTTCATCTTTTAATGCTCGTTTTATTGATTTACAATTAGGGTAGAATTGAAATATGGGTTAATTCACCTACTTAAAATTATAATATAAATTGATTGGACAATACTGTTAATGTAAATGACACATATTTACGATTAGAAGTATGTGATAATTCAATTTCATAATTGTTCGTTTTAGGGAAATTCTATATGATAGCCTCTATGTTTTAAATTTTCTATATGGTGACTAGACAAAAAAAAACCATAATACATAGTGACCCTCGAATTTTTACTATTGTATATAGCGGCCTTGAACAAACCCCAATACCTTAAACAACTGTACCACCATCATATCACCCAAGAACTACCACAAAGACAACCCAACCACCACCATATCACCCAAGAACTACAACCACGACAACCCAACCACCACCACAAATCTTAATCTTCCCTCCACCTTCCACCTTCCATCTTTCTCTCTCCTCCCTCATCCCCTTTCTATCTCCTCCACCACCATAACTCTTTCTCGCCTCCATTGCCCTTTGTGGCTGATATATTATAGTGGAGATTCAAGTCCCACAACATTTGAAAATGAGTAAGATTGAGCTTCGTAAATAAGATCAAAGCCTCAAACTAGTCCAAAAAATTCTAGTTTGCATGAGTTATAAATTGGTTGAAGCTATTCTATCAATGTATGCATCAGTTTAAAACACTAATTTTAATCACAAAAAATATGGGATATCGCCAAAAACTGTATCTTTTTTAGCAGACTAAAAATACTAATTACTTCCAGTTTGCACAAAAGCTAGAATGGGAGTCTGAAATTCAGCAAATCATAAAAGTAAAGTGAGTAAAATCAGTAACCCAGAAACCATTAGCTAGATTTAACTATCACTTTACAGTCGAACGATCAAACTAACCCACATAGACAATTCCACATCCATCACGAGACGAACTAAATTTTTGCAAACTTAGAAAAGGCTACCACCATCAAATGACCACCTTTGCATCACCGTCCATGTAAACACCACAAACCATTGTCCATTTCTAGACTTGAATTTCTGGGCTAGAATTAGGGTCAAAATCTGGTTTAAGTACTGTTTCTTGGTGGTAATAGGGGCGAGCCTAGAAGCATTAAAGAGGGTCGATGGCGGAGACGTGAAAGATGGGTGGTGGAGAGAAAACGGTTTTTGAGTGTGTCAGGGCTGAGGGGGTGGTTCACAGGGTGAATCAGGGTTAAAAACTTAGAAGGGATGGTTCTGTAGGCGTTATGGTGGAGCTTCGTGGAGGTTTCAGGGAAGAGGGGGTGCTTTGTTGGTGTTGCCGTGGTGGGTGGGTTGTTTGTGGCAGAGTGGATGGTTTTGTGGGGTTGGATGGGTGTTCAAATGGTGGTAGTGTTTGTTAATGTGGTGTTGCTCTAGTAGCCTAGCAGTGTTCTATAGTGAGAAACGATGAGAGAGGAGAGATAAAGGGTTAGGGCTTAGTTGCGAAGCCACCAATTAATTAATAAGGCCACTAAGTAGAATTTCTAAAACATGGTAGTCACTCTGTAGAATAAATGTTTTTCCTTGTCATCTTATAGAAAAATTGAAACTTAGAGGCCACCGTATAGAAATTCCCAATGTTTTAGTAGAAAAATGAATTCGTCAAGAAAGCTAGTGTTGTAGTTCGTACTTTCAGGAAAGGTCTAGGGTCGAATTTTTAATTTAAAAATCGTGAACATCAATGTTGGTTTTGCTATAAATCTTTTCAAAAATTTTTGTTATTAAGATTCGAATTTGATTTCGAGATACTTAATTGATGTTATGATTTTGTTTTTGAAGTTAATTGAAAAACCTTAAGTTTTTTCCCATATCAATGCGGTTGGGTGTTCATTTGAGGTTTTGCGTTCGAATTTGTGATAAACGTTTGAATTGATGGAATTGAAATATAAAGGGTATTTTTGAATGCTCGAAATCGCCCTTTTTTAAATCGAATTGTTCGAAAATAGCCTAAGAAATTCGGAAATTGGTTTGAAAATTTTGGGCAATTACGACTCCTTTTCATGCGACGATGCCTACCCGAACTATTTGCATTGGAAGGTCAATTGTTAGCGGCAAGCAAAGACGGTCGTATTGGAGCTCACCCAGGTGGCAGTGGAGGCTGCTTTGGTCTTTTACATGGCAGTGGCTAGTTGTTTTCGTGTTGCATCTTGTTCTAGATTTCGTGTAAATTTGGGCGATGTAACTGCGCTGAGCTACGACCTTTTTCGATTATGGCTTGGCTTGGTCACGTAATGTTCGAAGTTGTGTTATTTTATTATTATTAATTTTAGAAAAATTCCCAATGGTACATTCATAGATTTGTCTTCTTTTATTGGTACACTACCATATTTTTGACTTCTTAATGGTATATTAGTAGTTTGAAATCTTCCCTACCGCGAACATTCCGTTAAATAAAAGGTTAGTTAATGTTAATTAGGGTTAGGGGTTTGCCTCGTTTTGCGTTCTTTGACTTTTCAAGGTGAAGATGACGTTTTTTCGAAAAACAAACCATTAAGAAGATTACACAGTAGGGAAGATTTTAAATGACAGATGTTCCATTAACAAGCCAAAAAGATGGAAGTGTATTCGTAAGAGAAGGCATATCTAGAAGTGTACCATTGGGAATATCCCTCAATTTTATATTTAATCTAATATTGCATATGGATTATTAATGTTCATTAATTTCATATAGTTCCTCTGTTTGGAAATAAATGATACATTGTTGCTTTTACGGTTTTTGAGGCAAAAGATTGTAATGATGTTTAGATGAATAATAATGGTAAGGTTAGTAGGTGTGGTCCCCCGCTAAGGGCATAAATAGAGGAAAGATAATGTTGTTAAGTTGTGTTTAAACACAAAAGTAAGGACATAATGTCATTTCACAGCCAAATGTTTACCATATATTGAAAATAAGAAAAGTGTATCATTTATTTAAAAACACCCACCAATTATAAACTGAATCATTTATTTAAATTTCAAACTGAGGAAGTATATGTTTTAATTGAATTAAATAATAAAGGGTTCCTTTATTAGACTTAAATTTGTTATGTGGACAATTTTTAGGGAAGTTATTATTCGATGAATATTTCAGTCATAATTTATAACATAAATTATTATGTTTTATTAATATGGAAACTTTTGTTACTTACTCATTTATTGTTAATGGAGTAAATAAATATTGCTTTATAATATGTTGATATTTTTTTCTGTGATATTGATACTATATTTTTCATGATTTTTACTCGTAGACCTAGACTAGAATAGAAGATAAATATGATATGTGTTTCGTTATGTATTGTTGTAATTGAAGGCGATATGGGGATTATTTGTTTTTCTGTAATTTATATTATTTGCTTAGATTATTAAAAATTATGGGCTAGATTGAAGTTCCATGGAAAATCAAGGATGGAGATCAGAGAAGTCTCAAGGGACGATTTATGAAGATCCAATATCCTAGGAGTAGGGGCCATATTAGGTTCACTTTTAAATATATATTTTAGTGCTTATGCGTTTAATTTTTGTTAGATGATTTTTTAAGTTTATGTGTGGTTATTTGTGCTATGTGTTGACTTTCAAATTAACCAACATAATAAACTTACGTCCCCAAAATGTAATA
The DNA here is from genome assembly GCA_947645195.1 of Patellifolia procumbens. Lineage (NCBI taxonomy): Eukaryota > Viridiplantae > Streptophyta > Magnoliopsida > Caryophyllales > Amaranthaceae > Patellifolia > Patellifolia procumbens. Next base: position 540,176 of record CANSGD010000758.1, on the reverse strand, counting down.
TTGAACTTAAATGCTTTTCCAAAGAACACCTATATAGCCTTAGATTCAGAAGGGTCTCAATAGGGGGAGCAGTTTGAGCTACCGCTCAGGGCTCCCCAATTTTGAGGGCCCCCCACACATAAAAAGTTTCTTAAGAAAAGAAGTAATACAAAACTTATAGTTTAACTGAAGTACATTGTTTCTTACTACTGTGCGAATAATAGGGTAGGTTTAACTCAAAAAACCCTATCAAAGATTGTTAGGATTGGAAGCAAAGACATACGACAAAAAAAAGATGTTACATGTCTGCCAAGAATTTTATATTGTTATAATTAATAAAATAGTTTACATACCTCAACCACTATTTATTAAAGGCAAAATTCACCGCAATAAGTATGCATAGGTGCAAGCTGCAACACAAACTTATTTGGGGTGCATAGAGCAACATGAACTTGTAAGGTGGGTGCATAGTTTAGCATAAATGACACTGATGCATGAGATAATTAGTAGATTAAGGGAACCTTTAACCTCTGTTTTAGCATAGGCGCCAGGGAGAAAAAATATTATGCTAAACTATGCACCCACCTTATAAATACATGTTGCATTATGGACCTAAACAAGTTTTTGTGGTAGCTTGCTCCTCATACATACTTAGAGTTGTTGCTGCCAATTTTGATTATTAAAATTAGGGGTGGGGAATCTTGGTTGTTTCTTTACTCAATTCGGGTTTGATATTTTGAATCTCTATATCATTATTAACATATTGATGAAATTCTTGTTTACCTTTTTTGTTGTTGTCATGTCTAATAAAAACAACAACCACTTTATCTTTAATTTGCATGGTTTACTTGACGTAAGAAAAACTGAACCAAGAGAATTTATAAGACTAGAGAGGAATAAGATAATAGTTCTTATTAATGAAGAAATAAAAATTATTCTTGAAATTCCTATTCCGAAACTTTTTAGGAATGTTTGCCAAGCTGATAGGACAACTATGCACACTCATGGAAAAATGTGTGTCTGTCACATGTTTGATGCTTGGATGTATCTAACAGTTACGAACCACATTTCAGAAACATGTTAGGTTGGAGAGGTTTGAACTGCACCGTAAGCTACGTGAAGGTAAATTGGAGAAGGGTAAATTGATTGGTCACCATGTGTTCAATATGATTAGCCATGACCAAGATGGGATTTCCCTATTCGGAAGAGCTCACAATTGATGTGATCATCAATTTTCTTATAAACGAGGAATATGAAGAGACGACAAAGCATTTCATGTTTGAGTCTAAGAATTTCAATATTTGGGGTTTCATATTATTTGGCGATTTAGGAATGGTAATGGGTTGTAGAATTGAGTTTGAGTTCAAGCTCGCTTCCAAAAACTAATAGAGGTCGGCCTTTTCGAGAGAACGATGCCACAAATGTGTTGATGAGGATCCATTTATTGGCCCGGTGCTATTGGAAAGGTGCTATTATTAATTTTTCTACTAGTATTATTACTGTAATTGATATGTACAATATGCAAGGAGGGCAGTGGCCATATAAGATTTGCATGGTATGCTGATTTAGGTTGAGAGGAGCTTGGTACTAAGCCCATCCAAGAGCATAAGGATGTTCTAATGGTGCAAAAGGTAAATGCTAAAGGGAAAAGGAAAGCAAGTTATTCAATTAAATACTTATGATAAGCACATCATCATAAGTACTACTATTGTCACAAAGTGGCCATTGGAGAGGAATGTCCCTAAGTGTAACACCTTGAAATTTTCTGCGTCTTGAAAATTCTAGTGACATAATTTTACTTAAATAAATATTGAATAAGGTATGAAACTTCATTTTTAAAAATAAGTATTATATTTGTTTGATATTATTTTTATTTAGTTTTATATGATATATATTATAACATCTGAAAGGGTGTTTGGTTGCGGTATTTTTTAATGAAATGGAATGGAATGACATCCATTCCAGTGTTTTGAAGAACTTTTGGACGTCCTTTTCTTCCATGTCATCATCCGAAGTTTTATTATTATACGAGTACAAGTCACAGTTGACGACTGTTGAAGAACTTTTGGACGTCGTCCTTGCACGAGTCACCCTCGTCCCAAAACCATGTTTAAAGGCTCGGACACTTTACTCTAAGACGATTTACAAAAGTTAGAGATACTTACTACGGTCTTCGGCCGCTTCTTGTCGGTTGGCTTGCATGTTTCTTGCATCAACACGTTGTTGTACTAGCCCATATCAATCTTCCCTCGTTCACGTTTAGGGAGGGCGGGAAGAGCATCTTCTGTAAAAGGAAAGAAAAAAATATATATTAGATTACGAACAAACACGCGTGAAATCAAGTCAAATGCCTAAGTTTTACCTAAATTCTCGTCCTGCCTCAGTCCGACAATGACCAGGAAGTTATCCTCCCAAAAGTAATTTTTGAGTGGGTTGGCCCTACAAAGGGCACATGACCCTCCAAGACGTGCTCTTTGGTCGCAAAGGTGCTGACTAAGAGCTCCTCATCATCGTCCTAGAGGTCCACCCAATAGACGTCTAGTTCATAGTTCATTATTGCCCGGCTGCAATATCTCATTTTTCGGGCGGTCTCCTCACCAGGAGTCTCAGCAAAAATAAAGTTTGCTTTCAAGTCATGTATCTTGGACGATTTGTCCAGAGCAGTCAAGTAGTCATACCTGTTGTATATATTATACCAAGAGTTGTCCACACACTTGGGGGCCTTGGTTAGATAGTGAGTTTGGTGAACACGTACAAGGAATAGGTGACACCACCAAAGTCGTAAGTGGCTATGAACGTCAAAATGTTCATCCAGGAATTGAGCATCATTTGAATTTGCCCAATGCCATAGTAACGAAGCACTTGTTGGACGAACCTGTGCAAAGGAAAACGCAGGCCCGCGTCAAGCGCCAACCTATTTAGATGAAAGTGGTTGGGGGGGGGAAGAAGCAATTGTGTCCTCCTTGCCGGGCACAACAAACTCGCAGCCTGGCATACAAATGGTGGCTAGAAAGAAAGGAAGGTTATTTTCTTCTACTTTATCCAGCCATTTCCTATTGGCCAGGATAAGGCGGGGGTCAGATAGGGGTCGTAGACGCTATTGTTCTTGAGTAGACGTTTCCCTAGACGCGTCTTCCTCAAAATCTCGGGGATCTTCCCCATTATTCGAGGAGGCGTCGGCTTCCGACTGGATTTCCTACATATTCTTTACTTGTCCAGTGGACCCTTCCATTATTGAACTGGAAGAAGGTAGAAGTAATTATCGTTGGAGACGTGCAGTTTACTTGAATCATGCTAGATTACCCTGCACATGTAAATACTGGAACGTCGGACCCTCATGGCAAAACAAAAAAGAAAGTAGGCAAGGGTGATCAGCTAGAATTGGGTCCACTCTAGATAAATCCTAAGCTGAAGCGTCGAATTTAGGGTCAAGACTTATTCTACTGCCGCCGAATTTATTAGATGATTGTGAAGAGTCCATTTTATAGAAAAATGATTAAAATCAAGGAATCTAGGAAATATGAGACGAGTATACTCAAATACACCCTTATTCGGACATTTAAGAAGTGTTTGACGATCTCTCTATAGAAAATTGCAAAGGCTCTCTCTCTAGAAATATACTGAAAGTGAAAAATGAAGACTGAAGGGGTTTTATCTATATAGGTGTAAGAACACCCCTTAGGGTGAAAAAGACGTGGCCACGTGTCATCATTTCATTGGGACATGTGGAACCACCCCGGCCTTATTGTTGATCATGGACACTGAGTTATTTGGGTAAGTAAAAAGCCCGTCTCTCTATTTCTAACACGTGTCACCATTAAGGAACCACACGTGTCACTCTCTAAGATCGACACGGGGCAAGCCCGAAAGAGAATAACTTGCATCAGCTATGCCACGTGTCTAATAATTAGGGCGAAGCCTAGCAAGAGACTCTACTTTAGGGCTTGACTAGGGGACCCAAGCTCCCTAAAGTGGTATAAATACTCTTATATCATACCATAAAAAGGTAGGTTCACACTACCTCATAAATTGCTATTTTCACAACAGAGCATCTTTGTCTAGGTTTTATCTCTCTAAATTACTGACTTAAGCATCTGATAGGGAATCAACCCAACGTCCTGGGTTGGTTTCTTTTTGCAGGTTTGGAACGCGGAGCGACCATTACCTTAACAAGTCTCAATAATTACCCTTTTACCCTTGAAGAACATCAAGCACGCAACAACGACAACCATTGTAGTCGCATTAGTTTTCTACTTGCACATTATTATTCTTGATGATATATTGTGATTATATCATGAGCGTTTGATGAGTATTGGTAAATATATAGGTCTAGTAGTTAATATAGGTTAGAAGTATAAGTAAACTAGGTCTTTATGAATTTTCATATAAGTAGGAATCTAAAGAGTCATATGCATAGTGAAACTCTATTTGTATTAAGAGTCTAAGTGTGATACTTAGAGGTAAACTCTATTTGCATCAGGAGTAAGTGTCATGCTTGAAGTTATAATCTATTTGCATTAGAAGTCTAAGTTTTATACATAAGAGAGAAATTGTAGTTGCTTAGGAGTCTAAGGCTCATATTTAGGAGCTTATATAAATTAATTTTTTGTGCGTGATAAAAATGTTGTCATCTTATCTTTAAATCGGTTGCATATGATTATTAGATTTAGTTAAACTAAATATGCACAATTATCTTTTAGTTGTTCAGAAAAGTATTGGACCAAATCATAGATAAAGATAAAGATAAAGTTTTATCTTTTATAGAATGTGTGCTAATCCTGGGGTTGTTCAACGTCTCAGTATATATATTAGTATATCTCCACTGATGATCTTTTCCTGAGACTATTGAAATCCAAGAGATTGGATTCGAGTCTTTTGGTGCCAATGTCTCAAATTTTTGTGCACGCACCACTCTCAACTCCTACATCTAGTTCAAGACCATGTTCGGTTCATACAACAAATGAAACTGGAATCACATCAGACAAATCGCAACAACATTCCAGCAGTTCCTAATGAAGAAACAAAGTTTTCCACAACAACACACTATTAGTTTCTGATTCACAATAGGGTTTATACTTCATGTGCTGATTGTAATATCATTATAATAAGGGTCTTTTAAACAGAGGGTTTTAGGTACCCTTATTATTAAAATAATTGTTCTTAGAATCGCGATCCTATTGATCTTATTGTAGAAACATACGATCTATGATTCAAATATGTTCAACGATTCTACTTACGATTCTATAACTTTCTTTCAACTAGTGAAAATTTAAAATTTATATTAGATTTAATCATACCGATAAATCTACTAATATAACAAATATTATCGATTATCATTAATTTAGTGCTTAAACAAATACTTCCTCCGTTTCGCAATACTCGCAACATTAGCATAGTAACCACTATTCATCTACCAATCTAATATTATATAATTTTACAAGTGTACAAGAAAAAATATAGTCAAGTTGGATTTTATTTGATTCGTCTTAATGCCAACTGTCATAAAATCAACTTTTTATAATTTTTACTTATCAATAACTAGAGATATTACCATTCAAAGTATTGCATTGGATAGTGTGAAAACAAGAAACGTTGCGAGTATTGCGAAACGGATGAAGTATAATTTTTATCTTGGAAAAATTGACAAGAACAGGCCAAACTATTGGCCATCTTCTATAAACAGGCCAAACTATTGATAATCCAGGAACAGTCCAAACTATGACCTCCATCTTCTGAAAACAGTCCCAGTGACCTGTTTACCTGTTATAACAGGTAAACTTAAGTCACGTGACTAGCATGTGACCGTTTAATGAATTTCAACTTTTTTTCCCTTTTTTTTCTTCTGTTTCACTAGCACTCACCCATCTCCACTCTCTCTCACCCATCGCCACCACAATGAACCCCCCACCCCCTTCCAGTCACCCCCAACCCTTCCCACACCCACATTGCCACCATCACACACCCCAATTTTCAAAACTGCTGCGTTTGTCCACACTAAAATTCGACACAGATCCTCCATGTAATTGCTTGAAAATTGACATTGATTACTTTGGGCCCTAAATCAGAAAATTCTAATTTGATTAAACCCTCATTCGCATATTAATCACAATTGGTGGTCGCCGGCAACGTAAACTATGCAGAGATTACCAGGCTGTCTTTACCCGTGAATGTCGGCGGTATTCACATCTCTGGTGGCTGTCGTAGGAAGGCTCTTCAGATTTACCAAGAAATCTTGCTTCTCTCCTGCTTTCTTTGCAGATCTACAGATCAAGGAGGGTTGTAATGAGGGTGTTTTTGTGGGTAGAGGTTCGCGATGGATGATTTCGGTGGTGTTCTGGAGGGTTTTGGTGGTGTTTAGGGTGGTTTCGTTGGTGTCTGGGTGATTTCGCGCATGTTCCGGGTGGTTGTGGTGGTGTTTTGGGTGATTTCGATGGTGTTTAGGGTGGTTTTGTTGGTGTTTGGGTGGTTTTGCGCGTGTTTTGGGTGGTAGTTGTGGTGTTTTGGGTGATTTTGGTGGTGTTTAGGGTTGTTTCGCTGGTGTCTGAGTGGTTTTAATTGTGTTTTGGGTGGTTTTAGTGGTGTTCTGGGCGTGGAGGTGGGTTTGGTGTGGTGGTTATGGAGGTGGGTGGGTGTGGGAACGGGTGGGGTTGGAGGTTTTTCTGATTACCGCCAGCAGAGGGCGATTGGAGGCATGTTGGGGTTTTTTTAGAGAAAGGTGGTTGGCAGGGAGTGGTGGTGGGGGGGAAGGTTTTTTTTTGTTTGTGCGTGAGTGTTCAGGTGGGGGAGAGTGGTGGCAGCTTAGGTGGGCTGCGGGATTGGGTGGGTTGCGGGATTGGGTGTTTGCAGCTCTGTGCGTGAGTGCTGCCGGTGGTCAGTGTTCCGGCGAAGATTGAGGGAGAAATGGGGTGAGTGGTGGTGGCAGTGGTGTGTGAATGGGCGGGGGGTGGCTGGCAGGGCTGGGTGGTGGCAGGGCTGGGTTATTTTATTTTTTTAAAGTTAATTAAAAAGGTTATTAATACTAAAAAGAAAAAGAAAAATAAAAAAAATAAGTTTTACCTGATGTAACAGGTCAACAGGTCACTGGGCCTGTTTATGGAAGATGGGGGTGATAGTTGGGACTGTTCATGGATTATCCATAGTCTGGCCTGTTTATAGAAGATGGGCAATAGTTTGGCCTGTTCTTGTCAATTTTTCCTTTTATCTTTGGTCTTTAAACCTATAATATTTGTATAAGATTCGGATTATGCGTGTTTGTAGAATCGTACGATTCTACAATCTGATTCTTAGAGGCCCTTCGATCAAAAGGATAATCCCTATTCTAACAACCTTGATTAAAAGTATTAACGTTTAGGTAGTAGGGCTTTAGGGTTTCGTCCCTTCAAGGTTTGGGTCCTTGTAAATTCATAATCGGGTTCATGTATTTACTTTGATAAACTTATTAGAACCATAGCGGTTGATTGGACCTAGAGTTTGGTCATTGATCATCCTAGTGGTGAGATCATCTTGTAGACTGTAGTGGCTGGTCATTGGCTTCCGGGGTAAGTCGGATTTAGTTGGTCGTTAGGTATGTATTTTTGTGGTCTATACTTTTAGTAATGAAGTTGAATCTAGTTGAGTTATGTGTCAATCACCGTTAGGGGAATCTATGATTGTGACTTTAGTTTAGGACAAACTGAGGTTGCGGCCTTGAGTTTATATTGTTGTTAGACCCTAAATATAATGAGAAGTAGTAATGTTTAAAATGCCATGTGGCCTAGGTTTTTGTGCCATTTATTTACTTTTTGTTGTATGATTTTATTCATGATTTAAGTAATAATTCCGCAAACAAAGAAGATCCCACATCTATTAACCAAGCAAATACAAAGCTAAAATGTAAATTTTACTATGCAAATTGAGAGAAAATAAGTCCCTCTTCTTTACTATGGATTAGGCGGTACTTCCACCAAAAGTAACATTTTATTGCTAAATGTTATTCTATGCATGTCATTTTGATTTAGATGTTCGGTACTTAGTTTATTGATCAAAATCCCTATTTACATCTATAAGTTTCTACAGTGAACTCGCCTCTAAACTACATTTTGAGTTAGATGTGAATATAGTAAATACGGGGAGGGAGTAACAAAATTGTCATTCTGGAGGTTGACCTCTTACGATGGTATTGGTAACCTTGTCCGTATGCTCAACTATGGCTCCTTCATTCTTCTTACACTCATTGTTTAGAGCTTATTTGTCATGTTTTAACATGAAAACTCCAAATTGTGAAACTTTTATGTGATGGAAGTTGGCATCTAGCTTAACCACAATTAACCAATGAGCCTTGTCCTTATATGGCTCCTTCAATCTCCTTACACTCATTGTGGAGAGCTTATTGGTCAAATTTAAACCTGAACACTCCAAATTATAAAACTTTTGTCTGCTGGAAGTTGACAAGCATAGTTAACCAATGAGCGGGGGTTTTTCAGTCTATTTGTCTCTTTTATGAATCAATCTTGTCTGCAAATTTTGTCGGTTAGTGGGGGCGGATTTTATGATTCGCGGGACATTTTTGGGGTTTGGCATTTTACAAAGGTGGGCATGATATTGTATGGTGTTGTGTTGTTGACACTTGATAGGGTGAGGCATATGTAATTATCTTCAATGCGTGTCAATCTGTTGTTTGTCGGGTTAACATGCATGTGGGAGTAGAAGAAGATTGATGAAGATGAAGAATATGGCAAGTGGTTTGATTCTCTTACAATCACATAATAGAACTACTTACCAATTATTTTGGCCATCAAAAGGCCAAAGGGTGTTGCCGCCTTCTGTACCTCTGCTTTATCTGATGTAGAATTCACGTAATCACCGACCACATGTACCACACAAGTAGCAATAATTACTTCATTAACTTGGAGTCAACGACAAAAATAACATTAATATTACATTATTAACTAAGAAAAATTATTTTAAATAAGTTAATATTTGCTCCATCTTCTAATAATAAGTCAGCCTACTCGAAATCGCAGAATATGTAAACCGTGTTGCTCATTTGAATTCAAACAAGTCAAAAAACCTTCAGCCTATACAACAAGTCGTTTTATTTTTTTTAGTTTTTAAATTAATTTCTCTCTAATCTCATAACCTCACCCTCCATTTATGTTTCCTCTGTCATCTTCAACCTCTGATATACTCATTTTATATATAGGCTTTTAGCCTCATTTTCCCTCTTGTTTTATACTCTTTTAGAGCTCCTTAGATCTCTTTATTGTGAGATTTGATAAGTTTGGGTACGTTTCATGTCTTTGAGCTTAATTTGTGCATATTAGGTGGCTGATACCTTTTTCCGCCATTTAGAAGCATTGCCCAGATTAGATAAGGATTCAGAGTACCCCGAGAGCGATTATGTAGCTCTTGGGATGAAGAGACGCAAAAACGAAGCATCGTAAGCTATGCTCGGCCACCCAGGCCTGACCGCCTAACCAAGGCTGAGAGTGGTTTTTGAGCAGAGTGAATAAAATGGCCAAGTATCAAACGCCCGACCGGGTCATTTCGCCCGCTAGGGCAATAAAGCCCGTCCGGCCGGGCGCCAATTACGAGAGCCTTGTGAAGATTTTTGGGAGTTCGCCCGCCCACCCGTCCGGTCGGTTTCTCAGAGTGATTAATTTTTCTGCTTTTTTTTTATTTTCGAGTTTTACCTATAAATACTAGAACCTTAATTTTGTTTAGTTTATGTTAGTTTTATGATTAGTTCTGTAATTTAGCTTAGTTCAAACTCTTAGTTTCTCTCAAGTTTACATTGTTCGAACATCGTTCGATTTCAATAAAGTTTCTTCCTTTCGCATAGATCTGGTAATTGTTCTTACTTTTATTGTCATTGTTTTGATTATTGCTTTCATTAGATCTTAATTATGTCACCCTTGATTATAAATGCATTAGTTTGAATAGTCATGTCTGAGTAGTTCCTTTTCTAGGGTTTCGAGAGAGGGGAACGTGCTTATATTATGATTTGATTTGAATGTTTAGCTTTGCTTAGGTTGTGATTAGAGCAATATAGTGTGATCTATTCTTCATGCACGATTTATGTTAGTGGCCAATTTCATGAGTTGCATCTGGCAAATACCTATTTGACTCGATCGTAGGCTTATTGGTAGAGGCTTAGAACACATTATTAATCCTGATTCTGTTAGCGATCGTACTGCATATGTTGGATTATGAGAGTTATGACCTAATCGTAGGCATAACACCTGCTCTAATTGCTCGACTTTATACCTAGGTTATGTTAGTCTTTTGAACCCGCTTGATTGATATTTGCATAGTCGACCGAACTAAAACCCTAGGCTTTTATTATCTGATTCAATCTTCGTTTTGTTGTCATTCTCATTAGTCTAATATTGATTAATTAATTCATCCTTATTCTCAATCTAAAGTACTTGATAGTTGAACTTTAACTACGAAAATATGTCTCCCTGTGGATTCGACCCTACTTCCTTGATTACTGATGTTAGAGGACTTAGGATTACTTTTAATTAGGTGATACGACTTTAGCCTATCAACCTCCTGCCATCCATCACACCACCGTCCCATGAACTTCAATTTTATCACTAAAATTCTATTACTCCTCAGCATGCTGCAGCAAATACAATTCACAATTCACAGGAATGCCTCAATCAAGTTTGTGCTTCTCTTTCCTTTTCTCCCGTCGCCTATTCTCTCCTGTCCACCAGAACAACAACCTCGTCGTCAAGATCAAGATCAAGCTTTGGTTCCCATGACAACTTCAACCTCATCAGTAGCAACGAACTTGCCACAAACGTTTTGTCACTTTTCTCTGCTTAGTTGGTGTTTGTTCGAAAATTTCAGATTCAGATTGTGAAGGTGGGGAAAGACTTGAAAGTGGTGGTTGTTTTACTGGGGAATTTTGGTGGTTTGTGGGGATGGATGGTGGTGGATTTGTGGCAGCTGTGTTTAGTGGTTCGTGGGGCTGGATGTTGGTGGGTCGTGGTGGTTGGGCTGGTGGATTTTGGTGGTTCGTCATGTGTTTGTTCGGTGGTAGTTGGCTGGTTGATTGTTGGTGGTTGGTGTGTATAGGATGTTAGTGGGCTACTGGATTTTTGGTGGATTGTGGTTGCTATGCTGGCGGATTGTTGGTGGTTCGTGGGTGTAAAGGTGGTTCGTGGAGAGTGGGGCTTGTTAACGGGGTCGGGAGGTTAGCGAAAGCTGCTAGAAGTTTTTGGGGTGGGGGAGGGTAGGTGGTTGGCTGGGGAAGGGTGGTTGGAAAAGTAGGGTCAACTAAGTTCGAATTCATTAGAATCAAGTTAAATAAGCTTTAATTAGGTTAACAATCATTAAAATGAAATTAAATAAAGTAAATTTAACATAAAAAATCTGACCAATTACATATCGACACATGTCATATTTAACTTATTTAAAAAGTTACCAACCGGTCATGACTCAATATCGGAAGATCAATTTACAAGGTTTACTTATTCCGGGATTTTGAAAAGGTTGACCTAATATTAGAATACGTACTAAAGGTGGGCTTTTTTAAAATAATTTTTCCTATTAACTACGACAAACTATTATTTATGCCTTAAAATAAACTTTTGTTGAAGTGTTCGAGCGAGCATCTATTTATTCGGATGAGCAAAGAAGTCAGAAGATGGAAGTCTTGACGAGGATGTTGGGCGAAATTACAAAAATGTTCGGCCGAAGCTAAAATACTTTTCACCTAAACAATTAAATTTTTGCGGGCAGTTTTTTTATTCGATAATTTGGTTCCGATTTTCTCGTGTGTCATTTGGATCTCAAATATTGCCCTGTTATGACTATTAACATATCTTGTTGAATTTATGCAAGGATTCTCTTATACTGTAAAAGGGAACAGTAAAGGCATTAAATACTCATGTCATTAGCCGATAGACTCTTCTTGTAATCCTCTAAGTTTTATTTTATTTATTTGAGATTACAATATTTGGCGAATCCCCCACTAGTGGACTAGCTCACATTCACCAAAACACTTAAAATTCTTGTGTCTTTACTTCTTATTATTTATTTATCTCTAATATTTTATTGTTGATTATTGTCCCGTACTAAACACTTGGTACCAAGATCTAAGGTTAAGATTCTAAGTTTTGTTATTTAGACATGGTTTAATTTTTGTTATCATGAAGGCAAGGAAAAGTGAATGGTAATCGGAGATGAAGGTCATTCTAGTTCAATCTACGTCCCACAAGGCTATTGGTCGATATGACCGTGGACAACTGAGATGATATGTAGTTGAAAATTTTATCTGCGATTCAATTGTCTCTCTTTGTTGAAATTTTGAGAGAAGTTGCTAAGTATAAAATCGGCAAAGACTTTGTGGTTGAAGTTGGAGTCAAAATATCACCACTAGTGTTAGCAATGGTCTACTACTCTATAGTAGACTTCAAGATCTTTGCCTAAACGAAGATAATCCACTAAGTCACATTGTAATGAGTTCCTTTTTATTGTCATGGATTGTAACAATATCGTTGTGAGCAATTATGAGGATATCATTGTCAGCAATTTCGTGAATCCTTACTATATGGTAGGGATGATTTGAGTTTCGACGATGCTCATGATGCCCTAACTCAAAGAGATTTAATTGACAAGCTGATTTTTAAATGTAGGGATTCCTGTTAAAATAATACTTGGGTTCACAAGTCAAAAAACATATATTTCAGGCGCCTAAAAATGGGTTATTTAAGGCTTTTTAGGGTGCATTAAGTAATGGGCAAAAAAATGAAAATACATTTCATGTGTTCTTAAAACACTTAATATAGAGGAGCTACTTTGGCGTTTTTGAATGAATGCCTCAAATGACAACACTATGTGACGCATTTTTTCCAAAACCGCCTAAAATAGGTGAGTAATTTAAGGCCAATTGTCAAAAAACGCGTCAAATAACTCTTTTAACTTGAGGCTTTTTGGAAAAAACAGCTCAAAGAGGTTAACTCTTTTTAATTTCAGTATGTGGTATATAGGAAATCAATCTCAACATAGAAGTAATTCGAAATATTTATAATGACCCAAAAAATTATACAATCTTATATTGTTATTTAAATAAATGAACACCAATACTCAGGAAAAAAAGATATTAGATTTACTTGTCTCATGGTGCTTCATAATCTTTGGGGTTTATGACTCTACTTGCGAAAGTTGTTGTTAGCTTGAATTGTTTCTCTTAGGAAACAATAATGTGAGATTTTACAAAAGGTGAAAACGGATCCCCAGTACCACAGTGAATAGCACAGTGATGTAGTAAGTCAAAGAGTTCTCATTGTTCTCGTATATGCTAATCTAAGGGGTCGCAAGATAAATTTGTGTGCTTGATTTATAATTTTCGTTGTTCAATTGTGTCAATATTATTGTTTGAGTTTACAAAGGAAAAACAAACCTTAATAGTTATGGCACAGTGCCATAAACATCTTTTTGCGATATTTCGATTTTAAATAGCCACTCAATTCAACCCCCCTTTCATGAGTGTTCTCTTATGTTCCGACACGTGGTATCAGAGACAGCTATTCATATAAGGCTAACCCCTTCAGAATAGTAACTATGTCTACGCGAAAGGTGCAAGTTACAAAAAAGTGCAACGACAACTCTCACTTTTGTCTAATGGCGAAAAATTCTCCCATACATGATGAAGATGAATCAGAGGTAAAGCTTAATTCCTTAAAGGCGGAAATTCCTCTACTATCGGAAAAGCAACTTGTCTTATTGCTTGGTAATATTGTTGATGATTGTCAAACTTTTACAATACTTTTTATGACATGAAAAATAAGAGAAAAATTTTGACCAAGCAAAAGGTAGGATTAGAAAAGGAATATAAGATTTTATTGGATGAAAAACAAATGTTTAGATTTAAGAGTTATTGAAGTTGAAAAGGAATTTAAAAATATATCCAAGCAAAAGGTAGGATTGGAATTGGAATATAAGGAATTGTTAAAAGACAATAAACCTGTAATAAAAAAGCATGAACATCTGGAAAAGGTTGTTAGAGAGAAAGATACTGAGTTGAATGCCTTAAACTATGAGAAGTCTCTCATTAAATAAGTTTTTATAACATTGTGCCATACACTGTGCTAGAGGTCGAAAATCTGGAGTTCGGAAATCAAATTGAAACCCCAAATTAAGAGTTAACTGAGTTTAGGAATGAACGACAAGAGTCTAAAATTACTTATCTTCAGTCTCCTCAAGATTTGGATTTGATCAACTATTTCGAAAAGGCTAAAAGGGATTTGATCATCTTAAACAATAAAAGTAAAATTTTAAAGATCACAATTGAGTCCTTAGAGGTGCAGCTTCGAGAATCTTGCAAGGCTAACTCTGGAATAAAAATCCTAAAAGGCTTAACAAATTTTGTTAGTACCAAGAACAAACAAGGATTAGGATATAATGACCAGAAACACAGTGTACGACGCAGAGCTAAATTTTCGAAAGAGACTTTTGTAAGAGGAAATATGGACACCTTATGGATAACTGTAAGATCAAGAAAAAGTGTGTTGAAAATAATACCAAGTATGCTCATCCAATATGGGTATGAAAGGATCTACTTGAAGCTCAAAGAAAGAAGAAGGGACATACGCAAATTTAGGTTCTTAAATTAACAACTTTTCTTTTTGCAGGTGAATGTGAGAGGAAGCAGTCTATAGTACCTCCACAGTGGTTGCTTAAGACATACCTAATGATAAATTAAAATTCCTCTTACTTGTAGCCTACTATGGAGGGTATGTTACATTTGACGACAATAAAAAAAGGTTGAAATTTTTGCTATGGGATTAATTTCTAGCAATTGATTTGTGTTATATGCCTTATCTTCCATCATTAATATGTTGAATTGGAGTCCATGACATGTCCACGTGAAAATTTTTGAAGGGGTCTTTTTATTGTGATTTAGGACTCGCAAGGTCTACTAAGGTTGTTCTAATGTCTTGATTCTAATGTGCCGAATTATTAAACTAAATGATCCTAAGTTGCCGAATTATTAAGTTAAATGATTCTAATGTGCCGAATATTTTGATTTGCTTCTTTTGAGTTTTACATAACCCTATTGTGTTATATGCCTTATCCTTCTTTCATTTTCCATTAAACTCAATAAGTGATCTTAACCTTGACTCATGATTATGCTTGAGATAAAAGGTATATTGTGAGATAATAATAGAAGATGTCATATGTGAAAGAAAAATTGATGAGGACGAAAAATGAGTTTTTATAAGTCACGTGGGACAACAACAGTTTCACAGTACATGGCATAGTGTTATGGAGAATTTCAAGAATAACTGATGTTACGACTCACCAGTACATCTTCTTCGATTATGGATTTTCATTGATTAACTCCAGATTTTCGTATACTCAGCATCTCCTTATAAAAAAAAGCAAGGGAAGGACGAGGAAAAGAAAAAAAAACCCTCATAATAGATGATAAAAACGGAGACATTTATTTTAGAGTTCAGTTATGAGATGAAGAAAAGAGTTGTGATGATCATATCTTTGGATAACTGAATATCCGAAGCAAAACAATGCTTGACGAGAAGCGATTGTCCATTGGCACAATAACTTACACAGTGCCCAAGTGAAGAAAAACCAACACTCCTTGCGTCATAATGTCAAATAGTGAGTCTAAGCTTTGAGCATATATCCATATATACCAAACATTTCAAGCTTGCTTACCTTTTTTCTTTACCCTATCATAATCCTTCACTTTTACCTTTTGCTCCATAACTGTGATTTGTGAATTGAACTATTTCTTGCTTCCTAGCTTCGAAATGTGAGTTGGATTATTTCTTGCTTCATGACTTCGGATTGTGAATTGAATCTTGACATAGCACCAGCATCATTAGATTAAAATTTGCTTGAGCTACTATTTTCCATAGACATTAACTTCGAGCTATGAAACTACAGACGTTTTGTGACACCCTTTTGATAATGCCAAAAAGGGGAAAATTTGGTATATGTATTAATGCTAGATGTTCACTCCTATGTCATCATATCATGTTGTCAATGTAATATCTCACATTATTTGCTTTCCCATTTGAAAATATATATGCTGGTGTTGAGGGGGAAGTTTATGTGTTTGTCATCATCAAAAAGGGGGATTTTGTTGGGACTCTAAATCCGTATTATTTTGATGATGATAAACGCGTTGTATTATAACAGTTTGATGTGTGTAACAATATTCTAAGCAAAGTAATATCGTGGACTTCATGGAAGCTCAAGTGATGAAAGAAAGAAGTTTAGGCTTTAGTTATATATATCATTTGTTGTAATTGACTAAATGTAACAATGTGCTATAACGTAATGTGAGTTTAAGCTGACGAATTATTTTTTATGTGTTAAGAAATAAAAAGTCATGATTAAATTCATTTTTGAAGGGGATTCGGTTTTATTAACAATTGGTTTGCGAAAAAGAAAGGAAAAAACGTTTATCAAGAAAAATAGGTTTTAAGATTTTTCGAAAATATTTTAAAGAAAAGAAATATTGTTTTGGAAAGATCTTAGTTGTGAAAAGTTGGTATTATTAGATAAAGACAAAAGATTTCATCTTTTATCTTTAAGTACTAAAACTAGTTTTCATAATAAAAGATTTTGACAAGAAATCTGATTTAATTTCTTACAAGATATTTATAGATTTTTAGAGATCAGATTTTAAAAAATAATAATCTTATCTTTTAATAAGATAATTATTCGTTCTTTTAAGGGATAAGATAAGATTATCAAAAGATTAATGTTTTCTCTACTAGAAGTAGGATTTGCTGAACATATAAATAGGGTCACGCCTATTGCTAGCAGTCGAGCAAGAAACAATAATGTGAGATATTACAAAAGTTGAAAACGGATCCCCTGTACCACAGTGAATTGCACAATGCTGCAATTAGTTAAAATGTTCTCATATTGTTAACGAGACTTTGAATCTTTATTTAATCTGTTTTTAGAGAGTGTCAAATTGGGTTCGGGTGTGTTTTCAATTTGATTAGCAACATTGAGAGTTAAGTGTTGGGGAATACTACTAGGGTTACTAGTGGGGCAAACGAGTTGTTTCATACAATTAATATTTGAGTTAAATATTGATAGATATCATAGTTGGGGTCGCTAAGATAATTTTGTGTGCTTAATTTATAATTTTCACAGTTCAATTGTGTCAATATTATTGTTTGAGTTTAAAAAGGAAAAACGAGTTTCAAAAATTGTGGCACAATGCCTAGCGTAGTGCCACAAAGATCGTTTTTGCGATAGTTCGATTTTAAATAGCCACTCAATTCAACCCCCTTCTTAAGTGTTCCCTTGCGTTCCAACAGTGTCCTTAATGGATACTGCAATCCATCATTCCCAAATTTCATAACAATTTGCTAGAATCAAAACCTAAAACTAATTGAAGAGAGGAAAAAATAAAAACATAGAGTAGTAGTGTCAAAGATGAGAGACTTCCATTATACTGATAGTATCAAACTCTATAAGTTGGTTGGAGCTGTGAAAAGCACCCAAAATGAGCAGCAATGACCTAACATACTTTACAGTTAACAAGTCAGATCTATGACAAAAAACCGAGGAATGAGGACCAAATAAAGATTTACAAAGAGAATGCGAGCTTTATTTCATTTTGTGGAAGATTTTATGAGGGATTTGATTTTACGATGCCTCATATGATTCATCTGAGGATTTTTACATTATTAACACGTCTATCAATTGGTCCTTTCTTTCTCCAGGATCCATGATCCAACCAATTAAGTTCTTGCTCAATGGTTTAACATTTTGTGGGCCCTTTTCCAATAATTTTAACTACTAATGAAACCGTGCTAAATAAAATAAACTATTATGAGACCTTGATCAATAAATACTCCTTGATCAATAAATACTCATGCAAGCCATAGCTTCATTAAATAAACTTTAATCATGCTCAAAAGCAAATAAACATCAATAACATAATTCTCAAATGATAGGAATAACTCAGAAGTTCCATTCCTAGTCTTCTTTCTATATTCAAAACATAAACCTTAAACAATTATAATTCATAAGACATAAGCCTCTCATTACTTCTCATTCTCAACAAATAATCCTTAAAAACCACTAAGGTCAAAGGTCAAAGTGTATGTACCTTACTCCTACAATAAATTACCAAACAAAATCCTCAATTGCTTTTATAATGCTTGGAGCCTATCAATAACAATGTACTTATAATTAGTACTTAAAAACAAATAATTCAAGGCTACTAATAAAAAAAATCAACCTTTAAATAATAATAATAAATCTGATTTTTATTTACAAACACTATAAAACTCTTTTAAATGATAAAACTTGAAAAAATTTACTAGTAGACAAAGCCCAATACAAACTATTGCTTAAAAACTCATAAAAACTAATATTTTATTAATTAAAATAATGCAGTAATTTAATTAATAAAAATAATTTTTCTTTTAAATATGTGTGGTTCGAAAGCGACACAACGAAAATAACAAAAACCATAAAGCAAGCCGCCCAAACCAATCGGACAACCAGCACAAGCATCACCCGCCACAACCACATGAACAGAAGTGGGTCGGGTGGCACTCGCTACTACCCAACCACTATGGTGGCCAGAAACGCAAGAGGAAGAGGCGTCCAAAGGGAAAAACGAGGGAAAGAAAAGAAAGGAAAAAGAAAAGTAAAAGGGAAGACAAATAAAACATTTGTTTCACTTTGATGATTGAATGATCCTCCTACAAAAATCAATGGAGAAAACTAAATTAGAAACTTGAATCTTTGGAGTAATTGTTTGGAAGAACAAAAAAAGGGTTTGAGAGAGAAAAGAGAAAAGAGAAACCCTAATTACTCCTTCTGAAGATGGTGGCTAGTAAATGATGGAGGAAACCCTAATTCCTCCTTTTATAGTGGAAAAACATTACGTTTTGGTGAAAAAACCAAAATAATACCCTTCTTGCTGAAATTACTAAAAAACCTTTTTTACAAAAATTATTAATTTTTAAATAGTTTTAATACTTCAAAAATGAATAAAAATAATTAATTAAATATCTCAAAAATATGGGGGAGTACAGGCACCGCAAAGTCGGACAAGTAGATAGAAGGCCCGATCAATGAAACAAAAAAAATTCATCAACGAATTATCATAGACCCAATTCCTCATTATATCAAACATTATCAACATCTCGTCTCGTAGTTTCTTTCCGCGTTTTATACCTTCAATGTTCACTTTAGAAACAAATGCTCTAACCTCATGGTTTAAAGCTCCAAGCTCCTGATATCTTCAGTTTCATTATATGCCTTAAGCATGTCAATATGAATAACCAGTGTAACCTCTCGTTCGGCGACAACATCCTTCAACTATTGAATTTCTTTAGAGAGTTGCTATCTCCTTCACATCTTTTCTTCTTTGCTCGTCGTGCTTCATCAGCACGTCCTCTTACATATCCGGACGTGGGCTTAATAAGCTCAAGGTAGATAACGTTTACAGTTAGTGTATCTACACCATGCTTCTCTATTTAGATTTATGGAGTTTTTTTAGTTCTTTGTAATTCTTCTAAGCTTCGGATTCCCAACAAGTTATGCATAAACTAATAACTAAATCAACTTGCACTCAGGAAATTACTTTTTAGTCTTCTCATATAATTTGATGTTCAAGGGATCTTCTTGGACTTTATGAGTGTCGATTGATCCTTCAACATCTTGAGGTGGTTGAACAATTGGTGTCTTAATCTTGAATGAAAGTGAGGTCATTGCAATTTCAAAAGTCAAAAGGGAAAAATCAAGAAAAAAGCAAACACTAATTAAGAATAAAAATAATCATGCCCCAAGTCGTAGAAAATAATGGTCGTTGATCGTGAACCATTTGTTGTCGTTTCGGTTTGGGCAAGGCTATCAGATGCGCTGACTAATTAATACACGACGTCACATATTATGAAGTTTTGCAAGTTTTTTTAAAAAAAAACTTTATAAAATTTACTCATAATAAGAACATAAAAATTACTCAAAAGTGCATAATACCCCAATGCTCAGCTACAAGCCATGCCCATTGGTCTTTATCAATAGTGGTCAACCTACTATTTAGTGCTTGTGCTATTGATTTGTTTTTAAAGTGGCCAAAACCGAGTTAAATGGATGATGGACGGGTGACGGGTGAACGTGTAACGGGTGATGGATGGATTGGGGTGAGAAACTTTTATCCATCACCCGACTCATCACCCGTTTATCACCCGCTCCATCACCCATTTCTTACATTTTTTTAAATGTCTATCATTTTATTTACATTTGTATAATAATTTTACCTTTTGATTACTATCGACATGTTTCCATAAACTGAACCTATCTTAATTGACATGAAGTTAATATATAAATTTTGAGTTTGCAAGTTTGATTTAATTTTTCTCGTTCAATTATCTTAAATTGATGATCACTTGGTCCATCTGATTCACCCGCGGGAGGTGGATGGACGGATACGGGTGATGGTTTTATCGGGTGAGGGATGGATGGATGAGAGTTGGTCTAACAGGGTGATGGATGCGGGTAATGACTCACCCGATCCAGATCCCACCCGTTGCCATTCCTACAAGGGATTGAATATGAAGAATATCTATATTTAGAATTCGACTACTATTACTAAGATCATATGGGCTATTACAAGCCAAAAACATTGTCTCTTGGTCAATTTGGTTCACGGTTATTACTTTAAAGGAAGCAGTGTGGATAGGAATCCTGTGATATGTATCACAGAACATGACCTAGTCTCTTACGAAGATTCTGTATTGTAGGAATCTTGTTGATTAGTGTGGAGGGTGGCCTATGGTGTTGAAAAATGGAGCTCTTCCATTAACATGATCTCCATGGAGTTCCTATAGCTCAACATAAAAAGGTGTCATGGAAGACAGTTGTATGTAATGGTCATGCTTGTCCAAAAACAGTCTTTATTACATGGGTTGCTGCTCATGGGAGGCTATATACGACAAATAGGTTGCTGAAATGGGGTGTGAACTGCAAAAATTAGCGTGTATTATGTGGAAATGAATGAGACTCTTCAGCATTTATTTTTCTAATGTAAATTTTTAGTTTCACTTTACTTAATTGATACCAACAATATATTCATTGAGTATTTTTAAGTTGTAAACACATTGGAAAAACGTGAGAAAACAAATAGTTATGTAACCTTAGTTAAAGTAGAGAATGACGAAGAGAAGCTCGAACCATGGCGTTTTAGTGGCTTGTAATTTGCAAAATTTAAGTTATCTACATAAAGGTTAGGAATATCGCTTTGTATAGGTACTTTTGTGTATGTCTTACTTTTTATTCCACTTTTTTATGTAATCTTAATAATAACACTAGATTGTGCTATTATTATTATATATTCATAATAATAAATAAGTTAATTTTAAATATCCTTCAGTTTATAATATTCGATATTCATTTACGTAATAATATTCCTTTATAAAATAAGATAAATAGACGGACGAAAATGACCGGGGAAAAGTCTCTCAGTAGCAGGATACATCTAACTCAACACACTAAAGTGTCAAGAACTCCAACGTAATATAATGTCTAGGATCGAGCGAGGCTCATAATGGCATCGAGCGTCTCAGCGCTTTAAGGTACCTAGGATGAGAAGATGCTAATAATGACGTTCAGAATCTCGATGCTTTAAGGTGCCCATGATAAGAAGAAGCTCAAAATAACATTGAGAACCTCAAGGCTTTTAAATATCGAAAATCAAAAGTAGGCGCACAAATGTGTCGAGATTCTCGGCCCTATACTAAGTCGAGAGTTCTACATGGCCAAAATCTCGTCGCTTTTTTGCAGCGTGGATAAATTTTTTCTCGGCGCAGTAGATTTTGCCTAAAAAGCACCGAGAAATAACACGTTTTCTAGTAGTGAATTCATAACTGCCTAATTTAGGGCACCCATAAAATTATTGAATATCTCATAGGAAATGATAGAGTCATGCTTAATTCACTCACTTAGGGGGTGGCTTAAAACCTAGGGGAGGCATAGTACATTTTGAAAATAAGGATCCACAGCGTAATTGGACATAGTCACAAAAATTATGGTGATAAGGTCTTGCTAGGTTCAAGCTAGAAAACTCTAAGAGAGGTTTTATTCCCATGCAACACAACATATCACTTGGTTCAACAACTGATGAGGTCTAAGAATGCGTAAAGTTCCCTATGCTCGCTTTTGCAATAGTTTCCATTATGTCTAATATGATTTGCACTTAACGAAATGTTTCTTATGCTTTGAGTATATGCACCTTATACTAGTCGAACCCACGTGACACGCACTGGGTGGCTGCAAAGAATATCCATAATTAGCATTTAGGAAGAACTAAGGATCACTTCTTAGTATATGGTGGAGAAAGAGATTTGGTTAATATTGGATACACCGATGCGAGTTTCCACAATTGCAAAGATAATTTTTAATCCAATCTGGTTTCAATTTTATCTATATGGCGGATATGTGAGTTGGAAGAGTTCTAAGTAGAGTACCATCGTTGTAACAGCCCGGATTCACCGACCAACTTAATTAGAGCTAAACACAATGGAAAGCTTAATCCGGACTATTACCATCACACTCATCGTCTTAAAACAATGAGTATGGAACTCTAAAAACCTGAACTTTTTAAAACTTTAACTATAGAACATTAACACTAAATGAACTTATCTAAGTGATATGAATGGTATTAATTAAATAATAAAAGTCTAGAGAAAATTTGGCAGAGTTCCGTTTGAAATACGGACCGCCTAAAATTTAACTTAGGACTAGCATCAGAATTATGAACCTGTAACATTTTAATATATTTTCAGCAACTATTCCCAGCTTCTACTTTACAAATTCCTATTATAAAACTATTTACAACATAACTAATAACTACGTTGTTACAAAGCCAATCGTCCTCGCCTCAATACATATAAAGATAGTTGTGATAAGAATTCCTGCTCCAAGCTTCCACAACTTCATTGGATCCACCTGAAACTAATTAGGGGCTGCCACCCACCCAATTGACAGGTCACAGAAATGACAAAACAAAACATTTGACTCACATCAGCAACGCGCTGAGTACTAAACTCGTAAAACAAGTAAACCTGCTTTGGTGGCTTTTGTTTAAAACCCTCGTCACATATATTCACAGCAAATCACTTAAACTCTATATATACTTCAAATCACTTACTCAAAAATCCTTACAACAATATACAACTCTTATTGAAATCATAGTTCATAGGAAAAGATAATAGTGATATAATATTCATTTGAAAACTCAGTTTATTTCCACAACATTTAAGTTTCTTACAAGAAACATTCATTTTCATTTCTTATCTCGGTGTGAACGCGAGTAGAGAGGGGTACTACGTACCGGCTGTCTCCAAACTGTTGAGGGTCGTCACCCCACCTTTTATGTTCGGGTTGCAAGACTTAAACTGGACATGTCCTTCAACGTCAGGATTTCGCCCCTCCTGATTGGGTAATAGCTAGGGACTACTCGCCCTAACCCGGGTGCATGTTCACAACCTCGTTTAACCATTCTAATTTTTTTTATATATGTATTCAACATAGTATGTGGCGACTCATTCACCTTATTTCACATATCACATATCACATTTCACCTTGTAACACATTCTCATAAATATATATCACACTTTAATATTCGTAAATCAAGTGATATATAAAGTAATCGATTTGAAAATCATTTCATATAATTATAAAGATATTATCAGCATAACCGATATCTCACCAGACCTCTATGGCTAATTCCTTTTCCAATAACATCTCCAATCGAATTACTTCACCGACCTTAGTATAATCATTTACTAATCAGTCGTAAACTCAACCTCCATAATTTACCTTAATAACCTCAATTCCTTTCATCATAACATCCCTACTAGTATATACCTTTGTAATGGAACACATCGATA
The DNA here is from genome assembly GCA_947645195.1 of Patellifolia procumbens. NCBI lineage: Eukaryota > Viridiplantae > Streptophyta > Magnoliopsida > Caryophyllales > Amaranthaceae > Patellifolia > Patellifolia procumbens. The sequence continues at coordinate 516,312 of CANSGD010000758.1, read as the reverse complement.
CTCATTCTATATTAAAGTTACTCAGATAGGCTAGCCCTACATATCTTCCTTTTATTAGGCTCTTTTGTGAACCTCCCAAATCAACACAACTGAACATAACAACTAATTCTCCCATAAAAACAAGGACATTTACATAGCTTGACTAATCGCTAAGAAGGTTCTGCTAATCTTAAAAACATACACTTGATAGATCGGGATGGTTCGGTTTAGTATCTTATATCTGAGTTTGTATAACCTTATAAACAATAGTTATGGCTTGATCATTTCCTCGTTACTATCAACAGCAATTAGTTTTAGATATATATACTAGGTACGTTGTTATCTACACTTTCATATTTTAGACTTGCTAATTTCATACATATTACAAATACATAGACCACCTCGTTATACATATGTTCTTATTTAGAATTCTGATTAGAACCGCTTCGACTCTTAAGCTACATCCAAAATCAATTCTAACCAGTTCATAGATTCGTTAAGAAGATATTAACATTGATCATAACTCTCTAGTTAATCTAAATTATAGTAATATCATTTAGGAGTCTCTCATTGTATTAAAGAAACTAATCCGTCTTCTAGGTTATTCGTTTGGCTAGCAATATAGTCATCTTCCTCTTTAATAATCATATTGAGCATTAGTGATCATATAGTTGTATTTATTTTAGCGAAAACTTTTACAACTCATGTCAACTTCCTATCTTTGGTTCCCTTATTAGTTAATTAAAGTTATGGCACCAAACTTAGATTACTCCAATTGATACTTACTTAACTAACTTCAGTCGATAGACAACTTGAGTTGTTTGAGTGACTTACTAATCAAGATTTCAATACAATTCCTTAATTCCAAATGTATTACATTTCAAACCAACTCATGAGTTACCAATTGAATTCCGAATTAGAAATATGTTAACAAATACGTGTTAAATAATTAAATCGTATTCAGATTCCATAAGACCCATTAGTTTCAAGATTTTACTTAGAAAGAAGAATCAAGAAATCCCCTAGAACAATTTTGTACTACCTCAAGGTTCCTTCTTATACAAATCTCTCATTCCAATAGTTATCGACATCCTTCTCAATATCATCCCAAAACAAAAGCTATACATATGCTATCTTATCTCTAACTTCAAGACTTACATCATACTACAAGCTTTCAACCATTGCAAACAAACTTAGGTTGAGTCCTACCTATTCAAACTAATAATTTCCATACTTAAACCAATCTCATTCTTAAACTCATCATCTAAGAGTCTAACTACTTTAGTTTCCAGCCTCAAGGTATCAATATATCATCAGAAATGGATAAACCTTAATGTATTGAGAATTTGACTTCATGAACAAAAGAACTCAGTAACATCGCAATAAAGCACAAGCAATAGTAACATCCAAGTATCTCAGTTTATACCAACTTACTAATATTAAACTTAAATCAGTCACTAAACAATCAAAATTCATTTCTAACTTATGACTAAACCAAATAAGACTAAACATCAACTAGTTCAACAATTGGTTTGATGCTTAATTTATGTTGTATAATCAAAAGTAGTGGTGTAGTACCTCAGGGGTTTCAAGGTGAGCATAAGGTGGTGGTGTGGTCGTTCGCGGGTGATACGGCTGACCCCCTACCATTCTCCTTCAAATTTCTCAAGCAAACCCCCCAATTTTGATCAAAATCTCTGAAATAGATGAGGGTTTTGGTATTTTGGAACTTGCCCAATCCTATTCCTCCTCTAATCGCAGAAAATTTGGCCGGAAATGGTCGGAATCAGAGGTTCGCTCGCGTCCACCGCTCGCACACCTCTCCCTCTTTCTTCCTCCTTCGCCTCTGATCGGCCGTGCTGCGTCGCCCCACCGGAGCTGCGTCTCCACCGCCCTTCTTCTTCCTCCTTCTCTCTCTCTCTCTTCCTCTTCCTCTTCCTCTTCCCCTGTTTCTCTCGCCTTTCCGTCTCTCTCTGCTCCACCCTCTTCTGGTTTCACGAAAATGAAACCAACCCCCTTCCCCTTTGTATTTTTTTATTTTTTTTTTATTTTTGCTGAGTCAACCTCACTTACTCTCACTTGACGACACCAAAACTCTCTTTCCTTCTCTCTACATGCCACGTCACCCTTCACTTTCCATCTCTCTTAATTTTTTTTCTTTTTTTTTTCAAACCTTTTCCAATAAAACACCCTCCTCTAATCTGTTTATTTTTACACATATATATAAATATAATTAATTTGTCTATTTCAAATATAAATCACTTTAAAACTAATAATTCAAACCCATTTCTCATATTAATATAAAGCTCTAAATTATTAACAGTAATTTCCATAAATATAATTTAAAATAATTACGTCAATAAATATAGCACAGCTTCTTAATAATAATAATAAAATCAAATATAAATTTTCATTTAAAACACAAGGGTTTCAAAAATTAATTAAGCTAATAAATAATAAAGGTACTTATAAAACAGGGCTATTACACTCTACCACCCTTACAAAAAGTTTCGTCCTCGAAACTTAAATCAATATGATTTGAATATAGAAAGGCTAAACTAAATCAATAACGAAATATAATAATACTATTTAATTTAGTTTCAGGAAAGCCAAGATATCAGAACTTCACAATCAAAAGTCCAGCCTCCATTTATTAACATTTTTGTGTCTCAACTACCCGATGCCTAGGTTCATCGAGAGCTAAAACATCAAAATGAATAGTCATTCCGTTTCAAGAGATCTCGTTTGAAAATCATAATAGCTATTTCCAAGTTAAACCAAACTTTACAAAAGAAAAACCTTCCTTTTAAATCCAACGAACGATAATAAATAATCATAATAATAATATAAATAACATATAGTATTAATCGTGGTAACCTAATATCAATCATAACTCTAGTCCCAATCAAGACTATTACTCTTCCCCCCTAAAAATGAGTTTTGTCCTCAAAACTCCAATCCACGCTTCCACTGCGCACTCTGATTACTAATTCCTAAGGATATTATGGGTTCACGTAAGCACATAGTATCACGTATTAGCACGTAAGAGACATATAATCCCACATAATGCTCAAATGAGCAACACATTATACTTAAAAGGCGTAACTACTCTCAACGGCTTGATTCATTTTAATTCTAAACTCATTTTACAAATAGTTAACTCTTACGCTCGGATATGGAGATCCGTGCGTACCTGAAAACAATCCAGCTCTGATACCATTTGTAACAGCCCGGATTCACCGACCAACTTAATTAGAGCTAAACACAGCGGAAAGCTTAATCCTGACTATTACTATCACACTCATCGTCTTAAAACGACGAGTATGGAACTCTAAAAACTTGAAGTTTTTCAAACTTTAACTATAGAACATTAACACTAAATGAACTTATCTAAGTGATCTGAATGGTATTAATTAAATAATAAAAGCCTATAGAAAATTCGGCAGAGTTCCGTTTGAAATACGGGCCGCCTAAAATTTAACTTAGGACTAGCGTCCGAATTATGAACCTGTAACATTTTAATATATTTCCAGCAACTATTCCCAGCTTCTACTTAACAAATTCCTATTTTAAAACTATTAACAACATAACTAATAACTACGTTGTTACAAAGCCAATCGTCCTCGCCTCAATACATATAAAGATAGTTGTGATAAGAATTCCTTCTCCAAGCTTCCACAACTTCGTTGTATCCACCTGAAACTAATTAGGGGTTGCCACCCACCCAAGTGATAGGCCACAGAATTGACAAAACAATACATTTGCCTCACATCAGCAACGCACTGAGTACTAAACCCGTAAAACAAGTAAAACATGCTTTGGTGGCTTTTGTTGAAAACCCTCGTCACATATTTTCACAGCAAATCACTTAAACTCTATATATACTTCAAATCACTTACTCAACAATCCTTACAACAATATACAACTCTTATTGAAATCGTAGTTCATAGGAAAAGATAATAGTGATATAATATTCATTTGAAAACTCAGTTTATTTCCACAACATTTAAGTTTCTTACAAGAAACATTCATTTCCATTTCTTATCTAGGTGTGAACGCGAGTAGAGAGGGGTACTACGTACCGGCTGTCTCCAAACTGTTGAGGGTCGTCACCCCACCTTTTATGTTCGGGTTGCAAGACTTAAACTGAACATGTCCTTCAACGTCAGGATTTCGCCCCTCCTGATTGGGTAACAGCTAGGGACTACTCGCCCTAACCCGGGTGCATGTTCACAACCTCATTTAACCATTCTTATTTATATTATATATATATATATTCAACATAGTATGTGGCGACTCATTCACCTTATTTCACATATCACATTTCACATTTCACCTTGTAACACATTCTCATAAATATATATCACACTTTAATATTCGTAAATTAAGTGATATATAAAATAATAGATTTGAAAATCATTTCATATAATTTTAAAGAAATTATCATCATAACCGATATCTCACCAGACCTCTATGGCTAATTCCTTTTCCAATAACATCTACAATCGAATTACTTCAGCGACCTCAGTATAATCATTTACTAATCAGTCGTAAACTCAACCTCCATAATTTACCTTAATAACCTCAATTCCTTTCATTATAACATCCCTACTAGTATATACCTCAGTAATGGTACACATCGATACTCATTCTATATTAAAGTTACTCAGATAGGCTAGCCCTACATATCTTCCCTTTATTAGGCTCTTTTGTGAACCTCCCAAATCAACACAACTTAACATAACAACTAGTTCTCCCATCACAACAAGGACATTTACATAGCTTGACTAATCGCTAAGAAGGTTCTGCTAATCTTAAAAACATAGACTTGATAGATCGGGATGGTTTAGTTTAGTATCTTATATCTGAGTTTGTATAACCTTATAAACACTAGTTATGGCTTGATCATTTCCTCGTTACTAACAACAACAATTAGTTTTAGATATATATACTGGTTACGTTGTTGTCTACACTTTCATATTTTAGACTTGCTAATTTCATACATATTACAAATACATAGACCACCTCGTTATACATATGTTCTTATTTAGAATTCTGATTAGAACCGCTTCGACTCTTAAGCTACTTCCAAAATCAATTCTAACCAGTTCACAGATTCGTTAAGAAGAGATTAACATTGATCATAACTCTCTAGTTAATCTAAATTATAGTAATATCATTTAGGAGTCTCTCATTGTATTAAAGAAACTAATCCGTCTTCCAGGTTATTGGATTGGCTAGCAATTTAGTCATCTTCCTCTTTAATAATCATATTGAGCATTAGTGATCATATAGTTGTATTTATTTTAGCGAAACTTTTATAACTCATGTAACCTTCCTATTTTTGGTTCCCTTATTAGTTAATTAAAGTTATGGCACCAAACTTAGATTACTCCAATTGATACTTACTTAACTAACTTCAGTCGATAGACAACTTGAGTTGTTTGAGTGACTTACTAATCAAGATTTCAACACAATTCCTTAATTCCAAATGTATTATATTTCAAACCAACTCATGAGTTACCAATTGAATTCCGAATTAGAAATATGTTAACAAATACGTATTAAATAATTAAATTTTATTCAGATTCCATAAGACCCATTAGTTTCAAGAATTTACTTAGAAAGAAGAATCAAGAAATCCCCTAGAACAAGTACTACCTCAAGGTTCCTTCTTATACAAATCTCTCATTCCAATAGTTATCGACATCCTTCTCAATATCATCCCAAAACAAAGGCTATACATATGCTATCTTATCGCTAACTTCAAGAGTTACATCATACTACCAGCTTTCAACCATTGCCAACAAACTTAGGTTGAGTCCTACCTATTCAAACTAATAATTTCCATACTTAAACCAATCTCATTCTTAAACTCATCATCTAAGAGTTTAACTACTTTAGTTTCCAGCCTCAAGGTATCACTATATCATCATAAATGGATAAACCTTAATGTATTGAGAATTTGACTTCATGAACAAAAGAACTCAGTAACATCGCATTAAAGCACAAGCAATAGTAACATCCAAGTATCTCAGTTTATACGAACTAACTAATATTAAACTTAAATCGGTCACTAAACAATCAAAATTCATTTCTAATTTGTGACTAAACCAAATAACACTAAACATCAACTAGTTCAACAATTGGTTTGAAACTGAATTTATGTTCTATAATCAAAAGTAGTGGTGTAGTACCTCAGGTAGGGTTTCAAGGTGAGCATAAGGTGGTGGTGTGGTGGTTCGCGGGTGATACGGCTGAACCCAAACCATTCTCCTACAAATTTCTCAAGAAAACCCCCCAATTTTGATCAAAATCTCTGAAATAGATGAGGGTTTTGGTATTTTGGAACTTGCCCCATCCTACTCCTCCTCTAATCGCAGAAAATTTGGCCGGAAATGGTCGGAATCAGAGGTTCGCTCGCGGCCACCGCTCGCAGGCCTCTCCCTCTTTCTTCCTCCTTCGCCTTTGATCGGTCGTGCTGCGTAGCCCTACCGGAGCTGCGTCTCCACCGCCCTTCTTCTTCCTCCTTCTATCTCTCTCTCTCTCTCTCTTCCTCTTCCTCTGTTTCTCTCGCCTTTCCGTCTCTCTCTGATGTTCCCTTTTTTGGTTTCACGAAAATGAAACCAGTCCCCTTCCCCTTTGTTTTCTTTTTTTAATTTTTATTTTATTTTTGCTGAATCACCCTCACTTACTCTCACTTGACGACACCAAAACTCCCTTCCCTTCTCTCTACATGCCACGCCACCCTTCACTTTCCATCTCTCTCAATTTTTTTTTCTTTTTTTTAAAACCTTATCCAATAAAACACCCTCCTCTAATATGTTTATTTTTACAAATATATAAAAATATAATTAATTTGTCTATTTGAAATATAAATCACATTAAACTAATAATTCAAACCCATTTCTCAATATAAAGCTCTAAATTATTAAAAGTAATTTTCATATATATAATTTAAAATAATTACGTCAATAAATATAGCACAGCTTCTTAATAATAATAATAATAAAATCAAATATAAATTTTCATTTAAAACACAAGGGTTTCAAAAATTAATTAAGCTAATAATTAATAAAGGTACTTTTAAAACAGGGCTATTACAGTCGTTTATTCTACAACACAAGAAGAATGCATTGTAGGAGCTGATGCAACAAAGGAAGGAGTTTAGATCATAAGTTTAACTGGAGAAAATAGTGTAGTTTCTAGTATTCAGAATCGTAAGTTATTTTAAGACAACAATGGTGTTATTGTTCAACAAGAGGAACCGAGATCACATTACAAAACCAAACGTGTTATCAGGAATTTATATTTTATTCGAGAGATCATTGAAAGAGAGGATGTGAAAGTAAACAAGGTTCATACTTATGAGAATGTGACAGGTCCACTGACTAAACAACTTGTCCACCTAAATATAAGAGTCACAATAGTTCTATGGGCGGCTTAAGCATATGGGGAAATGGCTTCAGAATGTTTACTTTGTGTTTGCTTTTGTAAAGATATTAATTGTGCTTGGAATTGTTTATGAATAAATTTTAATATTCTTACTTAATTGTTGGATTTCGTATTCAAAAAGATTTTCTAATAAATTGTGTTTTATAATAGAACCATCGACGTTGTGATTAATGGAACCCTATAGAGTGTACAAAAATCACAGTTTATTGAATATCCGTAGTCTAAGTCACTGACTTGGACATAATATAACTTACTAAAAGGTTAGCATAATGTTAACTGATATCACAATTCCTTAGGTTATGGAAATATGGGGATGTCTAATTAACAAATATGGTTATATGGTTGATACATTAAGACCTTACCTATATGGATTATAATAGTATAATAAAAAAAAATCTATATTTAATGGATTTATTGGCCTTCAGTATGTCTTCAGAGCCATGATATAATTAGTTTAGCTTTGACGTTGCTAAACGTTGCGCTGTAAAAGGAGGTTATAAAAGGAATGATGGGGTTAGATAAGAATTGAGTGGGAGCTAAGGTCAGACGAGAACGGATAAGTCCTCTTATATATTGCTTAATTACAAAGCGCACGAAAGTGAACACTCATTCAACATCGCTTGTTGTTAGCGCTGCCAATTGCTTAAACTAGGCGCCAAACTACAAAGCTCGTATTGCCCATATTTTTATTGATTTTGAATATTGATGTTGCTTAACAAATTAATATGTTTTAATTAATTATTTTTTGATGGATGATTTTTTTGCAATATATCCATTTCAATAAATATGCATTATAATTGATACGATACACACAAATAGGCATTTCAATAAGAAAGATAAAATTTATACAAAAAATGTATAGTTATATCCAATTCACCATGATCAACGATGTATATATTCAATTGCTAACATTAATAGATCCACTATTCATGTTTCTATCCAAAACCCTGACATGCAAAATGCTTGAAATGCCACAATAATCGATAGCTAAGTTGGATAATCAACCAATGCAATTCTCCCTTTAAATTAATCATAATTAGTGACAATCGAAAGAATAAATTTTACTCTATTATAATCAAATACCATGCTCAATAACTAGGCCTTTAAGGAAACTGAAATAACACCAGAAAATAAAAGCAATAAGTATCTAAGATGCGTACCCATTTAGTTGGCGTTGGGCCTATAAAGCGGAAACTTCATCATTCAAGGCCACAAAAGCATAGTTTCTTAACCTGCTAACAAGTTAAAATGCTTACTATGAGGTTCTGATACACCTACCGAGGACCAAATCTGCAAAGAGTAAGAGAAAAAATAAGCAAAGCAAAAGTGTTCTACAATCATGTTTTCTATTGAAAATTGTTTTACTTGGAAAATACTTTTCTATTCCGTCAAGAGAAACAGAACTTTAAGGAAACAAACACGAAAACCAATCTACACCTTGGAAAATAGTTTTCGTGGAAGATGGTTTTCCATGGAAAATGAAATTCCATTAAACAAAATGGAAGGAACTGAAAATGAGATATGAAGCTAAAATACACAACATCCAAAATTGCAAGTGAATTGAGAAAATGGGTTTAGGAGAATGTTATTCACTTATCATCAATAATACATCTAGAATAGTAATAATTACCAAAATCTCCAAAACTCAAATCACAGGAGACACGCAAGCAATATCAATGGGGGTGACATATTAGCAATACACACTACTAGAAAAAGGATTATTAACGACGGAAAAGGTCGTCGTTATCAGTCCAAAAAATCGTCATTAAAGCTTTTAACGACAGAAAAATTATCGTCATCAAGTGGTTGCAATAGCTTCCGTCGTTATTGGCTTTAACGACCATGTTTGTCGTTAATATGTAACGACGAGACCCCACTCGTTGTTAATTTTTAACAACAGAACAACTACTCGTCGTTAGTGATTAATGAGAAGGTTTCACTCGTCGTTAGTTATTAACGAGGAGGTTTCACTCATCGTTATTTTTTAACAAGAACATAAAGTGGTCGTTAATGATTTTCGATGAATAAAATCACCATTAATTAAACTGAATTTTTGTACTCAACTAAGTTATTGCATTAAACTAAAATTTTCAAATTACCATCGCTCCAAAATTATAGCAAAGTTTATTGATGTATATAGTTATGATCATTATAATAAAATAAGAACTCAGATCTACGTTCCACAACTTAATTATAGAATACCTTGTACTTAACTAAAAATATAAAATTAAAACGAAATACATCAATATGTTAAGAAACTCATCATCAGTTGGTTGATATATGTCTTATATTGCATCCAAATACCATGACCCTTCATTTGCTACTTTGATTGCAAATGCGCTAAGGGGACAAATGAAGTAATGTTGCAGACACGTTCTTCTTTTACACCAAGCCACTATCGTGCAAAAAATCTTCTATGTGATGCCGTGCAATAGTTGCTAGTAACTTCAGAGCTCTTCCCTCCTACAAAGATCAAGAATTTATATATAATTTTTGACAAGGGAAAAGAAAGCCTCCTAACCACCAAAAAAATCTGGTGGATATGGAGTGATTGCAAACAGTAAAAAGATTGAAGGGAGTGGATAAGCATCTGAAGAAACTAAACAAAATTGAGGAGATGTGTTGGACTTGGAGGATGATATAGCTAGTTAGTTAATAAATGTAAAGGTATACCAGTCACTTCCTGTTTTTTGGACGAAAACTAATTACAAGTAGCAATTTCACTGGAAAAAAGGAAAGTTGGTAATATCAACAAAAAACAGCATAAAAAGTACTAAAATTGAAAAAATACTATTAAACATCTATCCACCTGCAGATAACAAACATATTTGATCAGGGTGTTCATCATTAACAAAGTAGTTCAACTTTAGCCCCTTGCAGCCCCTTGCTTCTAGTCTCGCTCCCTGAAACCTTAAAACCTACAAACTCCATGCCTTAATTTACGTTAGATAATCTCTCTCTAAAAGTAACCTAGTCCAACCTACTGCTCAGTTAACTATGGTTCATTATCCTTGTAAAATTGGTAAGAGATTGCTTAGTTAAAACTCTGATTCATAGACCAACCGAGTAGTCTAATAAATCACACAAGACATCATCTATCGGCCTTTTCAGTCCTAAATCGAGCAGCCAAGAGCTTGCATGCAATCCTAGGACTCACTTTCTCAGCTAAACCCACAACACCTTGAAATTATTTTCCTTTTATTTCTAAACTTGTAAATTTTACTTCAATATAAATATTTTGGTCTTAAGTATAAAGAATAGATACATTAGAGTTTATAATTCAGGGAAAATGATTTGAGCTTATGTTTCTCACGTGATACTCCTGCCTCAGTGATGTCTGCCATTTTAGCATAGGGCCTCACTGTAAATCTGTCCATGATGACAACCTAAAAGTTAAGCCGCAGGTCAGTTGGATGCAAACATTCTTCACACAAAACAGTAAATATATGCCACACTATCAACACCAAATAAAAACCAAAAACACCTTCCAACTTGATCGGGAGTCCCCCTTTTTTGTTGATCCAAGCATAATTCAATACAAAATACACAGGTGGAAAAGGAAATTATTTTAGTTTGACAAATAACTATTAGCACTCCACATTAATCTGATTCTTAAAGGAGTTAAATTATCATGATAAACTAGTCAATCATCATTCCAAATTCATTTAGTTGTGAGAGCAAAATTGAATTATGATGAACTTAATCGCTTCTTAAACTAATACACTGAATCATGCTTCAGCTCAGGAGTCCGTATAACATGTCTATAAACTTAAAGACAACTTCTTCCTTTTGATATTTTAACATTAGAGTGCTGATGATTATAAGGAGACATATAAAGATCTTCCCCCAACTATGTCTGAAATTATGGCCTCTCAGCCCTGAACCACAATTAAATTGCACATCCAACCTAAACACCGATGGGCAGCATCAAATGCCATAATCCCGATAACTGCTTATGCAAAATTAAGCTTTCAAATTCTCATAAACACCACTGAATCACATGCCTAAACCTACAATTATTGCAATAATATCCGAAAGCCATAAATACCATAACAACAGTAAGCAAGGAGGTTCCCAACTGAGCCACTCATCCCATATACGAAAATGTATGCAAGCCTGGGAGGTCTAAATCTTTATGTGTAGACCTAAATCAGTAGGAAGGTCTAAATCCATAAGTGTCAACCTGAATAAGCAAGCAGGTTAGAATCCATAAAATGTTTATGTTTCTTGAAGTGGTAACACCAAATAAAAGACTTACCATTATCAAACCTAGAAATATAAATCTTTACAAGAAAGAAAGTAGAAAATATGGAAGAGTAAATACAATATAAAAATGTAAGAGTAAATACATTATGTTGTTACTATAATTATTTACATTTCTTAATTTCTCACAAATGCGCCTAAAATTCTTTAAAGCTATGTAGTGATCTCTGAATCATATCATCCATAAAGAAATCTATTAACAATTTTAATTTCAAGAAGAATATGATAAGCTTTCATAAAAAACTTTCTATTGATCACTACAATTTCTTCGAAAATCAGAGATCTCTAATAATTTCAATTAGAATGAATAAAAGAGCTATACAAAGTTAGACCCCAATCTTGTAAAGCACGAATTAGGGTTTCAAATTTCAAATATCTCGTCCCCATCTCCATGTTCAACCTATAGAGCATGTTCATAACCTAAGTTGCTGAGCAAGGTATTTCCCTATAAACCACTATATTCTAAGAAATAGATGACTGAATTAGGCATTTGAGTTGATAGAGAATATTTTACCCGTAAATGGTAGCAATTGCATCTTCCGTCTAAAATTACCTTCATCTGATCAAGATATTGAGACAATGGCAAAACCTAATTCATGAAAACGAAAAAAATCCATAAAGGAGAACATACCTTGATGTGAGTTGTAATCCTTGATTAAACCTAGAAAGCTAAAGAAACCCGAATGAATCTGAAGAAAGAAACCCCAAACTTGATGAAATCGACACATCACTTGTAGAATTCTGGAAGCCAAAACAAAAAGGAAAGAAAAATTATTGGGTGGGAAAAGGAAAATTAAGATCCTGTAGTACAACCACAATTTCTTTGGAATCTCTAATGTGAACTGCTAGGTCTAGATTTTTATAAAACCCTCTTTGGTACTTAACAACGGTGCTACGAAAAACAAAGCGCTGTAATTAGTTTTTGGAAGTTTTGTGAAATTCAAAGCGTGCCGCATTTACAATTTTAGAGTTTAATGATGATTTCTTTGGTTTCGTCGTTAAACGTTGGTCGTTAATTCTATTATTTCTGATGGTGACAGCTTAGTAAGAAATGAATTCAGAAGATTAGTGGTAAAAAGAGGATTTACCAGAATACAAATGCTCTAATGTCTAAAGCTGTAGAGGAGTCTTAGGCAGAAGATTACAACCATTGTCAATGAAAAAGTGAGTGAGAGCTCTACGGTTATGTTGAGCTTGAGTTGTCATTGAAGAACTTAAAATTGAGGTAATGAATTTGGTGAAGTCCTTATTAGTAGTTTAGCTTCACATCACCACCAATTTTGAATAAATTAAGGAAACCTCACTCATCGAGCACGAGCACGAGCACGAGCACGAACAAACCATGTAAGAACCCACAACAAAATCTTATTCACTAACACTTCTTTGAGGATTGCCTCTCTGTGCCACCTTCATCTTCTTCGTCATCCACACCATAATCATCATCATGTCCCTTCCTTTTTATTTAGAAGAAGATGGTGCCATTACTTGCCTTTCTCCAAGATCATCTTCATCGTCTGCAACTTCTTAAGCTCCTCCTCTTCCGCATCGTTTCCAGCTTCGATGTCACTATCTTCTGCAATCTTTGTTGATTGTCGAACATGCTAAACTAAGTACCGCTCTTCTCCATCTACCTCCTGCCATTGCAACACACAAGTCATTAACAAAAAACAACAGTGAAATTCCAACGAAAGCACAGTAGAATTTTCCTACGTTCAAACGATGGCACAGGAAAACAAAAAAGAAGCATCCCCCATCAGATTCCGAAAAACGTAATCGATGGCCATACCTAGCAAAAAGTAGCTAAGAACAGCAACACACCAAACAAGAAACAACAGAAACATAACCAGAATTGAAACACCAATAATATGTTAATAAAGCAAAAATAGAAAGTCAATCTAAATCGACAATAACATCCAGTAAACTACACTTCAAGCAGGGCTTCTAAGAGAAGTTCACCAACTTCCTTCGCTACCCATTGCTTCAAAAACCATAATCCAGAACCGCAGTCCGTATTACAAGTCTACATAGATGTGATACAAGTTTGTTCATCAATTTACCAAGGATCAATTGATGTAAAAAGAACCAGTACTAAGCTACAAGCACAAACAAAAATATTAAAAAAAACACTAATAAATATGGCTACAAGCAATACAATTAAAAAGAAGAAACGTCTGTAACTTAATCCCTTAATCAGCTACATGTTCTACCCATTCCAACTCCACACTCATACTGTATGCTTGTTATGGGAATAAATCAGCAATGGTAATTCAAAACAAATTTGAATTAATGAAATTGGGAATCTTTCAAACTGAACACGGAATTGAAAACAAACTTCAGAATGAAAGTTAACGGGCAAAATAAACACAAAATTGGCAATCAATATAATAACACACGAAATTGGCAACATAAATTAGCAGTTACCTCTACAAACCCAGAACGAAATTGAAAGCAAAATTTAGCACGAAATTCAGAAAAGAAATTTAATACCAAACACAACAGGAAATTTGCAATCTCAAAAGTCTATCAAAAGTAATTGAACTGATTATATTATAAATCAATTTTTGAAACTCAAGAAAAAAAAACCTTGGTTTGAAGGCCGGAGAAGCGAAATTGATGAAGGGCTTGAAATCTGCACATCAAATTTGAAGCAAGAGGAAGCGGATAGGGTTTCTGTTCGGCAACAATAGGTATGGAGGTAGCTGTTAGCTGTAGGGGTACTTGTCAGCTGTCTGGGTAGCTATCAGCTGTAGTACTAGCTGTGAGTTATTAGCTGTCAAAATAACTGCGTAAAATATTAGTGTTCGGTAAAAATAGCGGTTGGAGTAGCTGTTAACAAATATTTCCTTTATTATTTATTAAAAACTTTATTATATATTTTCCAACCTCTACCTCTACCTTCAACCACTAATTTTTTTAGCTTTCCACAACCACTACCTAAACTCTACCTCTACCTCTACCTCTAACAGCTACCTTAACCACTACCTTGCCAAACACATAAATTTATAAACTAAAAATTTAACCTCTCCTTTAACCACTACCTCTACCTCAACCACTACTTGTCGAACACGCCCTTAGGCTGTTTAACGTGATGACGATTGAAACAAAAGAGAAGAAGCAATGGTAGCAGCGTTTGAGAAGAGGGGGAGGAAAGGGTCTGGGGTGTTTGATGAGAAACTGAAAGAAGGGAGTTTTTTTTTCCATCGTTAAATTTACAGCGTTTTGCTCAAATTGTATAAAATCTAATGCTCATTTACAACGCTTCATTAACAAAAGCTATAATATCTATAGTAATAACAACGCTTTTACTTAAAATTAATTACAGCATTTTTGAAGAAGCGCTGTCAATTGGGCGCTGTAAATTAAGCAGTTTGGCATAGTGAATCTACAACTAATGCTGCCACCCGTGACATGTACCACAAAAGTAGCATTAATATTACTTGATTAATTAACTTGGAGTTAACGGAGAAAATAGTAGTACTATTACATTTAACTATGACAAAGCTATTATTTATGCCATGCAATACTCCCTCCGTACCATAATCTTTTTTCAGTGTCTCATTTTTCACTAAAATTAAATTTTGGAGAATGTGATCCCAAAAAGCATACCTAGAACATTCATGATAAAGTTGTGAAAAGGAAAATTTGTTGTCCAAATTTGGATGTTGTACTTTCATCATTCATTATGCTCTATATTTGAACCATAAGTCAAAGGTAAAATTGGAAAAATATATATTCGATGAGGACAAAATTAGTAAATGTTGATGAATGATGGACTTTTGGAAAAAAAAATACACTATATATGTGAAGCTGTAGAAATGAGAAGAATATTTTTGGACAACCAAAAAGGAATACGAGAAAAAGATTATAGGACGGAGAGATAATATTTTTGTTCAATTGTTCGAGTAAGCAACTATTTGCTCGGACAATCAAAGAAGTCAGAAGAAGGAAGTTCCAGATGAAAGTACAAAATTTTCGTATGAAGCTACAATACTTTCGCCCAAACGATTCATTTCTTACGGGCAGTTTTTTTTTCTAATAATTTGGTTCCCATATTTTCGTAATCGTTTTGATCTTATATATTGCATGTAATGGCTACTAATACATTTTCTCAAATTTATGTATGGATTTTTAATGTTATAATGAGAACAATAAGGTCTTCGAATATTCATGCCATTAGACGATATATTCCTCTTACAATCGTCTTAGTTTTATTCATATGAGATTACAAAATCTCTTGAATCTCCCACTAGTGGACTAGGTCACGTTGACCAAACTAATTAAATCCTTGTGCTTTGACTTCTTCTTCTATATTGATTTTATCTCGAATATTTTATTGTTAACTATTGTTTTTACTATTTATAAGCACTTTATTGTGCTTAATCATGCATCGTTTTTAGCGTCTTTGCATGTAGAATAGAGCATTTTAGTCTAGCATTGCATGGATTTTGTCATCATTGGTTCATATTGTCCCTTCATTACCCGTTTAGTTGTTTTTGGATGATTTCCAGGCAAACTAGCAATTTTTGAAGTATTTTGGTCGTTGGAAGAGTTTTGGTGGAGGCCTTGCCTTGGAAGTGCATATATAGAAGCAGGTATCACGATCGTGTTGCCTTTGACACGGCCGTGCAGCCTTTTGATGAAGGAAGCAGTGAAAGCTTATATTGCTGACTGACTTGGCATTCTGAAGACGACACGGGCGTGTCCATATTGACACGCCCATGTTGTGTTTTTTCCCCACGAGCAGTTTCCAAGCTGCCTTTTGTTGATTTTAGAAGAGCAGGTCAACACGGACGTGTACATATTGACACACCCGTGTTGGCTATTTTGTACGGAGGCAGTAGTAACTTTTATGAAGACTAGAGAATTTTGAAGAACAGGTCTACACGGCCTTGTCGCTTTGGACACGCTCGTGTCGACCTGTATTCGGGTTTTTTCCCTGTTTTACCGTCTTCATTTATGGGGTATATAAATAGGTTTTTGGCGCTTTGCTTTGTATTAATTAGACTCTTAAACTCTAATTACATAGTTTTTTTTTCTCTAAACACTCTCAAACTCTTAGTTTTTCATATTGGCACTCTTATTGAAGATTCAATTGCTCAATTAATCTATTTTTATTACTTTGTTAATCATGTTTAATTCTATTAATCTATTTTGCTTTGAATCCATGATTAGTGAGTAGTTCATTATCTAGGGTTTGGGCGAAAGTATGAATTAAAGGCTTATTGTAGATTGTTAATGTAATTATGTTTTAATTTGTTGTTTATGCATTGAACTTGGTGTTTTGACATCCTAGGATAGATCACATTTACGCTATGTCACTTAGGGTTTCTAATGTTTTTCATTGAATTTTGAACCCTTTTCTCATACCCATGTTCCGACTTAGTTTCTAGGCCAAGGAATTGGGTAGGAATTAAGGGGATCCTTTAATTAGGGGTTTTTCGAACTCATTAAATCTTTTAATCAATTGACCAAATACCATTTGAGGGAAGATTTGCTTGATTGATTAGTCGATTACTCTTGCGAACCATTCGCGAGAGGACTTAAGTAATTTAGAGGGAGACTTAATCCTGTATTTTCATTCTTCTTGAATCGCTATTGTGTTGATTATCGTCGTCCGACCCGGATTCATATTAGTAGCCCGAACTCTAGTGTTTTCCTTATTATATTTACTTATCTTACTTGATTATTAGTTGTTATTCACTAGCTAGTTGTTAGTTGTTAGTTAATCAATCCTTCACATTCCCCCAAATACCCTTCACTTAGGTAGTTTCACTACCACAAAAAAGGGTTCTTATTGCGGTTATATGGACTAATCTATTGCGGTTGTCAACCGCAATAGATTAGGGGCGCAAGAAAAAGCAGGGAACACTTTCCATTGCGGTATTGAACCGCCATATAAAGTATTACTTCTATTGCGGTTGTCTGAAAACCGCAATCTTTTGACTACTTTTACTACCACCAAAATTTCAAAATTGCCGCCAAATAAGAATTATTTAAGATGGCGGTTTAACACAACCGCCATAGAAAGCCGTGACACTTTCTTGAAGAGCTTCATATTGTCGTTCTATATTTTTTTTCTTTATCAAAGTATAATTAAATGCTAAAAAAATATAAATGCTGAAAAAACAATCTTACGATCATAATATAAATGTAAAGCTTAAATATTAATTTATCAACCAAACTTGTTTAACTCTTTTTCCTAAAAAAACGTGAACTTTGTAACATAAACTAATGTAATAAGTTGAACAAAAAGTCTAGTAATCAATCTATATATAGTTTTCCTGGAATAAACTAGTAAAATGATAATATACTTCATCCGTTTCTTTTTTATTGCAACAATTGCCAAAAATGGAAATTTCAAATTAATTGCAACAAATGTTTTATTTCCGTTTTTACAAGTCATTTCTTTCTATCTCTCTCCTTATCACATGCCCCACGTTCTCTCTCCATCCCTTTCACACTCACACCAAAATTTTGCCTAGGAGTCCACCCACTTGAGTTTGTTGCAATTAAAAAGAAACGGAGGAAGTATATCGCGACCACTTGTTTATGACTTTATCAATTTGATCTTTGCCATAACACGGAAATAGAGTCCCTAAAAAAGTACAATACATACACGGTCAGCAAAAATATCATATCATTTCAAAAAATACAAGTAGAAAAGTCAAAACTCCTCTTTAGATTAGTGTTTTAGATTAACACCTATAAACAACCCATCTACTCACTCTTGATATCTCTGTCTCATAGAGCATTAGTTAAACAACCCATCTACACACTTTTGGTTAGAAGAAGAAGGGTTGGCGGCAACGACCGCTCCAGCGGGGCAGCAATTGCAGCAGATGCATACACAGGCGTCACATATGCACCACAAACAACAACAACAAGCCAACAACGCCAACTCGAAGAGAAAAAGAAAGGAATTCAAATGCTCAGAAGGACTAGGGTTTTCAAGGGTCTTCAATAGCTAATTGACAGCTTGAAGGAATTCAATTGCTAATTATGAACCAAATTTCTAGTTCGAAATTAAATGGAATAACAAGAACTGAACCAGAAACTATTAGGCTCACCATAAATCACCTAATTGATCTCCCTTCACTGCTGGAAACGCCGCTAACAGCCTTCACCTCTTTCCTACTTCTCTTCCCTGAATCCTTTTCAACTCATAGATATTAGACATGCATGGTGGCTCTGAAAGAAGTGGCATGATCAATGCTGTTAAATATGTTAAAGATCTTCTCATCCTGATCACCAACAAAAGAGTAAGTGTGATATAGTTCCCTAACTCTTTTAGTTATACAACACTTATAGTTTGGTTGGGTAACATTTTTGAAAAGAAATAAACAACATAGGGCAAATTGAATTGAACACACACTGATACCAGGATTTTCAATCATGTTTACAGCTACTCGTGATGGTAGATTCATATACTGCAAATTAAACTAGAATCCAACTAATGCATTCTTCGCACATATAATCAAACTAAAAGTGTGCTAAACCTGTATTATTTATTTGTAAGATCTAGCGTCATTTCTACAGCAGAGAAAAGGCAGCATAAATCAAAATAAAAACATCCGACCTTCAACTGTAATTAATCAATTTACAAATATAGAGTGAACTCTATACTCAACACAATTAAGGATGAGCTAAAACAATCATAATCAAATTAGTCAGAATCAAAGACACACAATACAATACATTATACCAATTCAACACAAATCAATCAACTCCACATTAACCTAATTGATGATTTAAAAAAACAAAAGGAGAAACTCACAATTGAAGAGCTTCAAGAAACTTGTCATGCTCTTGCTCAATCCAGCTTCCTCTAGACTTAGCTTAAAGATATTGACGCGTTCGATACAGATTGACACATTACTCTAAAGGAGCCTCTTTGAATAACTAAGTTGCCTTGTAGAATTCATATATTACCTCTGTTTTTTATTAGATGCATCACTTTGACCAAAAAGCTCTCACAGTTTTAGTCAAAGTGTTGCATCTAAAAAAGAACGGAGGTAGTAGTTCTTATCTCCTCAGCCACGTGGATTCCCTACCAAATTCCTTAATGTCGAAACAAAGATGTTCAATGACTTTTCAAGCACCCCTGATCTTTCTGACGATGGAAAATCATGTGAGCTCTATTTAATTGATTACTTAATTAAGTGTGATATGCTACTATAAGAATCTAAACCAAAGTAGTCTCCATCAAGTAAGAAGACACCCAAACAGAAGGCATTACCCCATATGAGTATCCTAAATAAAAAGAACTTACCTTAGACAATTTCCCCAGGAGACTAGGATGCTCAACCAGTGGGTGTTATTTATTTATTCTATTATCAAATTTCAATGATCCTTAATGTCTCTAGAAGACAAGACAAATTACATTATATTCTCCTATATAAATTCCATTACTATATCATTAACAACACATATCATAGACTCATACAAAAATATCTAGCCAAATACACTGAGAATCGTATTTTCACCAGAAGATCAATTGGGGAAATAAAGCATAAGATAAGATGGGTTATGTAAGTGTGCTTTCGACAGAAGATGCTGACTTGAATTAATTAGCATTCAGTTCAATAAATTCCACAAATAGCACAATGAACATAATGGGTATCCATTATAATCAACCTAAGGGCAATTGAACTACAAAAAAAATCTCCTAGCAAGTTTCATAGGTCGAATGATAATTTAGAAAGAATTAAGCCCTAGTTCATTGTTGCTCCAATTACTGAAATCCCCAAATAAGTTTACTTGAAACGACTAATTTTATGCGTTCCACGAATTGTGAAGTCTAAACCACTCAAGAAACAAATTAGAGACGATGAGAATTGATGCTTACCTCAACAACGAATCAAAGACGATTGATGGTGTTGCTGCACCTCTGTTGGTGGAGTGAGCAGTTGAGATTTAATTAGGGATCGATAATGGATGCGTACACGGAAGATACCAGGGTTTGGAAATTAGATGAAGCTTTTCTTATTGCGGTTTTTGGTCGCACGCAGTAATAGGTAATACTTTACATTGCGGTCGCCGCTAAACCGCACTAATACATTAGTTTCCATCTCACTTGTTCGTAAACTGCTATAATAATTGTTCTTTACATTGCGGTTCTTGGTAAACCGCAATAAAAAGTATATTTTATGAGCCCCGCACGACAAAAACCTATAACAAAGGCGGTTGTTCAAACAACCGCAATAAATAATGCGCTAAATAAAGCTATTTTTGTAGTAGTGTTTTAGACTTAATAAACCTTAGTCAATCCTTTTGCCTTGTGGTTCGACCCTTGACTTGCCATTGCTACGTTCATAGTAGTTACTTGTTAGGATTATGAATATTGTTTGTTAAGCGGTTGTTAGTGCCTTAACGACACACTAAAAACCTCTTAACAAAATGGCGTCGTTGCCAGGGAAATTGTGCTATTGATGGAAGTTTACTTGAGTTTAGTATTGCTTAAGTGATTTTTTATTTGTATTTGATTGTGTTGTTATTCGCTAACCCTCTGCTTAGCTTTGTTGTATTGCATGAGAAGGAGAGCTCTCGGTTCACCCATCTTACCTTTAGATCCGGAAATCAATCGCACTTTGCGAAAGCTTAATGGAGGTTTGCAACGGTTGACCTTGGGTTCTGCACCAGCTTCACCAATCTCAAGTTCAACAAGTGAAAGTGAATCAGACATGGGTGACGATAATGCATAGCTTTCAGGGATTTCGGAAATCCGAGGTCCTATGTTTTACAAGGTGGAATTCGACTCCCCACAACCACTACAAATTTCAGCATTCACCCTCAGTTCACACGGATTTGTGCAGGGTCAGATGAGGATCGACTTGATAATCTTGATCGATTTTTGGAGATTTGTGCTATGATAAACAAATGATGTTTCTACAGACTACATACGGATGCATCTCTTCCGATCTTCTCTATCCGGAAAGGCACTGTCTTGGCTCAAGACCTTGCCTGCTAACTCCCTCACTACTTGGGAGCAAGTTAAAGAAGTATTTCCCAGAGTCAAAGATCGCTGATATTATGAGGAAGATCTCCTCGACTGAGCAAGAATGTGATGAGACGCTTGCGGAGGCTTGGGAACGGTTTAGGGAGTTGATTCGTTCATGCCCTCACCATGAGTTCAATGAAAATCTACTCATGAGGTTTTATGATGGTCTTGACCCTATGTCATGTGCAAACCTTGATGCTGGAGCGGGAGGTCAACTTTCTAAGATCCCGCAAGACCAACTAGAGTCCACCATAGAAGAAGTGATAACGGACTACTCATTGGGTGGAAGAAGAAGAGGTGCTCAACCTAAGAAGGGTGGCAAGTTTGAGTTGGACCCAATGGATCAAATTCAAGCAAAGATGGAAAAACTTGACAAGAAGCTCTCTAAGATCACCCTTGCATCATCAAGTCCCTCACAAGTGAATGCTTTCTCTTGTGACATACGTGGTGGTACAAACCATGATACCTCTTATTGTGGAGGATCTCAGTCAGAGCATGTGGCGGCAATGAATTCTAGAGGAGACGGTTATCAAGGTAACCAAGGTTATAGAAGCAATCAACAAGGAGGTTGGAGACAACGTCAACAAGGCTTTAACCAAGGCTTCAACCAACCTCCATAAGGTTGGAATCCACCTCAAAAGGGCTTGAATCAACCTCAACAAGGGTACACTCAAAGCTACAATCAAGGTGGATCCTCCTCTCAAGGTTCTAATGTTTACCAAGACCCTCATCAAAGATCTAACATTCAAAAGGCCCCTCTAATCCCACCATTTCCTTAACCAAATCCTGAACCTACTCCATCCTCCGACCCTACCTCCCAAATTCTCCAACAACTCCAAACCATCACTCGAATCCTTGCTCTTCAAAGCGAAACTCTTCAAAGTCATGACAAAAGGTTGCAAGAGTTACAATCTCACACCAATATGCTTGAGACCCAATTAGCTCAAATGGACGAGAAGAACCCCTCTAACCCCACAAATCAACTTCAAGCTAACCTATTCCCAACCCTAACCTACATCAAGCCAAAGCCATCCATTTGAGGTCGGGAATGAACTATGAGGGCCCCAAGATGCCTAATGGGTGTGAAGAAAGTGAAGTTGATGTGGTTGAGAAGGAAAATCAAGTTGAAGAAGAATAGAGGGAGGTTGATCTTGAGAAAGGAAGAGAAGATAAGGAAACTCATGAGCAAATTGGTGACAAATCTCCATTGTCAGCACCTCCACCACCTAAGACCTGTGTGTGCTTGTTATTTCTGAAGAGGATTTGAACGGAGTTAAGTGTTAATAGTATTAGATGCCCCTGACTAGAAGGGTGAACAGGAAATAAATTACCTAGAGATGCCTGAAGAACCTCTGTGGCTTGCTATTTCTGAAGGAACATGGAGGTTCGTGTCAAGCTGGTGTAACCAACAAGTGCTTAATAGTCAATCGTAAAAGAAAACAAGGGAACTCCATAACAACAGCCAGCCAATTTCTCTAACTTGGAACAGAAATTGAAAGATTTCCTTAAAGGACTACATAATAATGAAAATCGTCTCCTACATATAGAGTTAATTTCCATAACAGAGCATAACATAACATATCATATTGTATAATCTAAATATACCTTTATATGTGCAAGGAAATTTAAGAATTGGCATCATAGTAATACAAGATAATTGAACCATGAAGCAACCTATACATGTAAAAAGATAAGAAAAAGAATAGGGAGCGAGGATGTATACCGCTTGAAGAGCTTGGGAAGGCTTTCCCTGATGGACGAGTTGCTGAGAAAAGTAAGGAAGCTAGCAACAACCTAAGTTGATGTAGCTGCTGGGTCTGGCGAGAGTGTGGCAATGGTGGGAACAAGAGTATCAGGAGCCTCCTGAACTTCGGTCATTTCAATGTCCACTACGACTAACTCAGAAATAAATTTAAGAAGACAAAATTAGATTTAAGAAAATTTTATGCGAAAAAACATAACAAACAAAGAGAAAATCAACATAGGAAACCAAATCATTAACTCGTCAAAATAAAAAGTTAATGAGATAAACTCACAAAAATAACACAATAATTCCAAACAAAAATAGGCATGAAGAACAAAGAAGTTTAGAGCTCACAGCAATGATGAGATATGCAAGGCCGATATGAGATGGATAGGAGCACCTTCAATAATCCAAATAAAAAGGGCATCAGATCGATGACCAATATTACCATAACTAAAGATCCAAGCATCTAACTGCAAAATAAAATTAATCAAAATTTGTAAATGAGTAACCATGATCTCGCAAAATCAAAATCAGAAAAACAACCACATAACACAAACAAAATTCAAAAAATCAGATCTGAATGTGTCAGACAAAGTACGCCACCGGAAAATAAAGTATATATTGGGAAATGACAGGGAGATTCAATAAAAAGCCTCACATGACTGAGATGTGTGGAATTGAAAGGTTTGAGATGCAGAAAGTATCGGAGAAGCAGAAAGACGGCGAGCTCCAAAATTGAGTTTTAAACCAACCATGACCAACAACCACGACCATGACCAACAACCATTTTGCAGAATCACAACCCTAATTCAGTCAAATTAAAGCAACCCCAAAATTGTAAATACAGACATCATGACCAACTTGATGACGACGACCACGAACTTCAGACGAACAAGAAGGCAGCTTCAATAGAAAAATGGGTCGCCTGAGAGAGGGAAAGAGAGATTTCAATGGGACGCCTGAGAGAGGGGAAAGAGAGGGACGAAGGGAACATTCGCATCCCTTTTTCTCTTTGCGTTTTACCTAAAATCAATATAACAATTTAAATTATTTTGTTTATTTGGGGCTTTTGTAGCTACGGGCCTAAGCGAAGAGCCCGCCTCAACTTTTTTGTAGATGCGGACTTCCATACAAGCCCGTCGCAAATGTAGACAAGTTGTGGGCTTACTTATAAGCCCGTAGCTATGGGGGGGTAGCTATTGCTATTTTTTCCACTAGTGAATGATGCTATTCCAAGTGCTCATGTTTATCGCCAGGTGGATATTAGTGGAACTAGTGGTGCATTAATGGGTCTGAAATGTTGTGAAGTTGGGGACTCTTATGGAAGGGAGGGTGACACTTTTATATCGATGAGTCAATCACTTAATCAAGATACTTGCAAGTTGCAACACTATGGGAATGGGGCAATCCTATCTTCAATACAATTGCAATGTCAACATCACTTGGGTTGAGGTACGTGAGTTCTAGTAGTGTCAAAGAAGAGGTAGAATTTAATGATTCCACCTCTGATTTTGAAGATGAATTCAATCATTTAAATTACGAAGAATATGAGGTTAGTTTGATGATTCTTACCATTCATTTATTATTGCAACAATCATGACTTCTAACATCACTTGTGTGTAGGCGAACTTGACAAGGGCACCCCAAAATGAAGAGTTGCAAAGTCAACAACCATCTAATGGTGATGGTGACAATGACAAGGCTATAGTCGAAGTGGGTGGTACAACACATGCTTCAAGTCCAAAATCTGAAAGCTTGAGACGGAGAGGTCCCTCGAGGGGTGTTAAAACAGGAGGAGTACCAAGGTTTGTAGAGTTTGACTCACTTAACAACTATTTTTGAAAATGGCTCACGACTATGGTGTGCATATTGGTAGTTGTGCTTATAGGACTGATATTAATATTGAGAGTTATGATAGATTGGATGACATAGAGAAGAATAAGAATTGGGAAGAGGCAAAGGTACTTTATTTTTATAAATGTAAATGGAATAATTGATTCATTATAAATTAGTACTATAATTTGTTGTTGTTGGTTAATTTTTGTAGATGCTTTTCAACATTCAAGATCCATCAAAAGAAAAGGAAAAGTTATTTCACTCACATGTTTCTGCACGGTTTAGAAACTGGAAGAACAAGCTAAGGCAACGATAGCTAATGAATCGAGAAACTAGTGGTGAACAAGCTTTAGGTGATGAACAACAATGTGGTGATGGAGGGGATGAAGGACGAAAAAAATCAAAGAAGCCAAAGACTGTTAAGGAAGATCATTGGGTGGTTTATAACGGACTCATTACTCATGATCAATGGAAGGCGTTTGAATTAATATATCACAGCGAGAAATTTCAGGTATGGAAGCAATAAGTCTATTTCACATTGAACAATCTAACCTAAACAATACAGGAACATATCACAGTCACTAATGTTCTTGTTTTTCTTATACTTTTTTTGGAAGGCCATAAGCCAAAAAGCATGAATTAGCGGACTGAAGAATAAGCATCCACATCGTTTGGGGCAAAATTCTTATCATACAGCTGAAAAAAGTGGATTGCATCTAGGCGACTTTCCCCACCTCCAGCTTAGGAATCATCCAATTCTCATTCGAGAATTACTTCCGTTGCTCATAGGGTGTCGAGGAGAGCTAAAGTTTCGAAGCTTGCTCATGAGAAGAAACTTGCAGATGGATATTGGGGTATTGATCCTTCAGACATGAAGACGAAAGATGTAGCTCAAAAAATTTTAAATTATTGTGTACTTGGCCTTTTAAAGTTTCTTTTTATTTTTACCATTGTTAGTAACTTTGTTTTTCCCCCATTGTTTCGATATTAATCCAGGATCATCATTTAGAAGCCGAGGCCCAAGCAAAGGCAGAAGGTACCTTCGTTCCAGAACATGGTATGGATGCCTTGTCTAAGGATATAGGGCAACGAGACCATCGTGGGCGTGTCAAGGCAATTCGCGGACTAAACATTTATATAGAAAAAGTATTTGGAAAATCAAACCGTAAAGGCTTAAAAAAAGGGGAATCACCTCAAGATCTCACGAAGATACTCTTAGAAATGCACGCAGAATATGCTAAGAATTTTGATGAACGGGTGGCTGCAGTAGTCGAAGAAGCATTAAGGAATAAGCTTGGATTTGGTAGCTTGGCAAAGGACACCACACACCTTCCCAACACCCCTGATGCGTCTATGACCAGAGCAGTAGCAGCAGATGCGCGTGTGACCAAAGCAGCAGCAGCACCAGCCGCCGGTGTGACCAAAGCAGCAGTAGGAGCCTATGTGACCAAAGCAGCAGTAGCTGTGTCTGCGACCAAAGTACACAAAGCAGCAGCAGTAGCAGACATATTAATATGAGAACCACATGTTTTAAAGGTAATTTATTGTGTAAAATGACTTTTACTCAACTAGTTAATACGAAGTTACTAACACTAGTTAACAATAATTATTTGTAGGATAAGACACCTTGTTATCTTGCCGTTCGAGACGCATACACACATAACTTAGTGGTGGTTGACGATGGTACAAAATATCCGTATGACTCTTCCCCTCTAATGATACATAATGAGAAAGCAAGACTTGACCACTATAAGGTTTCTTTAGATAACCCCTACCCCCACACAACAATGTTAAACTCCCACGTGGGTCTAAAGATGGTGAAACCACTAAAGGTTGTGAAGCTAAAGGCCATTTCCTATAATGGCCGGAAGATCTAGTACTCTTCAGGGATGAAGACGAGGTAATGGCAAGCAATCATCTCTAAATTGAAATCTTTTTTTATTGGATGAACTACTTGTCTGACTACTTTGGTGTTTAATGTTGACATCATTATAGGGACCAGTGAGAGAAGACTTACAACCTCATCATGATGTAATGAGGGAATACAGTTTGTGCGTTAGGGAAATATCGTCAAGCAAAGGAAACAACACCCCAAAATCGACAGTGGGTAGTTGTGATGCAACACCACAAATGAAGACTTTTCACCCAATATATGAGGAAATGCTTGAAAATAATCTTGGTGAAGAGTGTCAGATTCTACATTTGTCGCTAAGAAGTGCACCAAACAAGTATCATTTCACTAAGATACATATACTTCCCCTTCTTTTTTATTACGATAAGGAACACGAATCAATCGCTAAGAGGAAAGACATTGAGGGGTTTTTTTTAAAGGGGTTTGCATTAATGTGTCATGCATCCATGTTTATCAAATATAAGTTCTTCTTTCTGATTGAATCAATAGTACTCCATACTAAGGTGTGCTGCTGCTGTGAACTGTTCTAACTAGTATATGTGAACTGTGGCTGTGAATGTAATTGTTGCTGTAAATTTGTTCTATAATATTATGGCCGAAGATATTTCTAACATATTAAGGCGTGCATAGGTTTTTAATCAAGGAATATGCTAGTTTATTTGACAAGTCATTAGTTTCATTCCTCTGTCCTGCAAAAGTTTATGGTGATGAAGCTAAAGATCAACCTTCTAAGGTTAGGAATTACATAAGAGATGCTTTTATTGCCGAGAAGAACAAAGAGGACAAGCAATGTAAATTTATTTTGGCACCATACTATGAGGGGTAAAAACTATTGAAACTTTTCTATACTATTAAGTGAAATGACAATAGTCCTTTTTTCCGTATGCATCTGATTGGTATCATATGGAACTTGCAGGAACCATTGGATGCTACATGTAATTGAACTTCAAGCGGGTCAAGTATTCGTATTCAACTCCCTCATGAAGCCTGATGACAACTTACGAATGTTAAAAGCCTATAAATTCTTTAATTTGTAAGTAATTATTTTTAGACCAGAACAAGTTTCACTATCATCTTTGACGACCTAATTGAAAAATATTTATGAAGATTTCACTTTGTAGGGCATTTCAAATATATAGGGCCAATGGTGGTAAGTGTGCAAAGACAAGCTCAAAGGATTTGCGGTTCATCTCAGTGGAGGTTTGTTGTTATTTCTCTTACTAATCGTGTATTCATAGATATACCATATACGTATATCAATTCATATATATGATTTTTTTCACTAATTTCCATATTGTCGTTTATATTTGAACCTAGTGTCCTCAACAAACTAGTGGGTTGGAATATGGCTATTACGTAATGAAGTTCATGTTCGACATTGTGTACATGTATGGTGATTGCACCAACTTGAAAGAGGTTAGTATTAAACTTCTCCTTTATTCAACTTGGATTAGTACTGGCCATTCTTCTTTTGGTTTGTCATATTAATCATTGTATATGTATTTTATATGCTCTAACCCTATAGTGTGATATTTTTAGACATATTTTGGAACAACAACACCATATACAAACCAAGAGGTCAATTTCGAGAGCAATGGGCGGAGTTCTTTAGACATAGGTATATGTCATTTTAGAATTAGTTAGTTGGTGTACTTTAGGTTGTACTGGCAAATTAGTGCTTTATGTTTTTCATCATTATGTTTCGTAACTAGCTTTCCCGAACGCATCAGTTTGTATTATGCAACTTGGATACGTGCTTCATATATTTTTGGAATATATACAATATAAGTTATTGTTTACAATGGTGTTCGATCGTTATCGGAAGTTGGGAAATGATTGAAGGTTGTATTGCTTTTTGTGATGTTAAAACCCTAAAAATGTAAGTTGTTCATGAGTGAGACTACAAGTATATATGGAAAACAGGGAAAGAAGCTACTGTTTTGGAATTTAAGAAAATAATATACATACATTTGCAACGGGCCTATTAAATTAGCCAACTTCTAGTACTCTAGTAATGGCCAATAATATTGCAATTGGGACCCACAATTGCAGCGGGCATACGAAAATAAACCGCTGCAACAAGGTGTTGTAGCAGCGGGCTTACAACACAGCCCGATGCAAAGCATCCTAACCAATTGAACTGCCTACAAAAGCACCAGCTAGATGTATGCTGCTACAAGCGGTTTTTGGCCCGCCGCAACAGACAATATTTCCACTAGTGTAGAGCTTCAAAGCTTACTACATAATGAAGTGTTTTGAAACAAGTTTGTCCATTGATATCGGAATGCATTACAATCAAGTTGCAAAATACATATTATGGATTTATCAAAAAGCTTGTACATAAATAACTTCATCCAATTCTTCATTTAGGTGTTGAAACACCAATTAAACTAAACTAACTTACCTAACCTAGAACATGAAGATTACTAATGCAATCAAACACAATCCAAGAGCAATAACAGTGCCTATAGGAGTCCATCCATATGCATTTTTCTTCTTCATAACCTTCACTTTGTGTTTGTTGTAGTCACACCTTCTGTGGTGCATATCGGTCATCTGATTCTTCAATGTCTGATTTTCAACCTCTAGTATTTTCTTCTGCATTAGCAAATGATTAATCACTTCCCTTTTCCATTCCTCCATGATCTCATCAACCCACCTAAAAAATTCACAACCCCTCTCCTCTGTTTCAGGCTCATAAAACATGCATGCTACAAATATCCTCCCCGGGTTGTTTTCAGACCATGATTGTCTTCTAGCAATTGGAAAACCACAATGGCACTTCATGCACTTCCTCTGTTGTTGTTGAGGCATTGCTTTGCATCCAAATTAAGAGCAAAAACTATTTCAAATGATCAAGTATAGTTAAGCTAAATAAACCAATTAAACATAATTCAATTGCACAACATAAACCCTAATTCAATGAAACAATAATAACCCCTAATTTTATTGAAGAAGCAAAGACCCTAAATTGATTTGGCAACCAAAATCCTAAATCAATTGACAACATAAACCATAACTCAATTAAGCATGGTTAACCCCTAATTCAATTCAACAACATAAACCCTAATTCAATTCAATAATGAAAACCCTAATTTTCGTAAATAAACCCTAATTTTCGTATCATTCTTACATAAACAATTGCACTTAACTTCTTCAACTCCTTTTGCTCCAAAGTGCATCGAATTTTGGTCCCTCTTCAATGTCTCTTACTCTCTATTTCTTTATTTGAAGAAAGACAAGAAAATCAGAATATTTTAGCTAAGCTTCATTGGTAATTAGGTTAAGAAGATGAATGATGAAAGGAGGAAATGAGATATTGGTAAAGGTAAGATAAAGTGGGCCCCACAAACCATTTTATTGACAGAAACCGTTAGTTGGTGTGAGATTATGAATAAAAGAAGACAAAAGGTGGTAATTAAAATAAAAAAGTCAAGGTGGTAATATACAAATTCTGTAACACAAAAGGTGGTAACATACAATTTTTCCTTATCATAATTATTTTTCTACTATATTGGCCCTTTTATGTCAATGTGATTGGTTGTGCTTCAAGTTCATTTCTTTAGTCATGTTTAGGTTTCTGTCTCAGCTGGTTTTGATGCAGCTCTTTCAAAGTTATCTCACTATTTATTTCTCCTGGTCAAATAGGCTCGATTTCCATCTAGTGCAGCTTTTCTTTCACCTCATGCCATTGTTGGGTACTATAATATATCACGCCTTCTTGTTTGCTGTATGAAATCGTTAAGACCAACTGCCATCTAAACAAGAATGTTTCTGTTGCAGATGTGTCTCTGTTAGCTCAATATGCGTGCTATGATATGAGAAACATGTTGGCAGAATGCACTGATTCTGTGACTTTCTTACTCTACATTGCTTCTATGTATTCGTGTTATTAATAACGCTAATGCTTTGACAAAGATTACGAGCAACCGAATGACAAAGTAACAAACCAATATATTAGGAAAGTTGTGGGCGTGATTATATCATCTAAACAACATGAGAAAATTAATATTTCAAATCATTGTAATTGTGTAAAAAGATCAAGTAAAATAGTCAATATAAATAATCAAGTCAATTCCACATGACTTATTGTGTAGTGAATATCTATATAAAGCAGAGTAACACTAAATAAAAAAATATCTTGCTGAATATCCTTGTAGTCTGAATTAATACTCGATATATTTATAAAATAGTAGTAATGTTGTGCATTAATTGGTGTATTTAATATTTATGGTAATTTAATATTTTTAAGTTTAGATATTTTATCTAATGTCTTGTGGGCGTTCATTACCTTTTATCGTTATAAAATGAATAAATTAAGAATGGGTTAAGATTACAAATATAAACTTGAATTAGATAAGAACTTCTAAAAGTATTATGAACGAGTATTGACAACACCATATCAAGTTAAAGAATATTAGTTTGAGTTAAATTAGATTCTCTTAGATTATATCAGACTACGCAAGAATACGCTAAGTATAACCAAGTATTAATATTGGAATGCATCAGATTGTATCGGGTTTGTCAACAATGAATTGGTGGGAAATCGAGATTAAGCCGTGTCTAATCGAATAATAGGAGATAGGAATAACAACATACTGGAATAAATTGGTTCGGTTTTTATTCAATTATATTGTGTCAGACAAATAATGGATTGGATGAGATTAAGTCGGGATGATCGGATAAATGTCGAATCCAAGCGGGTATCGGATAAGTTTCGTGCCAGGTTTCATTCGGATTCGGATCTTGTATTATCGGGTATAACCGGTTTCGAATAGACTACGGGTTAGATACTGGTCGGATTTGAGTCGGATCATACCGGGTCAAGCTAGTATCAGGTAACTGACCAATCGAACTTGATCGGGTTATGACCAAATCAAATCTGATTAACAGGTCGGATCAGCTTTTGACACCCCTGCTTAGCCATAATCAGAGACCAAAATCACCCCACCACCTCATCTATCATACCCTATTATCCCCTCTTTCTCTCTCTCCTCCCTTTCTCTACTAGTACTTTCTTTCTCATTTTTTTTGGTTCGAAGGAGCAATATATTAAACTACGTTAAGTTATTACAATTAATGTTCGTACTGCTAATCATAACATTCTGGTTGGCTCCTCGAACCCTACTAATAATATGCAGAAGCAAAGTATTGTTAATTTTACAATCATTGTTCACAAAAGGTGAAGTTAACACGGTTTGATACTGCTTATCAACAAAACTTTGTTCTCTTGTCAATCTTGCTAGACTGTTATCATCCTGCAAGCATCTCCTTCTAACCTTTGTCAGTTCCTGTATCCTACTCCTCCCTGGATGATCCCTGCATACATTAGCCAAGTTGCAATACCATTCTAAGGCTTGTAAGATAGCCATGAATTTTGCAGTAGTAGCATCAAGGGCTTGTGTCTTTCTGAAGAAGGATTTAGTATCTCTATAATTGCCATCTCTATGTATCCCTCCTAGCCCTGTTTGAAGAGTATTTTGGTAGAAGGAGGCATCAACTTTGACCATGCAATAGTTAGGGTTGATTTCAAAACCTTCTATGGACTTTTCCCCTTTATTGGTTTCACTTGTAGCTTTGATTGTGTCTTTGGTGAGGTGTATAATTTGGATGTAGGCCTGGTTTTCTCTTTTGTTTTTTTGCTCAAACACCCAAGCATTCCTTTTTTCCAGATCTCCCAACAACTTATCCCAAACTGTACACTCCAAGGGGTATTGTTTATTTTATCACTAGTAAACAGGTTTCTAATCAGCCAATTTTCATCGTTCCCTGTGTTAAAGTGTTGGGGTAGATTTGTAGAACATTGACAAATCTCTTGAGCTAGGGGGCAGTTTCTCAATACATGCTCCCAGGTTTCAAGTGTGTTTAGGCAGAGGGGGCGTTTTTGGTTTTTTTGAATGCCTCTTTTGTGGAGTGTATTTTTCATAGGTAGTGCATCCCAAAATATTGACCAAATGAAGAATTTAACTTCGGGTGGCTAATTGCTTGCCCACAGTTTCTCCCAAATTTTGGTGTTAATGGTTAGGCTGGTGATTGGTGAAGGTGGTGTTAAAGTTTTGTTGTTGAAGTGTTTTTGCCAAAGCTCAGCATAGGATGTCTTGGTGTTAAAGTGTCTCCCTTGGGCAAGGAAACATGCTAGCTCATCATTACCAGAGTTAGGAAGAAAAATAGAAAGAATGAAAGTTACAATGGCAGGAGGAAGAGCAATAGAGAGTTGGTTAAAATTGCATCTTCCTTCGACTAGGTAGTCCAAGACTTTTAATTCAAATTCTCCCAAGGTGAGAGGTCCACTAAATAGGCTTATAAGGGTTCCTTTCCTAGTCCAGCTATCTAAGCAAAAGGAGATTTGGTTCCCATTTCCAATCACCGAAATAACAGAATTAGTGAAAATCCCCCAACCTTTCCCAATGTTTTTCCATTTATGGGATCCTTTCTTAAAAGAGGTCAGGCCATTCCTATTATTTGAGTATTTGGCTCTTAATACATTTGAAGACAGGCTGTTGCTAGAGTGGGTCTTCCAACACAACTTTGTTAGGGAGATTTCGTTTAGAATGTAATAGGATCTACATCCAATTCCTCCTAGTTCTTTAGGTGCACATAATTCCCCCCAGCCTACCAAGTGTAATTTCTTCCTAACCTCATTAGTACCCCAGAAAAAGTCCCTCATAGTGTTATCTAACTCATTCAGGCATCTCTTAGGGAGTGCTAACCAGTTCATGGGGTACATGGCCATAGAGTTCATATGGGCATTGATAAGGGTTGATCTACCTGCTTTTTTCAGGAACTTTGTTGTCCAGGTGGCTAGTCTGTCTTTCATCCTTTTGACTAGGTACTCTAATTGGCTGTAAGTAGGTCTCTTATCATTTACTGGGTAACCAAGGTAATCTCCCAGGTCATGATTGGGTTTGAGAGGGATTTGTGTTCTTAGAAAAGAAGCACTTGCTTTTGCTATGGTCAACTTTCTGGCCTGAAATATTCGTTGAAATGCGCTAGTGTTGCCAGAATGCTCTTCACAGTTTTTGTGTTGGCTTCTCCAAACAAGATAAAGTCATCTGCAAACAGAAAGTGTGAGAGTGGTAGTTTGGATGTGCCGAAGGTTAAGGAAGTCCAAGCCCCTGCTTTACAAGCATTATGTATTAGGTTGGATAGGTGCTCCATACATAATATGAAGATGTAGGGTGAGAGGAGTCTCCTTGCCTAATACCTCTAGAAGGTACAACCTTGTCAGTCCTTTTCCCCATTAATGTTGATTGTGAAAGAGGCAGAAGAGATGGAGGCTATGATGAGTTGACAGGTGTCCTGGTCTAGATTGTGGCTAACAAGGCAGTCCAAGATGAAGTCGCACTCTAGTCTATTATATGCTTTATCTAGATCTTGATGGCAAAGTACCTTTTTTTTCCTTTCCTGCCTCTCGTAGAGTGCAGTGCTTCTGAGGCAATGATATAGTTGATATTTGTGCCTCTGTTAGGGAGGAAGTTGTTCTGATTTGGTGAATGAGGCTCTTAAGTAAGGGTCTCATTCTCTTGAGTATGACCTTTATTATAAACTTGGAAATGGTGGGGCAAAGGCTGATGGGTCTAAACTGTTTGATTGTCTCAAGGTGTTCTACTTTGGGTAGGAGTGTGACAACTGCTTCATTCAAGGAGACATCTAAGTTTTTGGATTGAAACACAGTTTGGAAGAATTGAAAAACGTCATGTTTTACCTCATGCCAATGCTTTTGAAAGAAGTTATGAAACCCATCCTTTCCAGGTGGTTTCCAGGGGCTAGAGCTGAAGACATCATTCCTAATATCTCTCATAGAAGGGAGGTAGGGCAAGCTAATATTGCCAAAGTTCCTAGGGGTTCTAACAAGACTACATTTTTCAGTAGTGAATAAGTCAGAATAGAAGGACCAAATGTGCTTCTTAATCTCAGTGTTGGTTTTGAGCTCCCTCCCCACCTAATTTGTAAGTATTTTGATCTTATTCCTCCTCCTTCTCCTAATGACAAAATTGTGGAAGAAGGCGGTGTCCCACCTATCACCTAAGATCAACCAAATTTCCCTAGCCCTAACTCTCCAAAACTCTTCCTCATGGTCCAAAAGTTTATCTAGTTATGTCCGTAAGTTGAGTTCAAGTTCCGATAGGAATTGATTGCTAGGTTCAAGGTCTAAATGTATCTATGTACCATTCAGTTTACTAAGGATCTTCCTTTTGCTCTTAAAGATGTTTCCAAACCTAGAAGCTGCCCAAGGTTGAATGTGGTTAGCAAGGAGTTTTAGTTTATCTGTGAGGTTGACATTTGTTGAGTTCAAAAATGATTGACCAGGTTGATGAAGGCTGGGTCAAGGTACCAAAGTGGTTCAAGTTTGAAGCATTTCTTGTACCGTGGTTTGTTTGTTTGATTTTCAAAACTGATTCTTAGTGGGTTGATCAAAGCTAGTTCTAGTCAGTGAGTGCACTACTAAGTCTGGAAACAGAGATATAAGCTCAGAATTGGCCACTACCCTATCTAGACGTTACATTACCGGTTTCTTTTTCTGCTTGTTACTCCAAGTGTACTTAATACAAGTGCAACCCAAGTCTGCCAGGCCACAATCATGAAGACAATCTCTAAAAGCCTACATTCTTTTAGTTTTTAGTGGTTTCCTCCAAATTTCTCAGATTGGCAAACTATCTCATTAAAATCTCCTACTGCTAACCATGGAAGGTTTATATTACCAGCAATTGATCTCAGGTTATCCCAACTTTCTAATCTACTCTTAAACACAGTTCTAGCATAAACACAAGAAAGAAAAAACGTCGAATTAGTAGCACTTACCTGGACAACGCAAATGGATTATGTGGAGGTCATTCCCCAAAGTGGTGAAATCCACTCTGGATGAATTTCACAGGACCAATAAGCCAAGCAGTGGTCATCAAAAGGAAAGGACTCTATGATAGGCAGGGCGTTTTTCGTAGAGGTGCGGGTTTCAAAGCTCGTGAACAAGATGCATCAGGTTGGTTTTAAAGCTAGGCCTAGAAATGCCCCTTCTATTCCATTCTAGTATCGACATATCAGCAGGTAGTTCGTCTCTTGGTTGGGATGGATCTCCCTTGTTCATTTTTCCTCCCCTCTTCATCACTTTCCCTCGAACAAGGCTGTAGGATTCCCCCTCCCCCCAGAGGTAGGAGTTCGAACTCTGTTGCCCAGAGCTCCCATGGGCTCTTTTCCACCTCGTCTGCCGAGTTTTCGGATTTGTCGATTGGTTTGTTTATTGGATTCAGTATGACTGCTAGTGTGTGAAATTTCTTGTTCGTGTGACCCAAAAAAATTGCGTTTGTGTGACTGTCCATGAAAATAATTAACCCTGAGGTCAACAAATAATTCGTCCTCAACAGAGGCAAGATCGAAGTCGGGTCCACCAAAAACAAACAGTCCTTCCTGATTATCTCTTTCGTTTCCTGCGGCTGCGCCGTGAACCAATCTCTCATTATGTTTGCTACCACTGGACATAATCCTTGCAGATCTATGATACTTGGTAGATGGACCGGGCGTTTCTCTTTTTCCCCTTTCACTTGCATCATTAATTTTGTGAACCAAATATCCTCATAGGTCGGCTTGGCTATGAACTTCCTTATTAAGTATGGTTGAACAACAATCCAGTTGTTTGCGGCTCGAATCAGGAAACAACAATTG
Source organism: Patellifolia procumbens (assembly GCA_947645195.1). Lineage (NCBI taxonomy): Eukaryota > Viridiplantae > Streptophyta > Magnoliopsida > Caryophyllales > Amaranthaceae > Patellifolia > Patellifolia procumbens. The sequence continues at coordinate 479,463 of CANSGD010000758.1, read as the reverse complement.
TTGGGGTTCACTTCCGGTTGAGTGATGATCTGCTTTTCTAAGAAGGAGAGGTATTTTGGTGTGTCTTCGCATCTTACTTTTATGACATATGTGGGTGGTGAGATGGGAGGGATCTGGCCGGTTGCTGAGAGGCCAACTGTCGCGTTTGAACTATGGCTTATAAGATTTGTTGTTGTTCCGGGTCTATTGAAATTGAGTTCAGTTTGGAGGTTGTGGATGGTAGTCTTGTTGTAACAAGAGAAAATATTGAGGGATGGTAAGTAGTGGGAGAGGCGGAGAGATCGAAGTATATTTGGGTTTGGTTAGAGTTCCGGGTGAAGAGTGAAGTAGGGTCGGATTTGGAGGAGGTTAGGATAAGGTCATCCACGTGTCGCAACCCTCGTGGGTTTGGTGGATTTTTGTAGGTAAAGGAGTTCAACGCTTGAATGGCGCATGCTAAGTCACGTGACTGAACTTGAGAATTTGAATTTTCGGCTGAGCCTTTTGGAAAATTTTCCCTCCAAATTAACTTTTGCTTTTTTGCAGCTCGTGGGATTAAGTTTGCTTCATTTTTATTCTTTGATGGCGGCGCGTTCTCCCACTCGCTAAGCACATTGAAGCCATTAACATGGTTCTGGTTTAACATGTGTGGAGTTAGGTTTACTTCCTCTCTTGTTAATCCCTTATCTACTCTTTACTTCCTGCCATTTTTCAGAGCTCGTTTTATTTGTTGGTTGGCTCCACAAAGTGGAAGTCTCAAATTGTGTAGTTTCCTTTTCCTTCTCCTTGGCTTTAAGGCGGCACTTAGTGTGAGTGTGGCCAATATAGGAGCAGAGAGTACAGAACTCCGAAATGTCATGCCAGATTAAGTTTTGCTTACATTCTCCAATTCATATTGTATTTGTGAGTGGTTTAGTCAGGTCCAACATGATTTGAAAGGAGATGAAGGTCTTGTTCAAGCTTTTGAAGCTCCTTTTCCGAAATCCAATCAGTTGTCCTAAGGAGTTGCCCACAGTTGAGATAATATTTCTGTTGTGTAGCTCGATAGTTAGCTCTGTAATTGTAACCCAAATAGGTGTTGTCGTCAATGTTGCCTCTGAGGCTTTGAACCCCTCAGTCTAGGTAAAGGCCGAAATGAAGCAGACATTGACAAACCACGGTCCCCTGTTGAGGATTTTCTCTTTCAGGTCAGGTGCTTGAGTTTTTATAATGAAGAAACCTCTTCCTAAGGTAAGGATAGGGTTTTAGTTTCTAAGCTCCATAGCTTCCTAATCTTTGGTAAAATGTAGTCGGTTGAGAACTGGTACGTGTCGTTGAGCGTAGAAATTTAAAAACCTATTCTATTCCTTCAAAAACCTAAACAACTAGTAAAGGGTAAGAAAGGATCGTTCTCACGAGGAGATTAGTTTCCTACTCATTCAAAGTTCAACTATTTCCTTTACATTGTTAAACAGTACTTACACATGGCTATACATAATTACATATTTACATGAATTGGGGGGTGTGAGATTATTAAAGTAACTAAACATAACACCTACCGAACTACTATTTACAGGTCATGTCAAGCAAAACTAATTAGGCTTATGATTCTTAGACAAATTAGACTCTTAACCATGATAATAGACATACTTCGAATTCATATTTGATATGTAGATTAACTGTAGATATTAAGATAACAAAATCTCCCTGTCCTTCCTTACTTTTAACCAATACTAAACTAGGCCAATATTGATTCTAAACTAGCATAATCACTTCAGTTATCATTGCAACCCACAACGATTAGATACTAGAAGCTTTGAGAACTAGAAGGACGTTATTAATCCTAGCCGATTTAAACCCATAGAAGCTCAAATTGACTAGATTAAAATACACGTTAGATTAAGTTATAACCATCTCTGCAGGTGCTTTAAATAATCTAATTGTTACTTGTTATTATATGACTTGAACTAGGCCTAAATCATATAATTAGCTGAACATTCAATCAAGAACACAATAAGATAGCAAATCATGCTTAATGATTGAATCATATTACAAGCGAGTGTAGTTTAAATACCAAACAATCTGTGAACATCAAAGTACTAACTATCAAAACATGACCCAATTTAATCTAAGATACAGATAAAGATTCGAACATAGAATATGAGAAACAAAGAGAGGAATTGATAAGAAGACTCATTCATTGCGTGTAGCCGCTCTGAATTATTGCATGGCCGAGCAACGTCTTCAACCAACTCCAATCTTCAATCTCGACTCCATGTCCCTTATAATTTTTAAGGTTTTACTTGCATACTTGATTTTCGACATCCAATTGGGTATTTATACCCAATTTTGCTGCCATCTTACATCAATATTGTCCAATAGAAGAAAAGAGATTAACCTCCAAGTGATTGTGTGAGCCGACATTCCCATCTTATCTTTCGTGTTGGCTTCAATTGCGGCTGATGCAGAGGTGGCGGTTGGTTTTGCAGCTTGAGGTTGCATTTAATTGGAGAAGATGAAGGCTCCTCTGGCTTTGGCTTTGTTTCACATACGATGAAAGGGAAGACTAAAAGGCTATCATTTGTTCTTGTCTACTGCCGCCTTGCTTTTCTTCTTTTTCTTTTTGATTTTCCACCTCATATTGGGTCTTATTGTTTGCTGCATTACGGTAGCTTGGAAGGACAAACCAAAAATGTAGACAACTAATATTGTTTTGGCTTTGTGTTTTTAATATTAACAAATCAGAACTGCTGCTTTATAACACAATTTCGACTCAGTAAAGGGAGGAATCAACTACTGCATTCTTCTACAAAGTCGTAGCCGTTGATCTTACATTTTCGTAGCCACTTGAATCGCCTCGTTTCGACTTCTTATGAATGAGTTACGCCCAAAATCCTATACCAGTCCTGCACAACTAATAACGCACTTTTAGGTTATCACTCGATAAGCAACAGAGACCCAAATTTAATCATTTACGCTCTAAAATATTGAACGCATAATTGATTCCAAAAGATTACAAAGTACAACATTTAGCCCATATAACTCATTCGACGACACCATAAATATTATATTAGAGGGTAAAAATATGTATAAATAAGCAATTACCAAGGATTTCCCCACAACCTTGAATATGATAGAATTCCCCTATTCTGAGGTCAGTTCCAAAGTGGTGTGGGATTTGATTAATAGGAAAATTTCCGATATTGGATTGAAATTTGGTGGCGGAGTATTAGTGAGTTTAGTATGTGGAGTTGTCGGTGATTGTGGGTTTGGTTGAGGTGGTGTGGTGATACTGGTTGTAATATTGGTGTTGGTTACTATGGTTTTGTAGGTGTCTTTGTTGGCTCTCTAGGCGTTGTCCCCGGCGGCTCCCAGTTCTCGAGCTCCCTCGCGTTTGTCGCTCTCTCTCTCTCTCTCTCTCTCTCTAACATCTTTCTACACATATTTTTCTCTTTCTCATTTTCCTTAGAATAAAATTTTTGATATTATGCCTACAAATATGAAGTTATGAAAGCGAAAGCTGGAGGTTCCTCTACATTGTTTGTTGTGTGCTGGGGGTTGTGAAATACATAAGGTTCTTATTCAAGGTTGCTCATTTTTTTTGTCGTATTTAGGTGCGTGGCCTCCTCACATTATATTTGGTGTTAATGGATTCATATAGGGTTATGTGACTTGATGAATATTTTTTGTATTACTTTTCCTAACAACATCAACAACAAATGAATCTCGAGTTATGTTTTCTCGATGTCTCATGGTGTAATTGGTGTTTTCAAAATGATATTGTCTTCGAGGATTTCTATGTAACCCCTAATCCATCATTTATAGCTTCGCATGAAGCACAATGAGCTCTTTGGCATGGCGTTCTTGCTTGTACATCCCATCATTATACTTTTGTGTGTTCTTCTCTTCCTAAGAGCACATGCTTTTGTGGTGGCTCTCCTAATCGATATATGTGATTGACTCAACTTATGCAGACGGGCACTAACACAAAAATAGTTTTATTTAGCGCTGCATCTATTGCGGTTCTTTTAACAACCGCCTTTATTAATGCATTTTAAGTGGGCACTATATGTTTTATTGCGGTTTAGACAAAACCGCAATGTAAAGAAGTCAATAAAACGAAAATTATGCTTTTAATTGCGGTTTTACATAAACCGCAGTGTAAAGTATATCAACAAAATCATTTTTATTGCGGTTTGCTTCACCAAACGTTTCCCCCCAAGTTTTTAACCCTAAATTTAAAGTTTTACATAACTCTACTGTAACTACCTTCCCTCCTCCCTCCCTCCCTCTGCTCCTCGTTCACCCGCTTCACCTCCTGCATAACTGAACTGAACTCTACCTCTTTCTCCTTCGTTTCTCTATCAAAATTGTCCACTCAAATTGGTTTCAATTTAGACTTTGATCGACGAAGATAGCGGTTTTACGCGAAGTTAGATTGTGATTCAAATTATGACAAGGTAATTTTCTCTAAATTCTTTGTCTAATTTCTCTCAATTGCACTCGAATTACGGTTACAGTGACTGGTTTATTAAGAATTGTGATTCTAAATTGCTTCTTAAGTTGAAATTACAATCATTACCTGGTTTATTGAGACTTTGAGAGTATATGATTACTTGAGACAAAAACATAAGTTGAAGAAATAATTGAAGGCTTAAGCTTGCCCTTATTCTCATTTAACTCAGCCATATATGTGTTCATACAGACTCTTGGTTGTCATGCAACTATCGCCTTTACACAGAGTGAAAATGTTCAAAAGTTCTCATCTTTAGGCCTTAAAATTATTCAAGTCCCTGAAATGTCATAGTTGGTGATGGAACCCAAAAAGTTTCTGACTTTTTTAGGCTCTATTTTGTAAGAATGTTGGGAATCTTTCATTCCAAGGCCTAAAATCAACTAAAATGATACCGCAACAATAATGTATTCTTCAGGTACTAGTGGTGCAAGTAAAGGTATTATGCTTACTCTGAAGAATCTTATAACAATGGTGGAGTTATTTGTATGGTTTGAAGCTTCATAATATGAAGTGAGGATGAGCCATCAAAAACGTTTACTGGTTTCATAGTTGGAACTAGATTCAGAACTAACTAACCTTTTTCACCTTTTAGCTATACTGGTTTCATAGTTAGAAACTAGATTTACGTTTCCATTATGTTGCCTTTCTTTGTATGCCTGTTTTAGGATGCAGTAAAATGATACTCAAATATAGCACTCAGCTCTTTTTAAGGGGCTTAATTTTATTTGAGACCAGACTCCTTGGAAAGAAGTGTTTGAAATACGTTATCTTTTGTTCGTGTTGTGACATTAACTTGATATTCTCAAGTGAGCTTTTTGATTGGCTAATTTCTAGCTTTTTGTCCATGTTCATGATGTTATGATATATGTACTTACTGCAAATGGGTTGGGTTTTTGTCAGTCAATTCAGAGAAAAACATAGAACGCTAAATGGAGGTAGCAGGGGTGTTGGAAAAGCGTACAATGAGTTGAAGCAAAGCCAGCTATTAGCCTATTAGAGGGTTTGTTTGATCTCACACAAGATTTAAACCTCAGGTAAATTACTGAGCACATCGTCCTTTTCCTCCGTGCCTTGCGCTTCTTTTTCTTACTTTTTAGAGCTTCCGGTGCTTAATTGATTCCTTGCAAACGAGCTACAGGGTTTCGTTATGAATCTGCTTGTTGACCAAACAGGGATTAAGAATTTTTTGTTCATGTTTTAATGCTTCTAGATTATCAATTATTTCTGAGGCTTATTTTGGATTTTTCATGGGGTTAATTATGAACGTAGTCAGTGAAATGTAGTTCAATATAAAAGGTTTTTAATCTTGAGGGTTCGAACTTGGAAGTGGATTGCAGGAACTGAGTACCTATATAGCGTTTAGCACAAGTGCCTTCAATTGAGGCGTGCTACTACTCCTTCTGTACAGCCCCCGACCCCCACGCTCTATACTTAGCTGTCTTCTTTGGAACCAAATTGGATGTTAATCCGCCAACACTAATCCTATTCCTACGAACACGAGTCACCTAAATTCGTATATTGAGGGTAAGGGTCTATCACATATAAAGGTGTTTGCTATTTCATTTCTTGTAGTTCCATTTGTCAACATGATTTTCTATTTGCCTTCTCCGAGTGATGTTTTTTTGCATTTATGATACACCTAAGAGAGGTTAGGAATCAAGATATTGTACTTCCCTTTTACCTGTTCTTGAGAAAGGAGCTCATTGTTTAATTTTTATTTTATTTTGGAGGGGAGGGGGGGAGGAGGAAGGGAGGTGAGGGAGAATAAGTACAGAAGAAGGAATTTGTTTATCTATGAGTTATGGGGCTATCCCCTAGCAGTTTTATGAAGGCTATAGTGATTATTAAGTTACCGCTTGGACCCCATTCTAGTGCCATGCCATTCCTACTCTCATAACCAAAAAACCTTAAAGCCAGTTACCATGTTAATCAAAGATGTGTAATATATTGAGTGTTCTTCTGAGTTTCTACAGCTCAAAGAAGATAATCTAGTCATTTACTTTCGACTGTTTTATCCGCAGGATCATTAATTTGTCAATGTTGGTCAGGGATTATTCATAGATGTTGTTCGGAATGAAAACGAGTGGCTTGTATATATCTTATAAAAAGTGCAACATGAATTCTGAAAATTTATTTCATGCTCTCAGCTAGGAAAGAAAAATAATGTCTTGTTACATGATATAATCTAAAGAAAACAGGACCAGGAAGCCTAGGTCCAAAGTGGCCTAGCTAATCTTTTTATTCTTCACAACATGTTGCCTTTGCCGAGAGGAAAAATGTAGATCATGATGCAAGGAGTCTCGTTTAAGAGCTTCATATTGTACATATCGCAAAGTACCTCTTTCAATTTCTTGTGTTTCTGTGACTTACTAGTTACTTGTCACTTCTAGGTCCATCCTTATGTTGCCATTGGGAATAAGAACTCCAAATTTGGAATTAGAAATGAGAAATTACGGTGGTTTTTAGATGTTGTGAAAGCACATCCTACCAGGCTAAAGCTGGTTGGAGCTCATTTCATCTTGGGTCTACAATGTCTAAGGTATTTAACCTTGTGTCTATATCAACTTATTTTGATTAATATTTCATGTTGATCGTCTTTTTTTAACGTCTTATTAATTTTCAGGTTATTGATGTTATCGTGAAGATTTGTAGAGTTGCTACTTTTTTAGTGTGTTAAAATTTGCTTTGTAGTTCCGAGCCATTTGCCAGTTGAAGATCTAATCCTTTTCTTTTCCTCTTACCCTTGTCTCAATACTATTGCTGACTTATTTTTTTATACAGTACTTTCCAGGCAATCTATTTTCATCTTATGGCCAAGAGTAAATTGATGAAATCAGAAACGAGTGGGTGCGATATGTATCATCATTTGACTAGTTCGTTCCAAGAAAACATGTAGTTTGATTATAAAACTTATTGTTTAACTTATTACATTAGTTTATGTTGTAGGCTGTAGCAGGCCAACATTCATTTTTTTAGGAAAAAATATGTAAAAAAGTTTGGTTGACAAATTAATATTTAAGCTTTACATTTATATTATGATTGTGAGATTGTTTTAGCATTTATAATTTTTTCATCATTTAAATTATAATTTGATAAAGAAAAAAGAAATATAGAACGAAAATATATATAAAGTGTTGCAGCTTTCTATGGCGGTTGTGTTGAACCGCCATCTTAAATAATTTGTATTTGGCGGCAATTTTGAAATTTTGGTGATAGTAAAACAATGAAAAGATTGCGGTTTTCAGAGAACCGCAATAGAAATAATACTTTCTATGGCGGTTCAGAACCGCCATAGAAAGTGCTTCCAGCTTTTTATTGCGCCATGCATCTATTCCGGTTTAGAACCGCAATAAATTACGCCTTATAACCGCAATAAAAAACCTTTTTGTGGTAGTGGGGGCTAGGAAATGTTAGATAATATGAAAATATTATATCTTTTGTATTTATGTATATAAATTAGTTTTATCTTATTCCTAGTTTATAGCCTATTAAATATCTAGTGTATCTTGTTTGTATCTTTAGCTAGTATAAATGATTCGGTTGTAACCACTTTACAGTTAAGGAATTACCTTCTTTCATGGTATCCGATTCTAAGGTTATTTTTTCCTCTCTGTCGCTTTGCCCTAGGGTGTAGCCGTCCGCCCACCACCTAGCCGACAGCCATGGCCGGCAGCTCGGACTCTTCTTCCTGCTCCTCTTCTCCTTCTCTCTCTAATCTCTGTAATTCTAATATTATAAACAATATCCCTATCGTCCTTGACATGGAAAACATGCAATAGCTACATGATGGTGCTTTTCAAAATTCATGCACATTCTCCTAAAGTCATTGACCATATTATTCTCATGTCCAATACTAAACCTCCATCTATGGATGATGAAAAGGAAGAATGGACCACCAATGCAACGGTACTGAAATGGATATACGCAATGTTCTTAGACGATCTTCTCTATACTATTTTTGAGCCAAATCAAACGGCTCAAGAGGCGTGAGAACAGCATTGGGACATCTTCCAAGATAAGAAGTCTTCCCGTGTCGTTACTTTAGAACATGAATTCTCCGGTACGAATGTGGAGGATTTTTCTACTGCTTCAGCATATTGCCAACGTTTGAAAATGTTTGTCGATCAACTGAAGAATGTAGGGGCTTCGGTCACTAACAATTGTCTTGTCTTGCAAATGGTTGCGGGCCTGACAGGCTAAAGTCGTATCACCTAGTCAAAGATAAATCCTAAGTCCTATAACAATGATAATCAAGGGAAGTAGGGTCGAATCCACAGAGAGACGGAGTTCTAAGTTAATATTCAGCTAAACAGCTACTTCAGACAAGATCAGACAAGAATCAACTGAACTACTAATTAACCACTAGAAAGCAATATAACACTACTACAAAATGCGTCATTTTTCGGCGCTTTTTAGGCAATATCTCGGCGCTTTATTGGGCCGAGGTTCTCGGCGCTATTGTGCGCCTCGGTTTAATTCTCGGCATTGAAGAGTGTCGAGGTCCTCGGCACTATTATGAGCCTCCGCAGGAATTTTGACACTCTACAGCGCCGAGATTCTCGACGCGCCTAATTTGATCTTCGCCAAAATAAAGTGTCGAGGTTGTGGGGCTCTGACATTTTATTGCATCAAATTCTTTCGTGCTCACCTTCTTCCAGTTATCGTTTCCTTCTCTATTCATCTTATTTAATTTATAAAGAAATATTATTGCGCAAATAAATATCGAATTAAGGCTTAATGAAATAAACTTATTTATTATTATAAAAATAATAAACATACAATCTAGTGTTGTAATTACAATTACATAAAGTGAAATAAAAAAGTAAAACATATGTAATACATACAATTATATTCCTAACATTTCTGGAAATCGCTTATATTTTGTAAATTACAAGCCATTAAACTTAAACGCCACGCTTCGAGCTTCACTTCGTCATTCTCTACTTTCAGCTAAGGTAACATAATTATCTCCTCATATTTTCCAAGTGTGTCTGCAATAAAAAACAAATCCTCCATAAATATATTGGAAACTAAATATTTAAACTAGAAAATCCGTTTTTCAGTGTAAAACATAAAGAACCCAACCATTAAACAATAAACTGGAGTTGTATTCATATGAGTTAGAATCTCTTTTCAAAGTGTTAATTCATTTTCAAAAAGTCGACCTAGAAACCTTCAAAAGTATCATGAATATTAGATTATACCTCCCAGGATCTTTGATGCACAATAATGTCGCTAGTTCAGGAGAAAAGATATACCTAGACCAAAAAGTTGCAAGACATATCACTATTTTCTCTTGGAAGGCATGGAACGTAATTAATAGCCTATGATAATCTAGAAGCAACGACTGAAATTAGCAAAGCAAAAAGTAATTTCTATCAGCTTGAAGACAAACTGAATATCCAAATACATGAAAACCTTGCAAATACGAAAGAAAATTGTTCTTACTGTATAAAAAAAATTATTATTGTTCCAAGGTTATCAACTAACATGATATCACATGAATCTTTGGAATTGAAGCCATATTAGTTCCTTTGTGTTGTTTAGCCTCGTAACCGAGAAGATCTCATATAGGCAACGTGAAAGTCATGATACATCTATTTTAGGTACATGCATAGATATTAGCCTAGTTGTATCACTCCATCCTGGTTCAAACATTCAAACCCTCTCATCCATCCAACCCCAACAGCAAGGCAAGAAGCAAAGCTGCCATAATTTACATCCAGCAGCAAAAATCAACATAGCAACCTTACATTCTTGCACAGCACATCAGCACCTAGACTCTATAAAGCCACAAATTTTCCCTGTAAAGTAGCAAGTAGCAGCAAGCAACAACAAGGAGCAACAAAGCCAACAGACAAACAGCAGTAGGAAAGCCAACAGTACACAGTTAGAATAAGCACCCTTTTCATTTCTCTTGAGCTAACACTCATGGAAGAGAAACAACTAACTGGACTATGGTTGATGTTAACATAATATTCCATTTGTTCCACCACAAGTCAGATCTTCTAGAATCGCCTAAAAAATAACCCAAATTTTCCTTTAAACAGGGAGAGGGGCGTGAGGTAGTTTGTGGAAAAGATGCATGAATTGAATACTTACATTAGCTTTAAGTTGATTGATAAGCTTTAACCTCAAAGCATCGATGGTACCATCATTTATGAGAGACACCAAATCATCATCCGGAGTTTTGATAGCCGGTGCTCTTGGTGAATCTGGAAGTTATTTTCACAAAGATTTACCAAAATACAGCTGTTATATGCACTATTGGCATAAATTGGATATAAACTAAAAGGTCCTTGTGATTATGCAATGGTTTAAAACTGTTGTTGCAACAATGACAGGGCACATGTTGTTGGTTGGCCTGCTATTCGTTCATTCCGGAAAAATACATTGGCCACCACTTCAAAGAACACCGATCCACTTTTTGTAAAGGTTAGCATGGACGGTGCTCCCTACCTAAGGAAGGTTGACCTTAGAACATATTCCGCTTATCAAGAACTTTCTTCTGGACTTGAGAAGATGTTTAGTTGTTTCACACTAGGTAAGCTTCCATGACCAACAGCCGTATGATCCTTCTACCCTTGCTTGTGCAAGATTGAATACCTACCTTTGATTCACTTTGTTTACATCATTCCTGAAACTGGTATTTTATAAAGAGGATTAGCTAAAATTTTATAAGGACTTGAACCTTTCTAAATTAGTGTACGTATTTTGCATTTACACTATTTAGGTAGCTATAAACTTCAATCTTGGACAGTTTAGGATATCGGATGTTCAGGTGCAGCTATATCTTTTACTACTCTCAGGGTCTCTGAATTCACCTTGCCATAACTGTGATTTTGTTAAAGCTCCAAAACCTCTCCTATATGCCATAGCTTACTGATATTACGTACTGTTACTGATATCACCTTTTGAATTTTCCTCCTCCTTATATGAGCCAACAAATTTACAAAAATCAAATTGAAATTTGCATCACGATATGAGGGATGAACTGACCTGTGGTCCACAGACTCCACCACCAGTGTTAATCCTCGTTGTTGAATTGATTTGAACTAGCCACTGATCTTACCCGTTTGCTCACCGTCTTGACGAATGTAAACACCTGCTGGACTATGTCAAAGGGCTAAGAAACAAAAAAAAATTGAAAATAAGGAAACAAACCATAGCATCAAGCCGGAGAGCGCCATTACTAGTGACCAGTTGCTACTTGAATTTATCTCTTGGGACAAAAGGAAAGCTTGAACCCATAAGAGATGGTTCTTAGGCTCACTATTTTGCTTTTATTTCCATTGGCCACATTCAAATGATACATCACTCTTTATAGATATAGAAAGAACCTTCCAAAGTCAATGGCGTACCTTCCAGCACTCTGTATAGCTTTTAAGTCAGGGTCATGTCAGGGTTATCCAACTCAATGGCGTACCTTCCAGAGTAAAATAATTATTAAATGATTACGGATTGCTAAAAAAATACAGCTTGCCATGATATCAAATGTACCCAAATAAGAAAATGGAGAATAATAGAAGATATAGCAACAACTTTCTAAGGTTTACATGATTCTAAAAAAAACTAATATCTATTATAATCCCACCAAATATTCAAAATCAACCAAAACACACCACATTAAAAGCATAGATAATCTTACCTGACTAAGAAAAGAAGAACAACAGCACACAGTAAACCTAAAAAACTGCAATTTAAAATAGGCACTTGTTTCCCTTCTAGTACTCGAGCCTTCCTAACAAAGCTCTGGCTTCCTGAACATTATAGCATCAATGTCAATGCCTTCGAAGATGAGGTATGCTGCTTCTATGTTTCCCTTCTGGTACTCCAGCCTTCCTAACAAAGCTCTGGAATCCTGAATATTGTAGCAACACTGATAAAACCGTGTAGAAGGTGCTAGTAATGCATTTAAACATCGATAGATCAATAATGGATTAACTCGAAAATGCAAGAAATGGTACTATCTATATAATCATATCATACCAGCAGAGTTCTTCCGTTGTAATCTTTCCTCTTTAGACTAGCTCCTACATTGAAGAGACTCTTAAGCTGATAAAGACCGCCATGGTATGCAATATGATTTACTTTGAGAGCAAGTTCGGATTCTTGTTTTATTATGTGAGAAGCGATATCAGATTCAACTTGCTGCAAGTTTTGTTTTCCGTCGTTGCCCTGCCACGCAAAAAAAGAAATGGCACTTTAGTAACAAGAAAATAGCGAAATTGTTCAATTCTATTTTAGCATAACTTATAAATAGTAAACACAAATTTATCTTCTTACGATAAATTAACCCCACATTTAACAAACAATCGCCCCTCCCGTTACCTGAAGGAGATTGTTATAGATTGTCTTCCCATCATAGAAGTATATTTTAATAATATTGCTTAATGATTCTTTGTCAATCCGCAGAAGTCGACACAATTCAAGAACTCGCATAGTACAAGATTATGGGGTGTTGCAAAAGATGGAAATTTTTCCAAAAGTGCTATTAGGTTCAAGAAGTGAAACTCTCTGTTGTGATCCATGTTGCTCAATTCCTACCTCCTCCTGTAGGAAAACAACATGTATATTGGTTAAATCCTACAGCCTTAATCTGAGTTTTGATTTTCTTTTTTGTGAAGTAGAAGATTATTTTTGAAAACAGCTACCATCCCTGGTGAACAGCATGAGTCTACTCCACATAAAAAATGGGAACACTAAAATTTATACTAACCATCCCAACAAAGGATCACACTGAAGCTGGTGCTTTTTAACCTTATTATGAGCTAAAGCTATAGTTTTGCATTAGACATCAAATTTGAATCATAAAACTCTATCCTTATGTCTATATATTCAATTACGAAAGGTTGAAACTGCAAATTCAAGCTCAGAGATTAGGATTAAACAAAGCATAGAATTATGTCTAACAATGTGTCCATACCAGCCTTCCATGACGGACAAAATAAAGCTGGTCAATGACATTTCCTTGCTCTAAGATCACTTCACCAGGAAGGAAAAATTCTTCATGTACTCTAGTTACCTGCAAGATCAAGCGCATACATTATTCATCTAATAAAAAATCACCGACAGATCAATACTTAAGTTCTGATGCAAACCAAGTACAGAAATAGGGAAGATAGAATGGAATGGTAGACCATCTTAGGATATATATAGAGAGGTCAAGTGAAGAATTTACCTAGGTTGAGCATTCTTCATCACAATTTCACCCAAATTGTCTACATAGATTGCAACCTAAAGAACCTTCATTATAGAGAGAGACGTATATGGCAAGATAAAGAAAGCAAATGGAATAACAAAGACAATGTATATAAAAACTTAAATGTACTCAAATACATAATATTGTTGTACTTCAAAAGGAATAACAAAGTAATTCCTAAAAAGAGACCATGCAAAAAGTTTCCAAAAGCATGCCCTAACTCATGTCATATAAAAATTTGGCTGATCTTCGAATGTTGATTGAACATCCTTCCCTTCACGTTGCACCACCATCATCATGAACAGCATCATGAACAACATCATCGTCCAACTTCAAGAGTATACAAGCACGAAAAACACGTAAATTACTGGAAAATAAATGGTTGTACGATAATTGTTTCAAGCCTTAAAATTCGTGGAAAGATACATAAATGAAAAAGATAAATACCTCTTGATTAGGCATTTGGAAAGATAATTTCAGAGCATCAATAAGTTCTCGTGAAGAATTTCCAGAACTCATTGCATCCAACACTAGCAAAACTCTTCCAAAAACATTCTTTACCATCTTATTGTTCTCACTCAATTGGTTGGAAAGCTTTTTATTTTGCTTTTCCAATTCTTCATTTTTTTAATTCAAAGCTGATATATCCATTTTGGCATCAAAGACCACAAATTTCTCTTTAATCTTTCGGTGACCCTCTTTTCTAAGTGTACCTTGAACCCCGAAAACATCACTTTTATTCACCCCAAATCCAAAACCCTGAGGCCGTTGAGGTATTTCTTTTCCATTCATAACAGCTTGAAATGCCTCTTCATCGATTTCAACATGAGACTTGAAGCAGACTTATCAACAAGCTTCATGAAGTCTGCCTTAGCCTTCACATCATCCTGCAACACACGTAGATATTTAGCTACTTTAGAAAATAAAAGAGTTTAAAGTAAAACTAAGTAAGCGAATGTGTTAGTTTGTACCAAAAAGTCTTCGGTGCACGTTTCTTTTAGAAAGCTCCCATCCTTTCTCTTATGAGTTTCTTCCCAAAGCTCAATGAGGCTCATATCTGCTCCATGTGTCTCTTCCTAAAGGTTGTGAAGCATGAAATTATTATAATTAATCATACTTGTTTTAATAAAGAGTTACTTGTTATTAGGTATGGAACTTTAACATTAAGAAAAGATAGATTTTGCTAATTCAATTTGGTTTACTCACATAATCAGCTCGGCGGTTAGCATAGCTACCACAGCCCATTGTATGTGGCTGATGTTGTAATGCGCGTGCCATTTGACCATTTTTTGATAATTTCTACACTTACAAATCTTTTGTTAAACCATTTATAAAAATGTACATGACGTATTGGAAATATAAAGATATTACGAACCTGTCCTTTATCAGAGTACCAATAATCAACCAATGTTGCCCAATCAGTATCCGAATAACCATTTGGTGGGCTTTCGTAGTGTTGTTCCCGAGTTTTCTTATTTGGTTCGAACTACTTTCTTTTGAGTTCACATTTCCAATTCCTCCAACATTTGTCAACGCGTTGAAGGGCCAATGTGTCATATATCATTTCATCAGGTATCACAAATTTTTCCTTAAACAAATGAGCAATTAGGAAGTGCAACATGTTAATCCTTGTTACCCTTTAAGATTAATTCAATTAAATAAATATAATAAAAATAAAGCTAAATAATGAACAAACACTACACCAAAATTCAATAGCACGTACTCTATATATTTTCACGATTGAGCCTTTGCAAAAGTTGCTGACATCGTTCCAATTTAGTGCTGTAATTGGGCAGTAGCTCTTCATCTTTGCAAGAAAACCAAGAAATCTAACAAAGAGATCCCCACTTTTCCTAAGTGGTTGATGCATGTCATTGAATTCAACGAAATACCTCAATCCATTACTATTCCACACATCTATCGGTTGGATCGATAGTTTCTGACATAATAAGGAAAAAAAACTGTAAGAGTCACCATTTAATAAGTCAAACATAACGGTGGAGCATAGGAATACAGAATTATCATAATGCAATTCGCCATTTTATAAATATTGGTTGTGACTCTGCCTAGCTATACCCATAACACTATGTAAACAAGGTGGAGGGGGCAGACAACTTACATCGTCAGTAACAAATTTTGCTAAGATTCCTAAGAATGTAATTAAAAAAAGCCTTAAAAGTATTGCTACAAATTGCTTACCGAGACATAGTATCTCTTCCTTAGCATTGAAATCAACCTTACATTTCCATGCTAGTATGGCAGCTGGACGACGAGGCACAAAAGAGTTTGAATTGCTTGCTGCTTTGACATTTTTTTGCTGCTCAGTTACATTCTGGTGTGCCCCCTATTTTTCTGTACCCTCTGTATGCGTAGCAGTAGCTATACCATCCATATTCCTTGCTATATCCTTTGTATGCTTCGCAGTAGCAGTAGAAATACCACTTGTTTTCCTTACTATACTCTTTGTATGACTAGCAGTGGCAATACCATTTGTATTCCTGACAGTAGAAAAAGGAGATTGAGAGCCATGATTTATAGCACGATGAGCGCCAGGGGCATTGAGTTGAGAAGTACCAAGACCAGTATTACGTGGTTGAGTCTTAGATTGAGAAACATTTTGATGTATGGGTGGATCATTTCTAGGGGTGAATTTGGTTGTGAAGTCACTACGTGCATCTTTCCACTTTGAGCTTTCATGTTTGATTTTGAGTTCATGGTTGGAGGAACTTTCCAAATGGTTTCAGATCCACTCACTTCACTCGCTTCAATAGTATGTGATGAGGTATGTGATGAGGGTTGCTCGGATTTTATCGTGCGTAATGGACCGCTATTTGGAGGACCAAAAGGTCCCCATTTACATGGGGCTTTGCATGAGGAAGATAAGACCTCGAACGAAGAATCTGTAGCATTAGTATCTATGGGAGTCTGAGGCTTTGTTTGTGGCTGAACTAAAATATTAACATTTGATTTTGGTTTAATTGGAGGTAGGTTAGTAGAGATAGGTATATGTTTTGGAGCTAATGGAGCTGAAAGTGGTTTAGGATCTGTATGTTTTGTAACCATAGGTTCTGAATTGTGGGTTGGCAGAGGAGTTTGAGCTCTTTTCATCATAGATAATAATGAACTGGAACCCATAGGTATTCTCTGAGGTTTTGAGCTTAATGCAGACCCCGAACCAATAATAGAACCCGAACCAATAACAGCGCCAGAACCAATAACAACACCAGAATCAATAACAGAACCAGCACCAACAATAGAACTAGAACCAATAACAGAACCAGAAGATTGTGCCGGCACTGGCTTCTTCGAGGACAATGATTCATCAGTTGAAAAAGACCGTGTTCTTTTACTACGGTAAGCCATCTTGATCTCCAATGTTGATTCTACACAAAAAAAAAATCATTAAGATGGAAAAGAGGCTTGGGCAATACAAGGATAAGTACCTTTAAGCAAGAAACAACGCTTGAATGAAAAAGAATTTGTTGAGAGAATCAATTATGTTATCGTATAGCTTAACATATAATAAGAGGGTTCTGAAAAATTCACTAAAACATTCAATGATAGCAGCCCTATAACATGTATAAATGTGTGATTTATGAACATCCAATAATAAAAATTAAAAAGAAAGAAATTCATCAACGGCAATGTATACAGAAAAAAAACCTGCTGCTTCCGGCGCTTCTGGCAAACAGAATGAATGATAGATTGTTGAGCTTTGGCTAATTTAGTCGCCCGATCACAAACAAAATCACAATTTCTCCCATCGCTTACAAATCACCTAGAGTGAAAACAATAGGATGTAACCACATTGAAGTCATCACCATTATCAAACTAAACCTTTGATATATACTCAATATCATATCGTTAAATACATGGATGTAATGGCATTACACCTAAAAAAATTAGTGATACGATGTCATAACGCATTTATGAAAACCATAAATCAAAATTACATGTTTAATTAGATAGTCATAGGCACCATTTTATTATAATCAAACAATAGAAAACCATAAATATCACACAAACCAACGTCAAAAATTATGGCACATCATTGCCTACATCAAACAAGTCCCTAGGCTTAGTCTTAATAAAATGTAACCATCCCTTTTTAAGCTCGTCCTCAACATAAAACACTTGTCGTGCTTGAGACGAAAAAACAAATGGATCATCACCCAAATTTCGACCAGTGTGCATCAACTTTGAGAAATTAACACAAACGCTACCACTTGCACTTTTCTTCAAACTCCTGTGTATATCAACCCGATCGCAATGAAACAAGACAACCTTGCAAGAACCATAATAATCTAATTCATATATTGCTTTGAGCTTTCCATAATATTCTAGGCCCTCAGCTTCCACCATAACTCCAGAATTTTGAGTCTTTCGATACCGTTCACGCTCTACAATATCAAATTTAAAGCCGTTGACAACAAAGCCTTTCATTTTCTTAACGCGATTACTTAAGCCCAATGCCAATGCTTTCCTCGACTTCCCTTCTTTGGATCTATCATCTAAATTATGAACCTACAATTATGAAAGTATAAACTTAGAGATAACTTTAATGAGAAAAAAGTTATCAAGCATAAAGGACTTATTATTTTTTATTACGATATAGTAGATCGTCTGACCTGATTTTGCAACCATGCTGCAAATTCATTCACTATCCACTCATATTCATTTGGTTTATTATGTCCAAATGGAATCTCTTGTCGCTTCAAAGCCTTGAAGTGCCTTTACAAAAACATTGGAAAGTATTATATTACCATTTCTATATATTTAATGAAATCCAAGAAGTATTATGATATTACTCACTCGATGAAGGGTTTCATCTCATTAGAATGAATCAAAACATAGCGATGTGCTTGGCTTAAACTTTTATCATCGAGACGAAAATCGTGTACCTTCCCAATCACTCGACCACCAGAGTCAAATAAATAGAAACCGAAGCCCACACTACCTTCATCATTTCTCTTAAGTTTATTGAAAATGGTTTCAATACCTTCTAGGTATCTTGAACAAAAAAGAATTGTCTCCCTTAGCAAGTATCCTTCCGCTATAGACCCCTCAGGTTGGGCTTTGTTACTTGTGATTTCAGATAGGCCAAGTACCTTAAACAATTGTACCTAACGTTAATATAAAAGAGTAAAAAAATTAAAGAAAATGTAATTAGTTGTAAAAAACGAATTATAAGTTCAAGATAATGACCTTTCAACAGGGTACATCCATCTATAATGAACGGGTCCACCAAGTTTGACCTCATCCACTAAATGAATCAATAAATGAACCATGCTAGTGAAAAAGGTCGGTAGAAACTCCTTTTTTAGCTTGCAAAGAATCAATACAACATTTGATTGCATGTCTTTCAAATCCTTCTTTCTAATAGTCGGAGAGCATAACTTCTTAAAAAAAGAAGACAACTCCTCGAGCAAGTCAATAACTTGAGTGGCGTTATATGCTCTTAAAGCAACAGGAAGAACATCCTGCATAATGACATGATTGTCATGACTCTTCAAGTTCATAAGTCTTTATCCTCTTTGTTGTTTCAAATTAACACACCTTTACAAGTTGGACCCATATCCATCAGGGAATTTAATCTATTGCAGAACATTCAAAAACCGTTCTTTGTCATTTTCTGCCCTAGAGAATGAAGCAAGAGGCATTTCCAACTTTCCGTATGAGTTCGTCGTAATCCAAAGATGTTGCTTTATTCCCAACTCCTTAAGAGAGTCTCTAGCTTTCTCATCATCTCTACTCTTATCCATGTCTAAAAGACTTCCTAACAAATTGTCAGAAACATTCTTTTCAATGTGCATGACATCTAGGTTATGTCTTAAAGGATTGTGCTCCCAATACTCTAAGTCAAACAATATACTTCTTTTGGTGCAAAGAACATTGACATCATCACCCACACCTCCACCATCACTATCATCATTAACAGCTTCACTAGTAGATGTGGTAGCCACTTGTTTCCTTTTCTTCCTCCCTCTACTTTTTGGTAGTTTTGTTTTTCTTTCCATCGACATACTTAGTGTATTCTTGCTCCCTTAAAATATTACTTCCATTAGCACAGACCGGGGCACTACCATGTTCCTCTTTCCCATCAAATAATGCAGCTTGTGAACGATAAGGATGATCGGGTGGCAACCATTTTCGATGTCCAAGGTAGCAAAATTTACCCCCAAATAGGTATGAATCAGTAGAATGGGTGCAAACAGGGCAAGCTTTGTAACCTTTAGTATTCCATCCCGATAACATAGCATATGCAGGGAAGTCATTTATAGTGGAGTGCAAGGCTGCTCGTAGCTTGAAATTCTTTCCGGTATAAGCATCAAAAGCATCAACACCATCCCACAATAATTTCAACTCATGGATTAATGGTTGCATGTACACGTCAATATCAATTCCGGGACTCGATTTTCCTGGAATAATAGCTGAGAGGATAAATGAAGATGGTTTCATGCAAAGCCATGGGGGTAAGTTATAAGGAATCAAAACTATCGGCCAAGTGTTATAATTAGTACTCATCAAACGATATGGGTTAAAGCCATCAGTTGCCAAACCTAATCCAACACTTCGAGGGTCAGCGGCAAACACATAATATCTTTCATCAAATTTTTCCCAAGCCTCACCATCTGTTGGGTGCTCCAAAATCCCATTATCCTTGCGTTCCCCATAGTCTTTATCATGCCATCTCATATCCTTTGAGGTTTTAGATGACATGTGAATTCTCTTTAGTCTCAGAATAAGAGGAAAATACCTCATTACCTTAGCTGCCTCACCTATCTTACAATCATCTTTACCAGGATCACTTGTTGCATTATCCTCCCTACCCTTAATTGTCTTCCATCTTGACTTATGACATATATGACATTCATCTTGATTGACAAAGTCTCTCCAATATAGCATACAGTCATTAGGACAAGCATCAATTTTCTCATATCCTAATCCCACATCTGTGATTATCTTCTTTCCTTCATAATAAGATGATTGAAACTCCTTGATTTGAGGAAACGCGGCTATTTCAAGTTCTAGAAATTTGGTAAATGATTCATTACACCAATTATACGTACACTTGAGGTGAAACAAATGCAAAAGAAACGCTAGCTTTGAGAAAGTAGTGCACCCCTCGTAGAGACCCTTATTTGAGGCTTCAAGTAGTCTTCTATACCTAACCTCTTCTTCTTTAGTGTGAAAAATGGGAACTTCATCCCCTTCCCCATCATCGGAATCCATAACTCCATACATGTCATCTAATCCTTCTTTCTCATACCTTGGTTCACCAAAATGATCTTGAGGTTGAGGTTGAGGTTGAGGTTGATGACTGGATTGTGGAATGTCAAACCCAAAAGCTTCCCTTAACAACCCTCTAATATCATCTTGACCTAGTGACAATTCGTAATTAAAGGTCTCTTGTGGATTACTTTGGTCATCATCTTTACAATGGAAATTCCATATTCTATAATCCTTGTAGAAACCATTAAACAAAATGTGTCCTCCTACTTCATCTATGACAAACCATTTACGCAGTTTGCACTTATTACAAGGACATCGAGTTTTTCCGTGTATGAGAGTTTCTTTTTCTAACTCAATAAATGTCCTACAACCTTTATAATAACCAGGATCATCTTTTCGTAAATCAATCCAACTCGTATCCATCTCTACACAAAATATACAATTTTATTTTAAAAAAACATATATCTACTGCCTACTATAAAACATGAGACAACCTACTATGAATGCATAAATTATGATGAATCACAATAACTTCATGGAACAAGGACTTCATGGAGTACCATACATAACCAAAATATATATGAATCTTTATACTATAATATGTAACATTTCCATTTTGAACATTCAAAATGCTTGAAAAGTGAAAATTTTGCAACATTTCATCACACCATTATATGCTTTTTCTTTATCTAATTGACATATATGAAAGATGCTAGAAATTCAAACAATTAATGTTATTAACATACACTTCTATACAAAAGCTTCATGCCAAGAAAAGCCGCTATAAGAACAAAATTAAACTAATGTTGATATTGATTTCATTAATAAGAAAAAAAATTATAAATCACAATACCGTGGCACAAGGAGAAGTAAGATCAATGTTCTTCTTCAGCACTATACAATATATACTGCAAAAAAAAAATCGAGTTAATAAGAAACGAAATATCGACAATAAAGCTTAATCTTTCTTTTCCTTCCTTCGGATTCATTTGTCAATTAATTGTTTTTCTCTCACACACAATAAAAGCACTCTTTTCTCACTCAAAAAAGTTTAAGTGGGAAATGGGATCAAAATTTGCGCAGAATTTCTTATCATGTTTACTTAAATTGACCAAGAATATCAGATTGAAAATTTTAGCTTGTGGCTTCGATTGAAAATCATACTCGCAATATGGTTTCCATGTTCCATCTATGTACCTTTCTTTCTCTCTGAAATATTTGTGCTTTCTCACTTAGCTTTACCCGTTGAAATCAAATATGGTTCGAAGAAAAAGAAACTTCAACTCAGGTGTAGAATCAGAACTTTTTGGAGAGGGAGCTAAATAGTTTTGCGATTTATTAAAAGGGTTAAAATAATTACTTACCATATTATGAATAAAGAGAGCAAAGAAATTCGAAATTAAGGGCGACATGCGAAGTTCAGCCACTGATACTTAAACTTAGGTCAGACTACCAACAGATACAAAGTCTTTGAAGAATCTGATTTTGAATTCCTGAATATGTATGATTCATCGGCTTTCGAGCAGAAATAGTTTAGTTTCGCGTTAATTCCTCTGTAAATTTTGAAGTATGAAACATTTCTACTGCACTCTAGGTTAGCCTTCTACCTCTATTGTTCACACATACACAAAGGACATTTTCTACACCCAACAAATCAGGTGGGAACACTGATATGCACCGCTATAATTGCAAATGCTTGCAAAGACCACATCATTGATGGTGTTTAATAAATTATCAAGATGAGTATTTTCAATTAAGTCTTTTTCTTCAGTTTCTAATGTAATTCATGTTCAAAAAATTTCAAATACCCACCAAAATGTGGTAAATAAGAGTGAGATTGACCCTAAAGTATGGTATTTGAAGAAAAAGGGTTGTGATCCCTCAATGGACTTGTAGACATAGGGCCTTATGTAACAATATAGTTAAGATTCTCTCATGTAGTTTTAGAGCATTCAGGAGTTCCAGTAATACTTATTAGATGTAGTCACAGCTCTCGTGAGGATTTCCGAAGAGAAACAACCCACAACTTGGGAGTGTTTGCTTGTAGAAGTGCCACAGTGCACGAAGAGGCTATGCTAGGAATTGGTGCTCTTGCCTACTCCACTGGTCCGGATTTCGGGTAATACATGAATCAGTTTTATAAGTATTTAGAAATGGGTCTTCAAAACTTTGAAGAATACCAAGTTTGTGCTGTCACAGTTGGTGTCGTGGGTGATTTGTGCAGGGCATTGGAGGATAAGATTCTGCCTTACTGTGATGGAATTATGACACAGCTCCTTAAGGATTCGTCAAGCAATCAACCTCATCGGTCTGTGAAGCCCCCTATCTTGTCATGCTTTGGGGACATAGCACTTGCTATAGGAGAGCATTTTGAGAAATATTTAATGTATGCCATGCCAATGCTTCAGAGTGCAGCAGACTTGTCTGCTCACACAGCTGGTGCTGATCATGAGATACTCGAGTACACAAATCTTTTGCGAAATGGAATTTTGGAAGCCTATTCAGGGATCCTTCAAGGTTTCAAGAATACTTCAAAAACCCAGCTCCTGCTACCCCATCCACGCCATATCCTTTCATTCATCGACAGCATTTACCAAATTGGGAATGCACCTTCGTTGCTTTCAAAATTATACTGCATTAATTATACTGTGAATGCATCTTCGTCTGCGGTATCACTAATTATTCTGCTATCGAACTTCATTTCGAACAATCCAGATTTGGTACATGTAAGCAGCTAAACAAGGGTGTGGGGATCAAAGAAAAATGAAGTCTAAAGGTCTAAATATCTGTCGGCTTCTTGGATTTTATGATTCAAGCTGGTGATTTTCTAAAGGTCTGTCAACTTCTTGGATCATATAAGTGTTATTTAGGTGCAATAGATTTTATTTCCCTCCTTCCAAAAGCACACTCATACACATAGAACCAGCTTTTATTAAGAATAAGTCTTGGAGCAATAACATGTGATTCCACTTGCTTTTAAAAAAATCAATTCCATCTGGTGTAATTGGACTATGAAACATATCAACCACAGGGCGAGAATGACCATGGCAAACAAGAGGAACATCAACCTTTTTCTTGTCCATTTCTTACAACCCACAAATAAAAATCCAAACTTTTACTCACTCAAAAACACAAATTTCACCAAAAACCCAGAAACAAAATCAAACAAATATGAAAAAACTCTAAACTGAAGGGAACAATCTTATCAAAGCAAAGGCAAAGATAGACAGCAAAAAGGAAGAGCGAATTGAGAAATAAAACAGGGGGAGATGGTTAAGAAAGCGGCAGAAACAGATAATTAAGAAATAAAGATTACCTAGTGGTGGAGGTTTCGAAGGAGACCTCGACAAAGAAAGCGACAGAAACAGATGAAAGGTGCTGCAAGCAAGGAGATTAAATCCAACGAATATGTCAAAATTGATATCGAAATTTAACGAATTGGAAGAATTGAACGAATTCCAATTCAGCAATTGAGCGAATTGATACCTCGAATAGAAAGAACTGATACCTTGAATTGCACGAATTGATACCTTGAATTTCACGAATTGATACCTTGAATAGAAAGAACTGACACCTTGAATTGCACGAATTGAAACCTTGAATACAACGAATTGATTCCTTGAATTAAAGAATTCCAATTCAGCAGTTGAGAACTTGAGACTAGAGCGACTGATGTAGATGAGAGAGACTGGTGTAGATCTAGGTTGAATTCTAATTGAGGGCAGTTAGTTGCTTGAGATGGTGGGTGAAAATTGAGGTTACTGTTTCATTGACTCAATTTGCCTTTTGCGGGCAATATGACTTGAAATTTTGTTTTTGCGGGCAATGTATGGAGCACGTGCACCTCACGTGAAGGATCTCGACGCTTTTCTGAGTCGTAAGTTTGGTTGGCGCATAACAGCGTCGAGAAAACACGCTTTTTGTTAATTCCCTTCAACGCTCCTAAGGTGCGCCGAGGATGTAGTGTCGAGTTAGTAAGCGTTTTGTAGTAGTGTAAAGAGGGATTCTAATCTATGAAACAAAGGTCTAGGGAATTAGTTCGGTCCACCATGCTTATGCCAATCAAAGGATCAAACAACTATCATAACCTAGGCCAAGAATCGACATATTAGAGCATTGTCAAGCTATGGTTAAGTCTCAACGCCCATAATTCAACATCATGAATGAATAAATAATTGAACTAAGCAATCAAGAATAATTAAAGAGATTAAAAGTAGAGAATAATACCAATTGACGGAAAGCAAAAATAATGAAACTAAGCTAAGAACTATGGGAAATAAAACTGAATAAAAAGATGTCCCTAAAAATAATGAATGATAGCTATTTATAATAGCCCAAGTCTAATTAAAAAAGATAGAATTTCGGAAAAGAGTTGTCCGCGCTTCAGGCCCGATCGGGTCAATTCCCGCCGGATTGTGAGTAAACTGCAATTCTACATCAACTCGCGAAGGCCGTATCTCTTAAACGAGAAGTCCGATTGGGGCGTGTGACCTATCATTGGAAAGCTCTTGAAGTCTAGAATCCAACCCAAATGGAATTTCTTGATTATAAATTTTCTATAAAAAGTTACATTGAAAATAGTGAAGGTGTGTTAGTTTTGGCGCTTCTTTCACTAACTCTTTGCTTCATTCCAACTCAAAATTGTCCCAAACGGATACATTGTGATCCTTGTGCAAGCTACCTTAAGCTTCAATGATTAATAGGCTACATCCTTGGTACTCATGATCACTTTGTATCAAAATAACCTGAAAATTATCAAAACAAACAAACGGGGAGTAGTAGAGCACAACTTGTGTAATTCATGTCATTATGCACCTAAATGCTCAAAAAGAAGTTCTAAATGCAATCTATATGCATCTAAAAACTATATATAAATGTGATACATCAGGGCCTCACGGAGGCTTACAATGACATCGGTACTTTGCTAAAAGTGATCCGCTTCCCAAATTCTAGAAGCACGTTCCACGCATGTCTCAGCCCAGTTCACTCCCTCAGCGAACCCAGACCCTACCCCTCCCTCTTAGCGAGCCCTCCCCCTCCACATTTTAATGCCACTTATTCTTCTACTTTTGGGCCATCCGTGCTTGGGTCTGGCACATTGACTCCTCCTCTTCCTCATAGTCCGCTAGATGGGTCTTGTTTTGGGAATTAAGAAACACAATGAATTTGTATTCGGTGGAGTCCAAGTCTAGCTTAGGGTAGACGAAAATGACAGTTCGAGGTCTTCTTGAATCGAGGTCTTGCAAAACAACGACAATAACCTACCGTGGGGGTTGTACCCAGGATCGTCCATATTAGAGCTCAGGTGATAGTTAGAGAATTGTACTAGGTGGTGCATTTGAATGTGCGTAAAACGTACCTGACTCATCAGGTTCAAGTAGTATTTATAACTAGTACTTTCACTACAAAATAACAGATCTTTAGCGACGGAAGAAAACTGTTGCTTCATAGCCTTAATCCGTTTCTGATTTGTATAGCGACAGATTTAGGGACGGAAGCGACCCGTTGGTAAAGAGGTCGTCGCTAACCAACACTAGAAACAGATTGCACAAAATCAAAATTATTTGGGGAACTTTTTTTAGAATTAAGGTTTTTTAGAGCAATAACTGAACGCATCAATTTTTCAGAATTTCATAACTATGTTGCTTCAATTTTCAGATTTTTCTAGTCCCCCAAATAATAGTAGAACACATCAAAAGTTCTTCGATCTTTTGGTTTATTAATTTTTCAGAATTTTTCAAATATAACACAATTAATTCGTTCCAAGACATAACTTTCCTGATAGTGATTAAATCCAACACAATATTTTTATAGTAGTTACTTTTTTAAGGGTTTTATTACTTTATAGCAGTTATTATTTTCGTTTTTAGGTTTCGATTTTTCCTTTCATATTCTTCTATTTTTCCGTCTGTTTTTTTTACGTGATATTTTTCAAGTAGTTACAACTTTGTAAGGATTCTAATATTTTGTTAGATTTTATTTTTTGTTTTATGCTAATTATTATCCTTTTGTTTTTATTGACAGCAGTTACTCTCTTTTCTCAGTTAGTTTTTTTACGTGATATTTTTCAGTTAGTTACTACTTTGTAAGGATTCTAATTTTTTGTGTCATTTTTATTTTTCGTTTTATGCTATTTATTTTTCTTTTGTTTTTTATAGCAGTTACTCTGTTTTCTCATTTGTAGGTGCCGATGTTTTATTCTTTTTTTTCTTCAGTTCTTTTAGTTTTTTGTAGGTGTTAGCTATTTTTTTGTTTCAATATCGTTTTTCTTTTTATTTTAATTTGTTTTTCCCTAAGTTTTGGTGGGATTAATATGAGACAAGTATACTCGAATACACCCTTATTCGGACATTTAAGAAGTGTTTGACGATCTCTCTATAGAAAATTGCAAAGGCTCTCTCTCTAGAAATATACTGAAAGTGAAAAATGAAGACTGAAGGGGTTTTATCTATATAGGTGTAAGAACACCCCTTAGGGTGAAAAAGACGTGGCCACGTGTCATCATTTCATTGGGACATGTGGAACCACCTACAGTGTCTAATAATTAGGGCGAAGCCTATCAATAGACCCTACTTTAGGGCAAGACTAGGGGATCCAAGCTCCCTAAAGTGGTATAAATACTCTTATATCATACCATAAAAAGGTAGGTTCACACTACCTCATAAATTGCTATTTTCACAACAGAGCATCTTTGTCTAGGTTTTATCTCTCTAAATTACTGACTTAAGCATCTGATAGGGAATCAACCCAACGTCCTGGGTTGGTTTCTTTTTGCAGGTTTGGAACGCGGAGCGACCATTACCTTAACAAGTCTCAATAATTACCCTTTTACCCTTGAAGAACATCAAGCACGCAACAACGACAACCATTGTAGTCGCATTAGTTTTCTACTTGCACATTATTATTCTTGATGATATATTGTGATTATATCATGAGCGTTTGATGAGTATTGGTAAATATATAGGTCTAGTAGTTAATATAGGTTAGAAGTATAAGTAAACTAGGTCTTTATGAATTTTCATATAAGTTGGAATCTAAAGAGTCATATGCATAGTGAAACTCTATTTGTATTAAGAGTCTAAGTGTGATACTTAGAGGTAAACTCTATTTGCATCAGGAGTAAGTGTCATGCTTGAAGTTATAATCTATTTGCATTAGAAGTCTAAGTTTCATACATAGAGAGAAAATGTAGTTGCTTAGGAGTCTAAGGCTCATATTTAGGAGCATATATAAATTATTTTTTTGTGCGTAGTAAAAATGTTGTCATCTTATCTTCAAATCGGTTGCATATGATTATTAGTTTTAGTTAAACTAAATATGCACAATTATCTTTTAGTTGTTCAGAAAAGTATTGGACCAAATCATAGATAAAGATAAAGTTATATCTTTTCTAGAACGTGTGCTAATCCTGGGGTTGTTCAACGTCTCAGTATATATATTAGTATATCTCTACTGATGATCTTTTCCTGAGACTATTGAAATCCAAGAGATTGGATTCGAGTCTTTTGGTGCCAATGTCTCAAATTTTGGTGCACGCACCACTCTCAACTCCTACATCTAGTGCAAGACCATGTTCGGTTCATACAACAAATGAAACTGGAATCACATCAGACAAATCGCAACAACATTCCAGCAGTTCCTAATGAAGAAACAAAGTTTTCCACAACAACACACTATTAGTTTCTGATTCACAATAGGGTTTATACTTCATGTGCTGATTGTAATATCATTATGATAAGGGTCTTTTAAACAGAGGGTTTTAGGTACCTTTTTTATTAAAATAATTGTTCTTAGAATCGCGATCCTATTGATCTTATTGTAGAAACATACGATCTACGATTCAAATATGTTCAACGATTCTACTTACGATTCTACAACTTTCTTTCAACTAGTGAAAATTTAAAAATTTATATTAGATTTAATCATACCTATAAATCTACTAATATAACAAATATTATCGATTATCATTAATTTAGTGCTTAAAAAATTACTTCCTCCGTTTCGCAATACTCACAACATTAGCATAGTAACCACTATTCATCTACCAATCTAATATTATATAATTTTACAAGTGTACAAGAAAAAAATAGTCAAGTTGGATTTTATTTGATTCGACTTAATGCCAACTATCATAAAATCAACTTTTTATAATTTTTACTTATCAATAACTAGAGATATTACAATTAAAAGTATTGCATTGGATAGTGTGCAAACAAGAAACGTTACGAGTATTGCGAAACGGATGAAGTATAATTTTTATCTTTGGTCTGTTAAACCTATAATATTTGTATAAGATTCGGATTATGCGTGTTTGTAGAATCGTACGATTCTACGATCTGATTCTTATAGGCCCTTCGATCAAAAGGATAATCCCTATTCTAACAACCTTGATTAAAAGTATTGACGTTTAGGTAGTAGGGCTTTAGGGTTTCGTCCCTTCAAGGTTTGGGTCCTTGTAAATTCATAATCGGGTTTATGTATTTACTTTGATAAACTTATTAGAACCATAGCGGTTGATTGGACCTAGAGTTTGGTCATTGATCATCCTAGTGGTGAGATCATCTTGTAGACTATAGTGGCTGGTCATTGGCTTCCGTGGTAAGTCGGTTTTAGTTAGTCGTTAGGTTTGTATTTTTGTGGTCTATACTTTTAGTAATGAAGTTGAATCTAGTTGAGTTATGTGTCAATCACCGTTAGGGGAATCTATGATTGTGACTTTAGTTTAGAACAAACTGAGGTTGCGACCTTGAGTTTATATTGTTGTTAGACCCTAAATATAGTGAGAAGTAGTAATGTTTAAAATGCCATGTGGCCTAGGTTTTTGTGCCATTTATTTACTTCTTGTTGTATGATTTTATTCATGCTTTAAGTTTTAATTCCGCAAACAAAGAAGATCCCACGTCTATTAACCAAGCAAATACAAAGCTAAAATGTAAATTTTACTATGCAAACTGAGAGAAAATAAGTCCCTCTTCTTTACTATGGATTAGGCGGTACTTCCACCAAAAGTAACATTTTATTGCTAAATGTTATTCTATGCATGTCATTTTGATTTAGATGTTCGGTACTTAGTTTATTGATCAAATTCCCTATTTACATCTATAAGTTTCTACAGTGAACTCGCCTCTAAACTACATTTTGAGTTAGATGTGAATATAGTAAATACAGGGAGGGAGTAACAAACTTGTCATTCTGGAAGTTGACCTCTTACGATGGTATTGGTAAGCCTTGTCCGTATGCTCAACTATGGCTCCTTCATTCTTCATACACTCATTGTTTAGAGCTTATTTGTCATGTTTAAACATGAAAACTCCAAATTGTGAAACTTTTATGTGATGGAAGTTGGCATCTAGCTTAACCACAATTAACCAATGAGCCTTGTCCTTATATGGCTCCTTCAATCTCCTTACACTCATTGTGGAGAGCTTATTGGTCAAATTTAAACCTGAACACTCCAAATTATAAAACTTTTGTCTGCTGGAAGTTGACGACTTGACGTATAGACTTAAGCATAGTTAACCAATGAGCGGGTGTTTTTCAGTCTATTTGTCTCTTTTATGAATCAATCTTGTCTGCAAATTTTGTCCGTTAGTGGGGCTGATTTTATGATTCGCGGGACAAAATTGGAGTTTGGCATTTTACAAAGGTGGGCATGATATTGTATGGTGTTGTGTTGTTGACACTTGATAGGGTGAGGCATATGTAATTATCTTCAATGCGTGTTAATCTGTTGTTTGTCGGGTTAACATGCATGTGGGAGTAGAAGAAGATTGATGAAGATGAAGAATATGGCAAGTGGTTTGATTCTCTTACAATCACATAATAGAACTACTTACTAATTATTTTGGCCATCAAAAGGCCAAAGGGTGTTGCCGCCTTCTGTAACTCTGTTTTATCTGATGTAGAATTCACGTAATCACCCACCACATGTACCACACAAGTAGCAATAATTACTTCATTAACTTGGAGTCAACGACAAAAATAACATTAATATTACATTATTAACTAGGAAAAATTATTTTAAGAAAAATTTGGGAAGAACCCCATACAACTTTCCAGTTTTTGTGAATAATCCCCGACAACTTTTTTCTGCAAAAATAACCCCCAGGAACTTATAAAAGTTATAGGATGCACCCCTTAGAACCTGACGCCTTAAAAATTCTCCGTTAAGTGGGACCCACTTTATTCTTCCCTCCCAAAAACTCTTCAAAATTACTTTTCTACCCCCAATTAAACCCCAACTGATTTTCCTCTCCCTCCTCCCATTTTCCCACCTTCAATCTCTCTCCTCATTCCTTCCCATTCCCACCTCCAATCTCTCTCCTCTTTCCTTTATTTTCTGTCATCTTCTTCCTCTCATCTCCTTCTTCCTCTCCTCTTCACACCATTACATTTTCATTTCTTCCTCTCCTCCGTTAAGTGGGACTGGATTTATAAGGTGATATAGTGGTCTGATTAGTGTTGAATTCACAAATCTACTTTGCTTTCGAGCTACAGAATGCTTCAGAAAAAAGCTTTATATCACTCGTTATAGTGGTAACCAGTACACA
This sequence comes from Patellifolia procumbens, assembly GCA_947645195.1. Lineage (NCBI taxonomy): Eukaryota > Viridiplantae > Streptophyta > Magnoliopsida > Caryophyllales > Amaranthaceae > Patellifolia > Patellifolia procumbens. The sequence goes on along the minus strand of CANSGD010000758.1, from coordinate 448,004 downwards.
ACACCACATGGACCACTGGATCACTTCTCTAGTGTTAATCTGGCTAGGTTCTGATATAGATAACAATATAACACCACAGTTAAAGTCTGCAGTTCCACATTAAAAATCGTGGCCTTAATTTAATCCAAACGACTGCCACAACAAAACTGTGGTCTGTTGCAACTATATCACTAGTATAATCTTTGTTTGTACATCAAACACTTGCTAATCCAAAATAAAAAATGTTGGAATTATTATGATCACCCTCTGCTATTCACTTGTATATTAATTATCTTCATGAATAGATTCTATGTATGTGATCTCTTTTCCATAATTTATGTGACTGCCAAACTGTAATTTGTTAAATCTAAACAGATTGAAGGATCCGTTGCTGAGGGATCAGCAAAGTCGGATGAGGAGTATGATGAACAAGATAATGGTTACAACGATGAGGAGTACACAAAAAACTTATCAAAATTCTTAAAAAATAACAACAAAGACGATAAAATTCCTCCAACACTTGACATGTTTTTGAGCAGAATGGGTCGAACTGTTGCTTGCTGGAGGGGAGAAATGAGATGACGATCATACCGTCAATTAACTGGTGTGAAGAGGAGAGGAATTAGCTTAGGCAACCAACAATTTATTTACAATGTATAATTGAACAGAAATGAAAATGGTGTGAAGAGGAGAGGAAGAAGATGACAGAAAATAAAGGAAAGAGGAGAGACATTGGAGGTGGAAATGGGAAGGAAAGAGGAGAGAGATTGAAGGTGGGAAAATGGGAGGAGGGAGAGAAAAATCAGTTGGGGGTTTAATTGGAGGGTACAAAAGTAATTTTAAAGAGTTTTTGGGAGGGAAGAATAAAGTGGGTCCCACTTAACGGAGGATTCTAACGGCGTCAGGTTTTAGGGGGTGCATCCTATAACTTTTATAAGTTCATGGGGGTTATTTTTGCAGAAAAAAGTTGACGGGGGTTATTCACAAAAACTGGAAAGTTGTAGGGGGTTCTTCAGAAATTTTCCTTATTTTAAATAAGTTAATATTTGCTCCATCTTCTAATAATAAGTCAGCCTACTCGAAATCCCAGAATATGTAAACCGTGTTGCTCAGTTGAATTCAAACAAGTCAAAAAAACCTTCAGCCTGTACAACAAGTCATTTTATTTTTTTTACTTTTTAAATTAATTTATCTCTAATCTCATTACCTCACCCTCCATTTATGTTTCCTCTGTCATCTTCAACCTCTGATATACTCATTTTATATAGGCTTTTAGCCTCATTTCCCCTCTTGTTTTATACTCTTTTAGAGCTCCTTAGATCTCTTCATTGTGAGATTTGATAAGTTTGGGTACGTTTCGTGTCTTTAAGCTCAATTTGTGCATATTAGGTGGCTGATGCCTTTTTTCGCCATTTAGAATCATTGCCCAGATTAGATAAGGATTCAGAGTACCCCGAGAGCGATTATGTACCTCTCGGGATGAAGAGACGCAAAAACGAAGCATCGTAAGCTATGCCCGGCCACCCAGGCCTGACCGCCTGACCAGGGCTGAGAGTGGTTTTTGAGCAGAGTGAATAAAATGGCCAAGTATCAAACGCCCGACCGGGTCATTTCGCCCGCTAAGGCCATAAAGCCCGTCGGGCCGGGCGCAAATTACGAGAGCCTTGTGAAGATTTTTGGGAGTTCGCCCGCTCACCCGTCAGGTCGGTTTCTCAGAGTGATTAATTTTTCTGCTTTTTTTTTTTTCGAGTTTTACCTATAAATACTAGAATCTTAATTTTTTTTAGTTTATGTTAGTTTTATGATTAGTTCTGTAATTTAGCTTAGTTCAAACTCTTAGTTTCTCTCAAGTTTACATTGTTCGAACATCGTTCAATTTCAATAAAGTTTCTTCCTTTCGCATAGATCTGGTAATTGTTCTCACTCTTATTGTCATTGTTTTGATTATTGCTTTCATTAGATCTTAATTATATCACCCTTGATTATAAATGCATTAGTTTGAATAGTCATGTCTGAGTAGTTCCTTTTCTAGGGTTTCGAGGGAGGGAAACGTGCTTATATTATGATTTGATTTGAATGTTTAGCTTTGCTTAGGTTGTGATTAGAGCAATATAGTGTGATTTATGTTAGTGGCCAATTTCATGAGTTGCATCTGGCAAATACCTATTTGACTCGATCGTAGGCTTATTGGTAGAGGCTTAGAACACATTATTAATCCTGATTCAGTTAGCGATCGTAGTGCATATGTTGGATTGTGAGAGTTATGACCTAATTGTAGGCATAACACCTGCTCTAATTGCTCGACTTTATTCCTAGGTTATGTTAGTCTTTTGAACCCGTTTGATTGATATTTGCATAGTCGGCCGAACTAAAACCCTAGGCTTTTATTATCTGATTCAATCTTCATTTTGTTGTCATTCTCATTAGTCTAATATTGATTAATTAATTCATCCTTATTCTCAATCTGAAGTATCTTGATAGTTGAACTTTAACTACGAAATTATGTCTCCCTGTGGATTCGACCCTACTTCCTTGATTATTGATGTTAGAGGACTTAGGATTACTTTTAATTAGGGGGATACGACTTTAGCCTATCAACCTCCCGCCATCCATCACACCACCTTCCCATGAACTTCAATTTTATCACTAAAATTCTACTACTCCTCAACATGATGCAGCAAATACAATTCACAATTCAGAGGAATGCCTCAATCAAGTTTGTGCTTCTCTTTCCTTTTCTCCCGTCTCCTATTCTCTCCTCTCCACCAGAACAAGAACCTCGTCGTCAAGATCAAGATCAAGCTTTGGTTCCCATGACAACTTTAATCTCATCAGTAGCAACGAACTTGCCACAAACGTTTTGTCACTTTTTCTCTCTCCTTAGTTTGTGTTTGTTCGAAAATTTCAGATTCAGATTGTGAAGGTGGGGAAAGACTTGAAAGTGGTGGTTGTTTTACTGGGGAATTTTTGTGGTTTGTGGGGATGGATGGTGGTGGATTTGTGGCAGTTGTGTTTGGTGGTTCGTGGGGCTGGATGTTGGTGGGTCATGGTGGTTGGGCTGGTGGATTTTGGTGGTTCGTCATGTGTTTGTTCGGTGGTAGTTGGCTGGTTGATTGTTGGTGGTTGGTGTGTATAGGATGTTGGTGGGCTGCTGGATTTTTGGTGGATTGTGGTTGCTATGCTGGTGGATTGTTGGTGGTTCGTGGGTGTAAAGGTGGTTCGTGGAGAGTGGGGCTCGGGAGGTTAGCGAAAGCTTCTAAAAGTTTTAGGGGTGGGGGAGGGTAGGTGGTTGGCTTGGGAAGGGTGGTTGGAAAAGTAGGGTCAACTAAATTCGAATTCATTAGAATCAAGTTAAATAAGCTTTAATTAGGTTAACAATCATTATAATGAAATTAAATAAAGTAAATTTAACATAAAAAATCTGACCAATTACATATCGACACATGTCATATTTAACTTATTTAAAAAGTTACCAACCGGTCATGACTAAATATCGGAAGATCGATTTACAAGGTTTACTTATTCCGGGATTTTGAAAAGGTTGACCTAATATTAGAATACGGAGGAAAGGTGGGCTTTTTTAAAATAATTTTTCTTATTAACTAGGACAAACTATTATTTATGCCTTAAAATATACTTTTGTTGAAGTGTTCGAGCGAGCATCTATTTGTTCGGACGAGTAAAGAAGTCAGAAGATGGAAGTCTTGACGAGGATGTTCGGGCGAAATTACAAAAATGTTCGGCCGAAGCTACAATACTTTTGACCTAAACAATTAAATTTTTGCGGGCAGTTTTTTTATTCGATAATTTGGTTCCGATTTTCTCGTGTGTCATTTGGATCTCAAATATTGCCCTTTTATTATACAAATGTAAATAAAATGATATACATTTAAAAAAATGTAAGAAATGGGTGATGGAGCGGGTGATAAACGGGTGATGAGTCGGGTGATGGATAAAAGTTTCTCACCCCAATCCATCCATCACCTGTTACACGTTCACCCGTCACCCGTCCATCATCCATTTAACTCGGTTTTGGCCACTTTAAAAACAAATCAATAGCACAAGCACTAAATAGTAGGTTGACCACTATTGATAAAGACCAATGGGCATGGCTTGTAGCTGAGCATTGGGGTATTATGCACTTTTGAGTAATTTTTATGTTCTTATTATGAGTAAATTTTATAAAGTTTTAAATAAAAAAAACTTGCAAAACTTCATAATATGTGACGTCGTGTATTAATTAAGTCAGCGCATTCGATAGCCTTGCCCAAACCGAAACGACAACAAATGGATCACGATCAACGACCATTATTTTCTACGACTTGGGGCATGATTATTTTTATTCTTAATTAGTGTTTGTTTTTTTCTTGATTTTTCCCTTTTGACTTTTGAAAATGCAATGACCTCACTTTCATTCAAGATTAATAAGACACCAATTGTTCAACCACCTCAAGATGTTGAAGGATCAATAGACACACATAAAGTCCAAGAAGATCCCTTGAACATCAAATTATACGAGAAGACTAAAAAGTAATTTCCTGAGTGCAAGTTGATTTAGTTATTAGTTTATGCATAACTTGTTGGGAATCCGAAGCTTAGAAGAATTACAAAGAACTAAAAAAAACTCCATAAATCTAAATAGAGAAGCATGGTGTAGATACACTAACTGTAAACGTTATCTACCTTGAGCTTTTTAAGCCCACGTCCGGATATGTAAGAGGACGTGCTGATGAAGCACGACGAGCAAAGAAGAAAAGATGTGAAGGAGATAGCAACTCTCTAAAGAAATTCAATAGTTGAAGGATGTTGTCGCCGAACGAGAGGTTACACTGGTTATTCATATTGACATGCTTAAGGCATATAATGAAACTGAAGATATCAGGAGCTTGGAGCTTTAAACCATGAGGTTAGAGCATTTGTTTCTAAAGTGAACATTGAAGGTATAAAACGCGGAAAGAAACTACGAGACGAGATGTTGATAATGTTTGATATAATGAGGTATTGGGTCTATGATAATTCGTTGATGAATTTTTTTTGTTTCATTGATCGGGCCTTCTATCTACTTGTCCGACTTTGCGGTGCCTGTACTCCCCCATATTTTTGACATATTTAATTAATTATTTTTATTCATTTTTGAAGTATTAAAACTATTTAAAAATTAAAAATTTTTGTAAAAAAGGTTTTTTAGTAATTTCAGCAAGAAGGGTATTATTTTGGTTTTTTCACCAAAACGTAATATTTTTCCACTATAAAAGGAGGAATTAGAGTTTCCTCCATCATTTACTAGCCACCATCTTCACAAGGAGTAATTAGGGTTTCTCTTTTCTCTTTTCTCTATCAAACCCTTTTTTTGTTCTTCCATCAATTACTCCAAAGATTCAAGTTTCTAATTTAGTTTTCTCCATTGATTTTTGTAGGAGGATCATTCAATCATCAAAGTGAAACAAATGTTTTATTTGTCTTCCCTTTTACTTTTTCTTTTTCCTTTCTTTTCTTTCCCTCGTTTTTCCCTTTGGACGCCTCTTCCTCTTGCGTTTCTGGCCACCATAGTGGTTGGGTAGTAGCGAGTGCCACCCGACCCACTTCTGTTCATATGGTTGTGGCGGGTGATGCTTGTGCTGGTTGTCCGATTGGTTTGGGCGGCTTGCTTTATGGTTTTTGTTATTTTCGTTGTGTCGCTTTCGAACCACACATATTTAAAAGAAAAATTATTTTTATTAATTAAATTACTGCAGTATTTTAATTAATAAAATATTAGTTTTTATGAGTTTTTAAGCAATAGTTTGTATTGGGCTTTGTCTACTAGTAAATTTTTTCAAGTTTTATCATTTAAAAGAGTTTTATAGTGTTTGTAAATAAAAATCAGATTTATTATTATTATTTAAAGGTTGATTTTTTTTATTAGTAGCCTTGAATTATTTGTTTTTTAGTACTAATTATAAGTACATTGTTATTGATAGGCTCCAAGCATTATAAAAGCAATTGAGGCTTTTGTTTGGTAATTTATTGTAGGAGTAAGGTACATACACTTTGACCTTTGACCTTTGACCTTAGTGGTTTTTAAGGATTATTTGTTGAGAATGAGAAGTAATGAGAGGCTTATGTCTTATGAATTATAATTGTTTAAGGTTTATGTTGTGAATATAGAAAGAAGACTAGGAATGGAACTTCTGAGTTATTCCTATCATTTGAGAATTATGTTATTGATGTTTATTTGCTTTTGACCATGATTAAAGTTTATTTAATGAAGCTATGGCTTGCATGAGTATTTATTGATCAAGGAGTATTTATTGATCAAGGTCTCATATTAGTTTATTTTATTTAGCACGGTTTTATTAGTAGTTAAAATTATTGGAAAAGGGCCCATAAAATGTTAAACCATTGAGCAAGGACTTAATTGGTCGGATCATGGATCCTAGAGAAAGAAAGGACCAATTGATAGACGTGTTAATAATGTAAAAATCCTCAGATGAATCATATGAGGCATCGTAAAATCAAACCCCTCATAAAATCTTCCACAAAATGAAATAAAGCTCGCATTCTCTTTGTAAATCGCAGATAAAATTTTCAACTACATATCATCTCAGTTGTCCACGGTCATATCCAAAACACCACCACGGTGGTTGTGGTGGTGTTTTGGGTGATTTCGATGGTGTTTAGGGTGGTTTTGTTGGTGTTTGGGTGGTTTTGCGCGTGTTTTGGGTGGTAGTTGTGGTGTTTTGGGTGATTTTGGTGGTGTTTTGGGTTGTTTCGCTGGTGTCTGAGTGGTTTTAATTGTGTTCTGGGTGGTTTTAATGGTGTTCTTGGCGTGGAGGTGGGTTTGGTGTGGTGGTTATGGAGGTGGGTGGGTGTGGGAAGGGGTGGGGGTGGAGGTTTTTCTGATTACCGCCAGCAGAGGGAGATTGGAGGCATGTTGGGGTTTTTTTAGAGAAAGGTGGTTGGCAGGGAGTGGTGGTGGGGGGGAAGGTTTTTTTTTGTTTGTGCGTGAGTGTTCAGGTGGGGGAGAGTGGTGGCAGCTTAGGTGGGCTGCGGGATTGGGTAGGTTGCGGGATTGGGTGTTGGCAGCTCTGTGCGTGAGTGTTGCCGGTGGTCAGTGTTCCGGCGAAGATTGAGGGAGAAATGGGGTGAGTGGTGGTGGCAGTGGTGTGTGAATGGGCGGGGGGTGGCTGGCAGGGCTGGGTGGCTGGCAGGGCTGGGTTTTTTTTTTTTAAGTTAATTAAAAAGGTTATTAATACTAAAAAGAAAAAGAAAAATAAAAAAAATAAGTTTTACCTGATGTAACAGGTAAACAGGTCACTGGGCCTGTTTATGGAAGATGGGGGTGATAGTTGGGACTGTTCATGGATTATCCATAGTCTGGCCTGTTTATAGAAGATGGGCAATAGTTTGGCCTGTTCTTGTCAAATTTTCCTTTTATCTTTGGTCTTTAAACCTATAATATTTGTATAAGATTCGGATTATGCGTGTTTGTAGAATCGTACGATTCTACGATCTGATTCTTAGAGGCCCTTCGATCAAAAGGATAATCCCTATTCTAACAACCTTGATTAAAAGTATTAACGTTTAGGTAGTAGGGCTTTAGGGTTTCGTCCCTTCAAGGTTTGGGTCCTTGTAAATTCATAATCGGGTTCACGTATTTACTTTGATAAACTTATTAGAACCATAGCGGTTGATTGGACCTAGAGTTTGGTCATTGATCATCCTAGTGGTGAGATCTTCTTGTAGACTGTAGTGGCTGGTCATTGGCCTCCGGGGTAAGTCGGATTTAGTTGGTCGTTAGGTATGTATTTTTGTGGTCTATACTTTTAGTAATGAAGTTGAATCTAGTTGAGTTATGTGTCAATCACCGTTAGGGGAATCTATGATTGCGACTTTAGTTTAGAACAAACTGAGGTTGCGGCCTTGAGTTTATATTGTTGTTAGACCCTAAATATAATGAGAAGTAGTAATGTTTAAAATGCCATGTGGCCTAGGTTTTTGTGCCATTTATTTACTTTTTGTTGTATGATTTTATTCATGATTTAAGTTTTAATTCCGCAAACAAAGAAGATCCCACGTCTATTAACCAAGCAAATACAAAGCTAAAATGTAAATTTTACTATGCAAATTGAGAGAAAATAAGTCCCTCTTCTTAAAAGTAACATTTTATTGCTAAATGTTATTCTATGCATGTCATTTTGATTTAGATGTTCGGTACTTAGTTTATTGATCAAAATCCCTATTTACATCTATAAGTTTGTACAGTGAACTCGCCTCTAAACTACATTTTGAGTTAGATGTGAATATAGTAAATACAGGGAGGGAGTAACAAAATTGTCATTCTGGAGGTTGACCTCTTACGATGGTATTGGTAACCTTGTCCGTATGCTCAACTATGGCTCCTTCATTCTTCTTACACTCATTGTTTAGAGCTTATTTGTCATGTTTAAACATGAAAACTCCAAATTGTGAAACTTTTATGTGATGGAAGTTGGCATCTAGCTTAACCACAATTAACCAATGAGCCTTGTCCTTATATGGCTCCTTCAATCTCCTTACACTCATTGTGGAGAGCTTATTGGTCAAATTTAAACCTGAACACTCCAAATTATAAAACTTTTGTCTGCTGGAAGTTGACAAGCATAGTTAACCAATGAGCGGGGGTTTTTCAGTCTATTTGTCTCTTTTATGAATCAATCTTGTCTGCAAATTTTGTCGGTTAGTGGGGGCGGATTTTATGATTCGCGGGACATTTTTGGGGTTTGGCATTTTACAAAGGTGGGCATGATATTGTATGGTGTTGTGTTGTTGACACTTGATAGGGTGAGGCATATGTAATTATCTTCAATGCGTGTCAATCTGTTGTTTGTCGGGTTAACATGCATGTGGGAGTAGAAGAAGATTGATGAAGATGAAGAATATGGCAAGTGGTTTGATTCTCTTACAATCACATAATAGAACTACTTACCAATTCTTTTGGCCATCAAAAGGCCAAAGGGTGTTGCCGCCTTCTGTACCTCTGCTTTATCTGATGTAGAATTCACGTAATCACCGACCACATGTACCACACAAGTAGCAATAATTACTTCATTAACTTGGAGTCAACGACAAAAATAACATTAATATTACATTATTAACTAAGAAAAATTATTTTAAATAAGTTAATATTTGCTCCATCTTCTAATAATAAGTCAGCCTACTCGAAATCGCAGAATATGTAAACCGTGTTGCTCATTTGAATTCAAACAAGTCAAAAAACCTTCAGCCTATACAACAAGTCGTTTTATTTTTTTAGTTTTTAAATTAATTTCTCTCTAATCTCATAACCTCACCCTCCATTTATGTTTCCTCTGTCATCTTCAACCTCTGATATACTCATTTTATATAGGCTTTTAGCCTCATTTTCCCTCTTGTTTTATACTCTTTTAGAGCTCCTTAGATCTCTTTATTGTGAGATTTGATAAGTTTGGGTACGTTTCGTGTCTTTGAGCTTAATTTGTGCATATTAGGTGGCTGATACCTTTTTCCGCCATTTAGAAGCATTGCCCAGATTAGATACGGATTCAGAGTACCCCGGAGAGCGATTATATAGCTCTCGGGATGAAGAGACGCAAAAACGAAGCATCGTAAGCTATGCTCGGCCACCCAGGCCTGACCGCCTAACCAAGGCTGAGAGTGGTTTTTGAGCAGAGTGAATAAAATGGCCAAGTATCAAACGCCCGACCGGGTCATTTAGCGGCCATAAAGCGCGTCCGGCCGGGCGCCAATTACGAGAGCCTTGTGAAGATTTTTGGGAGTTCGCCCGCCCACCCGTCCGGTCGGTTTCTCAGAGTGATTAATTTTTCTGCTTTTTTTTTTCTTTTCGAGTTTTACCTATAAATACTAGAACCTTAATTTTGTTTAGTTTATGTTAGTTTTATGATTAGTTCTGTAATTTAGCTTAGTTCAAACTCTTAGTTTCTCTCAAGTTTACATTGTTCGAACATCGTTCGATTTCAATAAAGTTTCTTCCTTTCGCATAGATCTGGTAATTGTTCTTACTTTTATTGTCATTGTTTTGATTATTGTTTTCATTAGATCTTAATTATGTCACCCTTGATTATAAATGCATTAGTTTGAATAGTCATGTCTGAGTAGTTCCTTTTCTAGGGTTTCGAGGGAGGGAAACGTGCTTATATTATGATTTGATTTGAATGTTTAGCTTTGCTTAGGTTGTGATTAGAGCAATATAATGTGATCTATTCTTCATGCACGATTTATGTTAGTGGCCAATTTCATGAGTTTCATCTGGCAAATACCTATTTGACTCGGTCGTAGGCTTATTGGTAGAGGCTTAGAACACATTATTAATCCTGATTCTGTTAGCGATCGTACTGCATATGTTGGATTATGAGAGTTATGACCTAATCGTAGGCATAACACCTGCTCTAATTGCTCGACTTTATACCTAGGTTATGTTAGTCTTTTGAACCCGCTTGATTGATATTTGCATAGTCAACCGAACTAAAACCCTAGGCTTTTATTATCTGATTCAATCTTCGTTTTGTTGTCATTCTCATTAGTCTAATTTTGATTAATTAATTCATCCTTATTCTCAATCTAAAGTACTTGATAGTTGAACTTTAACTACGAAAATATGTCTCCCTGTGGATTCGACCCTACATCCTTGATTACTGATGTTAGAGGACTTAGGATTACTTTTAATTAGGTGATACGACTTTAGCCTATCAACCTCCTGCCATCCATCACACCACCGTCCCATGAACTTCAATTTTATCACTAAAATTCTATTACTCCTCAGCATGCTGCAGCAAATACAATTCACAATTCACAGGAATGCCTCAATCAAGTTTGTCCTTCTCTTTCCTTTTCTCCCGTCGCCTATTCTCTCCTGTCCACCAGAACAACAACCTCGTCGTCAAGATCAAGATCAAGCTTTGGTTCCCATGACAACTTCAACCTCATCAGTAGCAACGAACTTGCCACAAACGTTTTGTCACTTTTTCTCTCTGCTTAGTTGGTGTTTGTTCGAAAATTTCAGATTCAGATTGTGAAGGTGGGGAAAGACTCGAAAGTGGTGGTTGTTTTACTGGGGAATTTTGGTGGTTTGTGGGGATGGATGGTGGTGGATTTGTGGCAGCTTTGTGTAGTGGTTCGTGGGGCTGGATGTTGGTGGGTCGTGGTGGTTGGGCTGGTGGATTTTGGTGGTTCGTCATGTGTTTGTTCGGTGGTAGTTGGCTGGTTGATTGTTGGTGGTTGGTGTGTATAGGATGTTGGTGGCTACTGGATTTTTGGTGGATTGTGGTTGTTATGCTGGTGGATTGTTGGTGGTTCGTGGGTGTAAAGGTGGTTCGTGGAGAGTGGGGCTTGTTAACGGGGTCGGGAGGTTAGTGAAAGCTGCTAGAAGTTTTTGGGGTGGGGGGAGGGTAGGTGGTTGGCTGGGGAAGGGTGGTTGGAAAAGTAGGGTCAACTAAGTTCGAATTCATTAGAATCAAGTTAAATAAGCTTTAATTAGGGTAACAATCATTAAAATGAAATTAAATAAAGTAAATTTAACATAAAAAATATGACCAATTACATATCGACACATGTCATATTTAACTTATTTAAAAAGTTACCAACCGGTCATGACTCAATATCGGAAGATCAATTTACAAGGTTTACTTATTCCGGGATTTTGAAAAGGTTGACCTAATATTAGAATACGTACTAAAGGTGGGCTTTTTAAAATAATTTTTCCTATTAACTACGACAAACTATTATTTATGCCTTAAAATAAACTTTTGTTGAAGTGTTCGAGCGAGCATCTATTTATTCGGATGAGCAAAGAAGTCAGAAGATGGAAGTCTTGACGAGGATGTTTGGCGAAATTACAAAAATGTTCGGCCGAAGCTAAAATACTTTTCACCTAAACAATTAAATTTTTGCGGGCAGTTTTTTTATTCGATAATTTGGTTCCGATTTTCTCGTGTGTCATTTGGATCTCAAATATTGAAACCTTAAACGACTATTAACATATCTTGTTGAATTTATGCAAGGATTCTCTTATACTGTAAAAGGGAACGGTAAAGGCATTAAATCATCATGTCATTAGCCGATAGACTCTTCTTGTAATCCTCTAAGTTTTATTTTATTTATTTGAGATTACAAAATTTGGCGAATCCCCCACTAGTGGACTAGCTCACATTCACCAAAACACTTAAAATTCTTGTGTCTTTACTTCTTATTATTTATTTATCTCTAATATTTTATTGTTGACTATTGCCCCGTACTAAACACTTGGTACCAAGATCTAAGGTTAAGATTCTAAGTTTTGTTATTTAGACATGGTTTAATTTTTGTTATCATGAAGGCAAGGAAAAGTGAATGGTAATCGGAGATGAAGGTCATTCTAGTTCAATCTACGTCCCACAAGGCTATTGGTCGATATGACCGTGGACAACTGAGATGATATGTAGTTGAAAAATTTATCTGCGATTCAATTGTCTCTCTTTGTTGAAATTTTGAGAGAAGTTGCTAAGTATAAAATCGGCAAAGACTTTGTGGTTGAAGTTGGAGTCAAAATATCACCACTAGTGTTAGCAATGGTCTACTACTCTATAGTAAACTTCAAGATCTTTGCCTAAACGAAGATAATCCACTAAGTCACATTGTAATGAGTTCCTTTTTATTGTCATGGATTGTAACAATATCGTTGTGAGCAATTATGAGGATATCGTTGTCAGCAATTTCGTGAATCCTTACTATATGGTAGGGATGATTTGAGTTTCGACGATGCTCATGATGCCCTAACTCAAAGAGATTTAATTGACAAGCTGATTTTTAAATGTAGGGATTCCTGTTAAAATAATACTTGGGTTGACAAGTCAAAAAACATATATTTCAGGCGCCTAAAAATGGGTTATTTAAGGCGTTTTAGGGTGCATTAAGTAAGGGGCAAAAAAATTAAAATACATTTCATGCGTTCTTAAAACACTTACTCCCTCCGTTCCCAAAAGTTGTTCCCACTTTGACTTTGCACGTTTGCCAAAGCGTTGTTTAGACTATCTATATATTCAATTGCATATTTGTAAAAATTCTAATGATTGAATATTAATAAAGTACTCATTGAGATGAATAAAAGAAGATCTCACACGACTATATTTTTTCTTATATATTGTGGGTAATTTAGAAGATTCTCTCTACTTGTAAAAAGTCAAATATTCTAAATGGGAACAACTTTTGGGAACGGAGGGAGTAATATAGAGGAGCTACTTTGGCATTTTTGAATGAATGCCTCAAATGACAACACAATGTGACGCATTTTTTCCAAAACCGCCTAAAATAGGTGAGTAATTTAAGGCCAATTGTCAAAAAACGCGTCAAATAACTCTTCTAACTTGACGATTTTTGGAAAAAACAGCTCAAAGAGGTTAACTCTTTTTAATTTAAGTATGTGGTATATAGGAAATCAATCTCAACATAGAAGTAATTCGAAATATTTATAATGACCCAAAAAATTACACAATCTTATATTGTTATTTAAATAAATGAACACCTACTCAGGAAAAAAAGATATTAGATCTACTTGTCTCATGGTGCTTCACAATCTTTGGGGTTTATGACTCTACTTACGAAAGTTGTTGTTAGCTTGAATTGTTTCTCTTCGGAAACAATAATGTGAGATTTTACAAAAGGTGAAAACGGATCCCCAGTACCACACTGAATAGCACAGTGATGTAGTAAGTCAAAGAGTTCTCATTGTTCTCGTATATGCTTATCTAAGGGGTCGCCAAGATAAATTTGTGTGCTTGATTTATAATTTTCGTTGTTCAATTGTGTCAATATTATTGTTTGAGTTTACAAAGGAAAAACAAACCTTAATAGTTATGGCACAATGCCATAAACATCGTTTTTGCGATATTTCGCTTTTAAATAGCCACTCAATTCAACCCCCCTTTCATGAGTGTTCTCTTATGTTCCGACACGTGGTATCAGAGACAGCTATTCTTATAAGGCTAACCCCTTCAGAATAGTAACTATATCTACGCGAAAGGTGCAAGTTACAGAAAAGTGCAATGACAACTCTCACTTTTGTCTAATGGCGAAAAATTCACCCATACATGATGAAGATGAATCAGAGGTAAAGCTTAATTCCTTAAAGGCGGAAATTCCTCTACTATCGGAAAAGCAACTTGTCTTATTGCTTGGTAATATTGTTAATGATTGTCAAACTTTTTACAATACTTTTTTTGACATGAAAAATAAGAGAAAAATGTTGACCAAGCAAAAGGTAGGATTAGAAAAGGAATACAAGATTTTATTGGATGAAAAACAAATGTTTAGATTTAAGAGTTATTGAAGTTGAAAAGGAATTGAAAAATATATCCAAGCAAAAGGTAGGATTGGAATTGGAATATAAGGAATTGTTAAAAGACAATAAACCTTTAATAAAAAATCATGAACATGTGGAAAAGGTTGTTAGAGAGAAAGATATTGAGTTGAATGCCTTAAACTATGAGAAGTCTCTCATTAAATAAGTTTTTATAACATTGTGCCATACACTGTGCTAGAGGTCGAAAATCTGGATTGCGAAAATCAAATTAAAACCACAAATTAAGAGTTAAATGAGTTTAGGAATGAACGACAAGAGTCTAAAATTACTTATCTTCAGTCTCCTCAAGATTTGGATTTGATCAACTGTTTCGAAAAAGCTAAAAGGGATTTGATCATCTTAAACAATAAAAGTAAAATTTTGAAGATCACAATTGAGTCCTTAAAGGTGCAGCTTCAAGAAGCTTGGAAGGCTAACTCTGGAATAAAAATCCTAAAAGGCTTAACAAATTTTGTTAGTACCAAGAACAAACAAGGATTAGGATATAATGACCAGAAACACAGTGTACGACGCAGAGCTAAATTTTCGAAAGAGACTTTTGTAAGAGGAAATATGGACACCTTATGGATAACTGTAAGATCAAGAAAAAGTGTGTTGAAAATAATACCAAGTATGCTCATCCAATATGGGTATGAAAGGATCTACTTGAAGCTCAAAGAAAGAAGAAGGGATATACGCAAATTTAGGTTCTTAAATTTAACAACTTTTTTTTTGCAGGTGAATGTGAGAGGAAGCTATCTATAGTACCTCCACAGTGGTTGCTTAAGACATACCTAATGATAAATTAAAATTCCTCTTACTTGTAGCCTACTATGGAGGGTATGTTACATTTGACGACAATAAAAAAAGGTTGAAATTTTTGCTATGGGATTAATTTCTAGCAATTGATTTGTGTTATATGCCTTATCTTCCATCATTAATATGTTGAATTGGAGTCCATGACATGTCCACGTGAAAATATGTGAAGGGGTCTTTTTATTGTGATTTAGGACTCGCAAGGTCTAGTAAGGTTGTTCTAATGTCTTGATTCTAATGTGCCAAATTATTAAGCTAAATGATCCTAAGTTGCCGAATTATTAAGTTAAATAATTCTAATGTGCCGAATATTTTGATTTGCTTCTTTTGAGTTTTACATAACCCTATTGTGTTATATGCCTTATCCTTCTTTCATTTTCCATTAAACTCAATAAGTGATCTTAACCTTGACTCATGATTATGCTTGAGATAAAAGGTATATTGTGAGATAATAATAGAAGATGTCATATGTGAAAGGGAAAATTGATGAGGTCGAAAAATGAGTTTTTATAAGTCACGTGGGAAAACAACAGTTTCACAGTACATGGCATAGTGTTATGGACAATTTCAAGAATAACTGATGTTACGACTCACCAGTACATCTTCTTCGATTATGGATTTTCATTGATTAACTCCAGATTTTCGTATACTCGGCATCTCCTTATAAAAAAATGCAAGGGAAGGACGAGGGAAAAAAAACCCTCATAATAGATGATAAAAAAGGGAGACATTTATTTTAGAGTTCAGTTATGAGATGAAGAAAAGAGTTGTGATGATCATATCTTTGGATTACTGAATATCCGAAGCAAAACAATGCTTGACGAGAAGCGATTATCCATTGGCACAATAACTTACACAGTGCCCAAGTGAAGAAAAACCGACACTCCTTGCGTCATAATGTCAAATAGTGAGTCTAAGTTTGAGCATTTTTTGAGCATATATCCATGTATATCAAACATTTCAAGCTTTCTTACCTTTTTTCTTTACCCTATCATAATCCTTCACTTTTACCTTTTGCTCTATAACTGTGATTTGTGAATTGAACTATTTCTTGCTTCCTAGCTTCGAAATGTGAGTTGGATTATTTCTTGCTTCATGACTTCGGATTGTGAATTGAATCTTGACATAGCACCAGCATCATTAGATTAAAATTTGCTTGAGCTACTATTTTGCATAGACATTAACTTCGAGCTATGAAACTACAGACGTTTTGTGACACCTTTTTGATAATGCCAAAAGGGGGAAATTTTGGTATATGTATTAATGCTAGATGTTCACTCCTATGTCATCATATCATGTTGTCAATGTAATATCTCACATTATTTGCTTTCCCATTTGAAAATATATATGCTGGTGTTGAGGGGGAAGTTTATGTGTTTGTCATCATCAAAAAGGGGGATTTTGTTGGGACTCTAAATCCGTATTATTTTGATGATGATAAACGCGTTGTATTATAACAGTTTGATGTGTGTAACAATATTCTAAGCAAAGTCATATCGTGGACTCCATGGAAGCTCAAGTGATGAAAGAAAGAAGTTTAGGCTTTAGTTATATATATCATTTGTTGTAATTGACTAAATGTAACAATGTGCTATAACGTAATGTGAGTTTAAGCTGACGAATTATTTTTTATGTGTTAAGAAATAAAAAGTCATGATTAAATTCATTTTTGAAGGGGATTCGGTTTTATTAACAATTGGTTTGCGAAAAAGAAAGGAAAAAACGTTTATCAAGAAAAATAGGTTTTAAGATTTTTCGAAAATATTTTAAAGAAAAGAAATATTGTTTTGGAAAGATCTTAGTTGTGAAAAGTTGGTATTATTAGATAAAGACAAAAGATTTCATCTTTTATCTTTAAGTACTAAAACTAGTTTTCATAATAAAAGATTTTGACAAGAAATCTGATTTAAATTCTTACAAGATATTTATAGATTTTTAGAGATCAGATTTTAAAAAATAATAATCTTATCTTTTAATAAGATAATTATTCGTTCTTTTAAGGGATAAGATAAGATTATTAAAAGATTAATGTTTTCTCTACTAGAAGTAGGATTTGCTGAACATATAAATAGGGTCACGCCTATTGCTAGCAGCATACACTTTCGAGCAAGAAACAATAATGTGAGATTTTACAAAAGTTGAAAACGGATCCCCTGTACCACAGTGAATTGCACAATGCTGCAATTAGTTAAAATGTTCTCATTGTTCTCGTATATGCTTATCTAAGAAATAATTGTTAACGAGACTTTGAATCTTTATTTAATCTGTTTTTAGAGAGTGTCAAATTTGGGTTCGGGTGTGTTTCCAATTTGATTAGCAACATTGAGAGTTAAGTGTTGGGGAATACTACTAGGGTTACTAGTGGGGCAAACGAGTTGTTTCATACAATTAATATTTGAGTTAAATATTGATAGATATCATAGTTGGGGTCGCTAAGATAATTTTGTGTGCTTAATTTATAATTTTCACAGTTCAATTGTGTCAATATTATTGTTTGAGTTTAAAAAGGAAAAACGAGTTTCAAAAATTGTGGCACAATGCCTAGCGTAGTGCCACAAAGATCATTTTTGCGATAGTTCGATTTTAAATAGCCACTCAATTCAACCCCCTTCTTAAGTGTTCCCTTGCGTTCCAACAATGTCCTTAATGGATACTGCAATCCATCATTCCCAAATTTCATAACAATTTGCTAGAATCAAAACCTAAAACTAATTGAAGAGAGGAAAAAATAAAAACATAGAGTAGTAGTATCAAAGATGAGAGACTTCCATTATACTGATAGTATCAAACTCTATAAGTTGGTTGGAGCTGTGAAAAGGACCCAAAATGAGCAGCGATGACCTAACATACTTTACAGTTAACAAGTCAGATCTATGACAAAAAACCGAGGAACGAGGACCAAATAAAGATTTACAAAGAGAATGCAAGCTTTATTTCATTTTGTGGAAGATTTTATGAGGGGTTTGATTTTACGATGCCTCATATGATTCATCAGAGGATTTTTACATTATTAACACGTCTATCAATTGGTCCTTTCTTTCTCCAGGATCCATGATCCAACCAATTAAGTCCTTGCTCAATGGTTTAACATTTTGTGGGCCCTTTTCCAACCAAACCGTGCTCAATAAAATAAACTATTATGAGACTTTGATCAATAAATACTCATGCAAGCCATAGCTTCATTCAATAAACTTTAAGTATGCTCAAAAGAAAATAAACATCAATAACATAATTCTCAAATGATAGGAATAACTCAGAAGTTCCATTCCTAGTCTTCTTTCTATATTCACAACATAAACCTTAAACAATTATAATTCATAAGACATAAGCCTCTCCTTACTTCTCATTCTCAACAAATAATCCTTAAAAACCACTAAGGTCAAAGGTCAAAGTGTATGTACCTTACTCCTACACTAAAATTACCAAACAAAAGCCTCAATTGCTTTTATAATGCTTGGAACCTATCAATAACAATGTACTTATAATTAGTACTTAACAACAAATAATTCAAGGCTACTAATAAATAAAAATCATTCTTTAAATAATAATAATAAATCTGATTTTTATTTACAAACGCTATAAAAACTCTTTTAAATGATAAAACTTGAAAACATTTACTAGTAGACAAAGCCCAATACAAACTATTGCTTAAAAACTCATAAAAACTAATATTATATTAATTAAAATACTGCATTAATTTAATTAATTAAAATAATTTTTCTTTTAAATATGTGTGGTTCGAAAGCAACACAACGAAAATAACAAAAACCATAAAGCAAGCTGCCCAAACCAATCGGACAACCACCACAAGCATCACCCGCCACAACCACAGGAACAGAAGTGGGCGAGGTGGCACTCGCTACTACCCAACCACTATGGTGGCCAGAAACGCAAGAGGAAGAGGCGTGCAAAGGGAAAAACGAGGGAAAGAAAGGAAAGGAAAAAGTAAAAGTAAAAGGGAAGACAAATAAAACATTTGTTTCACTTTGATGATTGAATGATCCTCCTCCAAAATCGATGGAGAAAACTAAATTAGAAACTTGAATCTTTGGAGGAATTGATGGAAGAACAAAAATCGGGTTTGAGAGAGAAAAGAGAAAAGAGAAACCCTAATTACTCCTTGTGAAGATGGTGGCTAGTAAATGATGGAAGAAACCCTAATTCCTCATTTTATAGTGGAAAAAAATTATATTTTGGTGAAAAAACCAAAATACCCTTAAAGATAAAATTACCAAAATACCTTTCTTGCTGAAATTACTAAAAAACCTTTTTTACAAAAATTATTAATTTTTAAATAGTTTTAATACTTAAAAAATGAATAAAAATAATTAATTAAATATCTCAAAAATATGGGGGAGTACAGGCACCGCGAAGTCGGACAAGCAGATAGAAGGCCCGATCAATGAAACAAAAAAAATTCATCAACGAATTATCATAGACCCAATACCTCATTATATCAAACATTATCAACATCTCGTCTCGTAGTTTCTTTCCGCGTTTTATACCTTCAATGTTCACTTTAGAAACAAATGCTCTAACCTCATCGTTTAAATCGTTTAAAGCTCCAAGCTCCTGATATCTTCAGTTTCATTATATGCCTTAAGCATGTCAATATGAATAACCAGTGTAACCTCTCGTTCGGCGACAACATCCTTCAACTATTGAATTTCTTTAGAGAGTTGCTATCTCCTTCACATCTTTTCTTCTTTGCTCGTCGTGCTTCATCAGCACGTCCTCTTACATATCCGGACGTGGGCTTAAAAAGCTCAAGGTAGATAACGTTTACAGTTAGTGTATCTACACCATGCTTCTCTATTTAGATTTATGGAGTTTTTTTTAGTTCTTTGTAATTCTTCTAAGCTTCGGATTCCCAACAAGTTATGCATAAACTAATAACTAAATCAACTTGCACTCAGGAAATTACTTTTTAGTCTTCTCGTATAATTTGATGTTCAAGGGATCTTCTTGGACTTTATGTGTGTCTATTGATCCTTCAACATCTTGAGGTGGTTGAATAATTGGTGTCTTATTAATCTTGAATGAAAGTGAGGTCATTGCAATTTCAAAAGTCAAAAGGGAAAAATCAAGAAAAAAACAAACACTTATTAAGAATAAAAATAATCATGCCCCAAGTCGTAGTAAATAATGGTCGTTGATCGTGAACCATTTGTTGTCGTTTCGGTTTGGGCAAGGCTATCGAATGCGCTGACTTAATTAATGCACGACGTCACATATTATGAAGTTTTGCAAGTTTTTTTTTATTTAAAACTTTATAAAATTTACTCATGATAAGAACATAAAATTACTTAAAATTGCATAATACCCCAATGCTCAGCTACAAGCCATGCCCATTGGTCTTTATCAATAGTGGTCAACCTACTATTTAGAGCTTGTGCTATTGATTTGTTTTTAAAATGGCCAAAACCGAGTTAAATGGATGATGGACGGGTGACGGGTGAACGTGTAACGGGTGATGGATGGATTAGGGTGAGAAACTTTTATCCATCACCCGACTCATCACCCGTTTATCACCCGCTCCATCACCCATTTCTTACATTTTTTTAAATGTCTATCATTTTATTTACATTTGTATAATAATTTTACCTTTTGATTACTATCGACATGTTTCCATAAACTGAACTTATCTTAATTGACATGAAGTTAATACATAAATTTTGAGTTTGCAAGTTTGATTTAACTTTTCTCGTTCAATTATCTTAAATTGATGATCACCCGGTCCATCCGATTCACCCGCGGGAGGTGGATGGACGGATACGGGTGATGGTTTTATCAGGTGAGGGATGGATGGATGATAGTTGGTCTAACAGGATGATGGATGCGGGTAATGACTCACCCGATCCAGATCCCACCCGTTGCCATTCCTACAAGGGATTGAATATGAAGAATATCTATATTTAGAATTCGACTACTAATACTAAGATCATATGGGCTATTACAAGCCAAAAACATTGTCTCTTGGTCAATTTGGTTCACGGTTATTACGTTAAAGGAAGCAGTGTGGATAGGAATCCTGTGATATGTATCACAGAACATGAGCTAGTCTCTTACGAAGATTCTGTATTATAGGAATCTTGTTGATTAGTGTGGAGGGTGGCCTATGGTGTTGTAAAATGGAGCTCTTCCATTAACATGATGTCCATGGAGTTCCTATAGCTCAACAGAAAAAGGTGTCATGGAAGACAGTTGTATGTAATGGTCATGCTTGTCCAAAAACAGTCTTTATTACATGGGTTGCTGCTCATGGGAGGCTATATACGACAAATAGGTTGCTGAAATGGGGTGTGAACTGCAACAATTAGCGTGTATGATGTGGAAATGAATGAGACTCTTCAGCATTTATTTTTCTAATGTAAATTTTTAGTTTCACTTTACTTAATTGATACCAACAATATATTCATTGAGTATTTTTAAGTTGTAAACACATTGGGAAAACGTGAGAAAACAAATAGTCATGTAACCTTAGTTAAAGTGGAGAATGACGAAGAGAAGCTCGAAGCATGGCGTTTTAGTGGCTTGTAATTTGCAAAATTTAAGTTATCTACATAAAGGTTAGGAATATCGCTTTGTATAGGTATTTTTGTGTATGTCTTACTTTTTATTCCACTTTTTTATGTAATCTTAATAATAACACCAGATTGTGCTATTATTATTATATATTCATAATAATAAATAAGTTCATTTTAATTATCCTTAAGTTTATTATGTTCGATATTCATTTACGTAATAATATTCCTTTATAAAATAAGATAAATAAACGGAAGAAAATGACCGGGGAAAAGTCTCTCAATAGCAGGATACATCTAACTTAGCACACTAAAGTGTCAAGAACTCCAGCGTAATAAATGTCTAGGATCGATGGAGGCTCATAATGGCATCGAGCGTCTCAGCGCTTTAAGGTGCCTAGGATGAGAAGATGCTAATAATGATGTCGAGAATCTCGATGCTTTAAGGTGCCCATGATAAAAAGAAGCTCAAAATAACATTGAGAACCTCAAGGCTTTTAAATATCGAAAATCAAAAGTAGGCGCATAGATGTGTCGAGATTCTCGGCCCTATACTAAGTCGAGAGTTCTACGTGGCCAAAATCTCGTCGCTTTTTTGCAGCGCGGAGAATTTTTTTCTCGGCGCAGTAGATTTTGCCTAAAAAGCACCGAGAAATAACACTTTTTCTAGTAGTGAATTCATAACCGCCTAATTTAAGGCACCCATAAAATTATTGAATATCTCATAGGAAATGATAGAGTCATGCTTAATTCACTCACTTAGGGGGTGGCTTAAAACCTAGGGGAGGCATAGTACATTTTGAAAATAAGGATCCACAGGGTAATTGGACATAGTCACAAAAATTATGGTGATAAGGTCTTGCTAGGTTCAAGCTAGAAAACTCTAAGAGAGGTTTTATTCCCATGCAACACAACATATCACTTGGTTCAACAACTGATGAGGTCTAAGAATGCATAAAGTTCCCTATGCTCGCTTTTGCAATAGTTTCCATTATGTCTAATATGATTTGCACTTAACGAAATGTTTCTTATGCTTTGAGTATATGCACCTTATACTAGTCGAACCCACGTGACACGCATTGGGTGGCTGCAAAGAATATCCATAATTAGCACTTAGGAAGAACTAAGGATCACTTCTTAGTATATGGTGGAGAAAGAGATTTGGTTAATATTGGATACACTGATGCGAGTTTCCACAATTGCAAAGATAATTTTTGATCCAATCTGGTTTCAATTTTATCTATATGGCGGAGATGTGAGTTGGAATAGTTCTAAGTAGAGTACCATCGTTGTAACAGCCCGGATTCACCGACCAACTTAATTAGAGCTAAACACAGCGGAAAGCTTAATCCGGACTATTACCATCACACTCATCGTCTTATAACGACGAGTATGGAACTCTAAAAACCTGAACTTTTTAAAACTTTAACTATAGACCATTAACACTAAATGAACTTATCTAAGTGATCTGAATGGTATTAATTAAATAATAAAAGTCTATAGAAAATTCGGCAGAGTTCCGTTGGAAATACGGACCGCCTAAAATTTAACTTAGGACTAGCATCCGACTTATGAACCTGTAACATTTTAATATATTTCCAGCAACTATTCCCAGCTTCTACTTTACAAATTCCTATTGGAAAAATTGACCAGGATAATCCAAACTATGCCCGTTCCGCCAAGAATAATCCCTACTAAGCTTTATTCCTGTATAATCCCAACTATTGGGGATGTCCGCCACAAATACACCATAACCTGAAGGGAACCTGTTAAACAGGTAAACTTGACACGTGTCATGTTTGGATTGGCTGTGTACAAATAATTTATTTTATTTTTTAAAAAAGTTTCCCACCCTTTCACCCCCTTCCTTGTTCCTTCCCTTCCCCTGATTTTATCTCCAGCCAGTCAGCCACACCGTCCCCTCGCCACCACCCTCAACTGCCAGCCCTCCCCTCGCCACCACCCCCTGCCACCAACCCCAACCCTCAACACCACGCTCCTCTCCCATCCCCTGCAACCCACCCAACAACCAAAACTCCTAACCACCACCCTCTCTTTCTCTCAGCCACCTACGCAACCATCGCAGCCACTCTCTCTTAATCTCAGCCTCTCCAGCCACCATGACAACCCCACCCAACCAACACGCAACACCACACTCTTCCTTCCTCTGGTCTCAATTCTCGTTCTCCCCCAACCACTGGAATTTTTCGACCACTATTTTTAAACCACCTCCCTTGCCACCCTAAACCTAACCACCCCAAAATCGGCACCTTAAACGGTGACCACCGCCAAAATCGTCACTCTAACCTCCCTGATTTGATGATTTTCGGAGGTTTTTGAAGGTGGTGGTGGGGGATTTGGTTTTCGAAGCCAGGGAAGAGGGAATGGCGTGAGAGGGAGAATGAGCGAGAAAGAGAAGAGAGGTTGCGGTGGTCGCAGGCGGTGGTCGAACTGTAGCCAAACCAGCCCACCTCTCTCTGGTTTGGCGGTGGTCGAAGTGCGGTGGTCTCTAGTTTGGCTGCAGTTCGACCACCACATGGTGGTTGCTGAGTGGGGTTGCGGTGGTCGCTGGGGTGGTGACGAGGGGAGGAGTGGTGGTGGTTGGGGGATGGTGAGGGGGTTTTGGGGAATGGGGTGAAGAGGAGGGAGAGAGGGTGGTGTTCTGGTGGTGGGTAGGAATTGGGGTGGGAGTAGAAAACAATAGGAATAATAAAAGAAAAATAAAAAAAAATTACCTTTTCAACCGGTTGCAAGTCAGGTTGGGGTGTTTGTGGCGGACATCCCCAATAGTTGGGATTATACAGGAATAAAGCTTAGTAGGGATTATTCTTGGCGGAACGGGCATAGTTTGGATTATCCTGGTCAATTTTTCCATTCCTATTTTAAAACTATTTACAACATAACAAATAACTACGTTGTTACAAAGCCAATCGTCCTCGCCTCAATACATATAAAGATAGTTGTGATAAGAATTCCTGCTCCAAGCTGCCACAACTTCATTGCATCCACCTGAAACTAATTAGGGGCTGCTACCCACCCAATTGACAGGCTACAGAAATGACAAAACAAAACATTTGACTCACATCAGCAACGCGCTGAGTACTAAACCCGTAAAACAAGTAAAACATGCTTTGGTGGCTTTTGTTTAAAACCCTCGTCACATATATTCACAGCAAATCACTTAAACTCTATATATACTTTAAATCACTTACTCAACAATCCTTACAACAATATACCACTCGTATTGAAATCGTAGTTCATAGGAAAAGATAATAGTGATATAATATTCATTTGAAAACTCAGTTTATTTCCACAACATTTAAGTTTCTTACAAGAAACATTCATTTCCATTTCTTATCTCGGTGTGAACGCGAGTAGAGAGGGGTACTAACGTACCGGCTGTCTCTAAACTGTTGAGGGTCGTCACTCCACCTTTTATGTTCGGCTTCGAAGACTTAAACTGGACATGTCCTTCAACGTCAGGATTTCGCCCCTCCTGATTGGATAACAGCTAGGGACTACTCGCCCTACCCCGGGTGCATGTTCACAACCTCATTTAACCATTCTTATTTATATTATATATATATTCAACATAGTATGTGGAGACTCATTCACCTTATTTCACATATCACATTTCACCTTGTAACACATTCTCATAAATATATATCAGACTTTAATATTCGTAAATCAAGTGATATATAAAGTAATCGATTTGAAAATCATTTCATATAATTATAAAGATATTATCAGCATAACCGATATCTCACAAGACCTCTATGGCTAATTCCTTTTCCAATAACATCTCCAATCGAATTACTTCACCGACCTCAGTATAATCATTTACTAATCAGTCGTAAACTCAACCTCCATAGTTTACCTTAATAACCTCAATTCCTTTCATTATAACATACCTACTAGTATATACCTCAGTAATGGAGCACATCGATACTCATTCTATATTAAAGTTACTCAGATAGGCTAGCCCTACATATCTTCCTTTTATTAGGCTCTTTTGTGAACCTCCCAAATCAACACAACTGAACATAACAACTAATTATCCCATCACAACAAGGACATTTACATAGCTTGACTAATCGCTATGAAGATTCTGCTAATCTTAAAAACATAAACTTGATAGATCGGGATGGTTTAGTTTAGTATCTTATATCTGAGTTTGTATAACCTTATAAACAATAGTTATGGCTTGATCATTTCCTCGTTACTAACAACAACAATTAGTTTTAGATATATATACTAGTTACGTTGTTATCTACACTTTCATATTTTAGACTTGCTAATTTCATACATATTACAAATACATAGACCACCTCGTTATACCTATGTTCTTATTTAGAATTCTGATTAGAACCGCTTCGACTCTTAAGCTACTTCCAAAATCAATTCTAACCAGTTCATAGATTCGTTAAGAAGATATTAACATTGATCATAACTCTCTAGTTAATCTAAATTATAGTAATATCATTTAGGAGTCTCTCATTGTATTAAAGAAACTAATCCGTCTTCCAGGTTATTAGTTTGGCTAGCAATTTAGTCATCTTCCTCTTTAATAATCATATTGAGCATTAGTGATCATATAGTTGTATTTATTTTAGCAAAATCTTTTACAACTCATGTCAACTTCCTATCTTTGGTTCCCTTATTAGTTAATTAAAGTTATGGCACCAAACTTAGATTACTCCAATTAATACTTACTTAACTAACTTCAGTCGATAGACAACTTGAGTTGTTTAAGTGACTTACTAATTAAGATTTCAATACAATTCCTTAATTCCAAATGTATTATATTTCAAACCAACTCATTAGTTACCAACTGAATTCCGAATTAGAAATATGTTAATAAATACGTATTAAATAATTAAATCGTATTCAGATTCCATAAGACCCATTAGTTTCAAGAATTTACTTAGAAAGAAGAATGAAGAAATCCCCTAGAACAATTTTGTACTACCTCAAGGTTCCTTCTTATACAAATCTCTCATTCCAATAGTTATCGACATCCTTCTCAATATCATCCCAAAACAAAAGCTATACATATGCTATCTTATCTCCAACTTCAAGACTTACATCATACTACAAGCTTTCAACCATTTCTAACAAACTTAGGTTGAGTCCTACCTATTCAAACTAATAATTTCCAAACTTAAACCAATATCATACTTAAACTCATCATCTAAGAGTCTAACTAATTTAGTTTCCAGCCTCAAGGTATCACTATATCATCAGAAATGGATAAACCTTAATGTATTGAGAATTTGACTTCATGAACAAAAGAACTCAGTAACATCGCAATAAAGCACAAGCAATAGTAACATCCAAGTATCTCAGTTTATAGGAACTTACTAATATTAAACTTAAATCAGTCACTAAACAATCAAAATTCATTTCTAACTTGTGACTAAACCAAATAAGACTAAACATCAACTAGTTCAACAATTGGTTTGAAACTGAATTTATGTTGTATAATCAAAAGTAGTGGTGTAGTACCTCAGGGGTTTCAAGGGCATAAGGTGGTGGTGTGGTGGTTTGCGGGTGATACGGCTGACCCCCAACCATTCTCCTTCAAATTTCTCAAGAAAACCCCCCAATTTTGATCAAAATCTCTGAAATAGATGAGGGTTTTGGTATTTTGGAACTTGCCCCATCCAACTCCTCCTCTAATCGCAGAAAATTTGGCCGAAAATGGTCGGAATCACAGGTTCGCTCGCGGCCACCGCTCGCACGCCTCTTCCTCTTTCTTCCTCCTTCGCCTCTGATCGGCTGTGCTGCGTCGCCCCACCAGAGCTGCGTCTCCACCGCCCTTCTTCTTCCTCCTTCTCTCTCTCTCTTTCTCTTCCTTTTCCTCTTCCTCTTCCCCTGTTTCTCTCGCCTTTCTGTCTCTCTCTGCTCAACCTTCTTCTGGTTTCACGAAAATGAAACCAGCCCCCTTCCCCTTTTTTTATTTTTTTATTTTTGCTGAATCACCCTCACTTACTCTCACTTGACGACACCAAACTCCCTTCCCTTCTCTCTACATGCCACGTCACCCTTCACTTTCCATCTCTCTCTATTTTTTTCTTTTTTTTTCAAACCTTATCCAATAAAACACCCTCCTCTAATATGTTTATTTTTACACATATATATAAATATAATTAATTTGTCTATTTGAAATATAAATCACATTAAAACTAATAATTCAAACCCATTTCTCATATTAATATAAAGCTCTAAATTATTAAAAGTAATTTCCATATATAATTTAAATTAATTACGTCAATAAATATAGCACAGCTTCTTAATAATAATAATAAAATCAAATATAAATTTTCATTTAAAACACAAGGGTTTCAAAAATTAATTAAGCTAATAAATAATAAAGGTACTTTTAAAACAAGGCTATTACACTCTACCACCCTTACAAAAAGTTTCGTCCTCGAAACTTAAATCAATATGATTTGAATATAGAAAGGCTTAACTAAATCAATAACGAAATATAATAATACTATTTAATTTAGTTTCAGGAAAGCCAAGATCTCAGAACTTCACAATCAAAAGTTAAGCCTCCATTCATTAACATTTTTGTGTCTCGACTACCCGATGCCTAGGTTCATCGAGGAGCTAAAACATCAAAATAATAACCTTGTTAGCATCTAACTTTAGTCATTCCGTTTCAAGAGATCTCGTTTGAAAATCATAATAGCTATTTCCAAGTTAAACCAAACTTTACAAAAGAAAACCCTTCCTTTTAAATCCAACGAACGATAATAAATAATTATAATAATAATATAAATAACATATAATATTAATCGTGGTAACCTAATATCAATCATAACTCTAGTCCCAATCAAGACTATTACACTCTTCCCCCCTAAAAATGAGTTTTGTCCTCAAAACTCCAATCCGCGCTTCCACTGCGCACTCTGATTACTAATTCCTAAGGATATTATGGGTTCACGTAAGCACATATTATCACATATTAGCACGTAAGAGACATATAATCCCACATAATGCTCAAATGAGCAACACATTATACTTAAAAGGCGTAACTACTCTCACCGGCTTGATTCAATTTAATTCAAAACCCATTTTACGCATAGTTAACTCTTACGCTCGGATATGGAGATCCGTGCGTGCCTGAAAACAATCCAGCTCTGATACCATTTGTAACAGCCCGGATTCACCGACCAACTTAATTAGAGCTAAACACAACGGAAAGCTTAATCCGGACTATTACCATCACACTCATCGTCTTAAAACGACGAGTATGGAACTCTAAAAACCTAAAGTTTTTAATACTTTAACTATAGAACATTAACACTAAATGAACTTATCTAAGTGATCTGAATGGTATTAATTAAATAATAAAAGTCTATAGAAAATTCGGCAGAGTTCCGTTTGAAATACGAACCGCCTAAAATTTAACTTAGGACTAGCGTCCTAATTATGAACCTGTAACATTTTAATATATTTCCAGCAACTATTCCCAGCTTCTACTTAACAAATTCCTATTTTAAAACTATTTACAACATAACTAATAACTACGTTGTTACAAAGCCAATCGTCCTCGCCTCAATACATATAAAGATAGTTGTGATAAGAATTCCTGCTCCAAGCTTCCACAACTTCATTGCATCCACCTGAAACTAATTAGGGGCTGCCACCCACCCAAGTGATAGGCCACATAAATGACAAAACAAAAATTTGACTCACATCAGCAACGCGCTGAGTACTAAACCCGTAAAACAAGTAAAACATGCTTTGGTGGCTTTTGTTTAAAACCCTCGTCACATATATTCACAGCAAATCACTTAACCTCTATATATACTTCAAATCACTTACTCAACAATCCTTACAGCAATATACAACTCTTATTGAAATCGTAGTTCATAGGAAAATATAATAGCGATATAATAATTATTTGAAAACTCCAGTTTATTTCCACAACATTTAAGTTTCTTACAAGAAACATCCATTTCCATTTCTTATCTCGGTGTGAACGCGAGTGGAGAGGGTCGTCACCCCACCTTTTATGTTCGGCTTGCAAGACTTAAACTGGACATGTCCTTCAATGTCAGGATTTCGCCCCTCCTGATTGGGTAACAGCTAGGGATTACCCGCCCTAACCCGGGTGCATGTTCACAACCTCATTTAACCATTCTTATTTATATTATATATATATTCAACATAGTATGTGGCGACTCATTCACCTTATTTCACATATCACATATCACATTTCACCTTTTAACACATTCTCATAAATATATATCACACTCTAATATTCGAAAATCAAGTGATATATAAAGTAATCAATTTGAAAATCATTTCATATAATTATAAAGATATTATCAGCATAACCGATATCTCACAAGACCTCTATGGCTAATTCCTTTTCCAATAACATCTCCAATCGAATTACTTCACCGACCTCAGTATAATCATTTACTAATCAGTCGTAAACTCAACCTCCATAATTTACCTTAATAACCTCAATTCCTTTCATTATAACATCCCTACTAGTATACACCTCAGTAATGGAACAGATCGATACTCATTCTATATTAAAGTTACTCAGATAGGCTAGCCCTACATATCTTCCTTTTATTAGGCTCTTTTGTGAACCTCCCAAATCAACACAACTGAACATAACAACTAATTCTCCCATCACAACAAGGACATTTACATAGCTTGACTAATCGCTAAGAAGATTCTGCTAATCTTAAAAACATAAACTTGATAGATCGGGATGGTTTAATTTAGAATCTTATATCTGAGTTTGTATAACCTTATAAACAATAGTTATGGCTTGATCATTTCCTCGTCACTAACAACAGCAATTAGTTTTAGATATATATACTAGTTACGTTGTTATCTACACTTTCATATTTTAGACTTGCTAATTTCATACATATTACAAATACATAGACCACCTCGTTATACATATGTTCTTATTTAGAATTCTGATTATTAGAACCACTTCGACTCTTAAGCTACTTCCAAAATCAATTCTAACCAGTTCATAGATTCGTTAAGAAGATATTAACATTGATCATAACTCTCTAGTTAATCTAAATTATAGTAATATCATTTAGGAGTCTCTCACCTCGAAGAGCGACGTCTATGCGTCGGGTTGAAAAGCGATTGTATTAAAGAAACTAATCCGTCTTCCAGGTTATTAGTTTGGCTAGCAATTTAGTCATCTTCCTCTTTAATAATCATATTGAGCATTAGTGATCATATAGTTGTATTTATTTTAGCGAAAACTTTTACAACTCATGTCAACTTCCTATCTTTGGTTCCCTTATTAGTTAATTAAAGTTATGGCACCAAACTTAGATTACTCCAATTGATACTTACTTAACTAACTTCAGTCGATAGATAACTTGAGTTGCTTGAGTGACTTACTAATCAAGATTTCAATATAATTCCTTAATTCCAAATGTATTACATTTCAAACCAACTCATTAGTTACCAACTGAATTCCGAATTAGAAATATGTTAACAAATACGTATTAAATAATTAAATCGTATTCAGATTCCATAAGACCTATTAGTTTCAAGAATTTACTTAGAAAGAAGAATCAAGAAATCCCCTAGAACAATTTTGTACTACCTCAAGGTTCCTTCTTATACAAATCTCTCATTCCAATAGTTATCGACATCCTTCTCAATATCATCCCAAAACAAAAGCTATACATATGCTATCTTATCTCTAACTTCAAGAGTTATATCATACTACAAGCTTTCAACCATTGCCAACAAACTTAGGTTGAGTCCTACCTATTCAAACTAATAATTTCCATACTTAAACCAATCTCATACTTAAACTCATCATCTAAGAGTCTAACTACTTTAGTTTCCAGCCTCAAGGTATCACTATATCATCAGAAATGGATAAACCTTAATGTATTGAGAATTTGACTTCATGAACAAAAGAACTCAGTAACATCGCAATAAAACACAAGCAATAGTAACATCCAAGTATCTCAGTTTATAGGAACTTACTAACATTAAACTTAAATCGGTCACTAAACAATCAAAATTCATTTCTAACTTGTGACTAAACCAAATAAGACTAAACATCAACTAGTTCAACAATTGGTTTGAAATTGAATTTATGTTCTATAATCAAAAGTAGTGGTGTAGTACCTCAGGTAGGGTTTCAAGGTGAGCATAAGGTGGTGGTGTGGTGGTTCGCGGGTGATACGGCTGACCCCCAACCGTTCTCCTTCAAATTTATCAAGAAAACCCCCTAATTTTGATCAAAATCTCTGAAATAGATGAGGGTTTTGGTATTTTGGAACTTGCCCCATCCTACTCCTCCTCTAATCGCAGAAAATTTGACCGGAAATGGTCGGAATCAGAGGTTCGCTCGCGGCCACCGCTCGCACGCCTCTCCCTCTTTCTTCCTCCTTCGCCTCTGATCGGTCGTGCTGCGTCGCCCCACCGGAGCTGCGTCTCCACCGCCCTTCTTCTTCCTCCTTCTCTCTCTCTTTCTCTCTCTCTCTCTCTCTCTTCCTCTTCCTCTTCCTCTGTTTCTCTCGCCTTTCAGTCTCTCTCTGTTGTTCCCTCTTCTGGTTTCACGAAAATGAAACCTGCCCCCTTCCCCTTTGTTTTCTTTTTTTATTTTTTTTTATTTTTGCTGAATCACCCTCACTTACTCTCACTTGACGACACCAAAACTCCCTTCCCTTCTCTCTACATGCCACACCACCCTTCACTTTCCATCTCTCTCTATTTTTTTTCTTTTTTTTTAAACCTTATCCAATAAAACACCCTCCTCTAATATGTTTATTTTTACACATATATAAAAATATAATTAATTTTTCTATTTGAAATATAAATCACATTAAACTAATAATTCAAACCCATTTCTCATATTAATATAAAGCTCTAAATTATTAAAAGTAATTTCCATAAATATAATTTAAAATAATTACGTCAATAAATATAACACAACTTCTTAATAATAATAATAAAATAAATATCAATTTTCATTTAAAACACAAGGGTTTCAAAAATTAATTAAGCTAATAATTAATAAAGGTACTTTTAAAACAGGGCTATTACAGTCGTTGATTCTACAACACAAGAAGAATGCATTGCAGGAGCTGATGCAACAAAGGAAGGAGTTTAGATCAGAAGTTAACTGGAGAAAATAGTGTAGTTTCTAGTATTGAGAATCGTAAGTTATTTTAAGACAACAATGGTGCTATTGTTCAACAAGAGGAACCGAGATCACATTACAAAACCAAACGTGTTATCAGGAATTTATATTTTATTCGAGAGATCCTTAATAGAGAGGATGTGAAAGTAAACAAGGTTCATACTTATGAGAATGTGACAGGTCCACTGACTAAACAACTTGTCCACCTAAATATGAGAGTCACAATAGTTCTATGGGCGGCTTAAGCATATGGGGAAATGGCTTCAGAATGTTTACTTTGTGTTTGCTTTTGTAAAGATATTAATTGTGCTTGGAATTGTTTATGAATAAATTTTAATATTCTTACTTAATTGTTTGATTTAGTATTCAAAAAGATTTTCTAATAAATTGTGTTTTATAATAGAACCATCGACGTTGTGATTAATGGAACCCTATAAAGTGTACAAAAATCATATTTTATTGAATATCCATAGTCTAAGTCACTGACTTGGACATAATATAACTTATTAAAAGGTTAGCACAATGTTAACTGATATCACAATTCCTTAGGTTATGGAAATATGGGGATGGTTGATACATTAAGACCTTACCTATATGGATTTATAGGTAATAAAAAAATTCTATATTTAATGGATTTATTGGCCTTCAGTATGTCTTCAGAGCCATGATATAATGAGTTTAGCTTTGACGTTGCTAAACGTTGTGCTGTAAAAGGAGGTTATAAAAGGATGATGGGGTTAGATAAGAATTGAGTGGGAGCTAAGGTCAGACGAGAACGGATAAGTCCTCTTATATATTAGGAATAGTGTATGGGCGTCTTGATGACGGAGAGTTGTAAAAATGCACGGGCATGCTAAATGAGTTTGAAATGTTAATCTTCATTTGAACAGTTCAACCGCATGACCAAAAAAAATTTTTTTTAATGTACGATAAGATGTTTATCAAATTTTGCATTTAGAGAATTCGGGAATTTTCTATTGCAACCTTGTATGTTGAAAAATGGGAAAGTGAAGGAATATGTCCTTCACAATCACTAGGCTAAAATAGGGATATAATTATAGAGATTCTAAGTAAATTATCTTAGTAATCGTAGATAAACTGGATATATAATATATTTCGATTAGTATGTCAAGTTTAACCTAATCAGAGGAGAATTTGGTTGTCCCACTTTGAGATAGATTAGAAGTGGTTATTGTATCCTATTTATATAGATATATTGATTAAACAAATGTCACAAGCTATAAAAATTGAGAGAAAATAAATCCTTCTTCTTTAATATGGGTTAGGCGGTACTTCCCTCTTAGTAGTAACCTTTGTATTCATAGAAATTGATATATGCATGCAATTTTGACATCGATATTAGGAAAGTAGTTTATTGAAAACTATTTGCATCAATCAATTTCGTACAACGATCAATTTCCCTTCTAAACTTTACATCATTTTATCAACATTTTCAACATGCCAACATTGAATGCTAGTTGCCATTAGAAAACTAAACATTATAGCTTCGTCTCATTGTCGACTCTGACTCTTATGATAGTATTTGAAAAAAACCTTAATGGTTTTGATTTTATTCAGTAACAACTTTACATTTCAGCTGTCATAATTTTTGGTGACCAGTATGCAGTAGTTGCCTAAATTTCTCTTTTCTCTTGCATTTCTCAAAACGGCGTAAAGCCCTATTACATCCTTTTATATGGAAGCTGCAATCCTAAAGAAAAAGACCTAACAACCTAGGAAAATAGTTACACATGTGACAACATATGCAAAAGGACAAAAGGAATAAAAATCTACAAGCAAAAAAAACAATACAACTCATCAACACAGCTGTATCAAAAAGAACCTATGTATTATATTAGAATGAATAGAAATACAATGCAGCTAAGAGTAGAAGCTCATTTCGTTACCGTATTAGTGAGCCTTGTCGTTATATGGCTCTTTAATCTCCTTACACTCATTGTGGAGAGCTTATTGGTCAAATTTAGAAGGTGGGCATGATTTTATATGGTGTTGTATTGTTGATACTTCATAGGGTGAGGCATATATGTAAATATGTAATTATCTTTAATGCGTGCCTTTCTGTTGTTTGTCTGGTTAACCTGGATGTGGGAGCACAAGAGAATGGATGAAGATGAAGGACAGGGCAAGTGATTTGATTCTCCACTAATCACATAATAGAACTGCTCACCAATTATATTTGGCTATTTGCCAAAGCCCAAGTGATGCCGCCTTCTTTACCTTTCCTTCTTATCATCACTACGCCAGGATTGCTTAATTACAAAGCGCAGGAAAGTGAACACTCATTCAACAGCGCTTGTTGTTAGCGCTGCCAAATTGCTTAAATTAGGCGCCAAACTACAAAGCTCGTATTCCCCATATTTTTATTAATTTTGAATATTGATGTTGCTTAACAAATTAATATAATATACCCATTTCAATAAATATGCATTATAATTGATAAGAGACATACAAATAGGCATTTCAATAAGAGAGATAAAATTTATACAAAAAATGTATAGTTATTTCCAATTCACCATGATCAACGATGTACATATTCAATTGCTAACATTAATAGATCCACTATTCATGTTTCTAACCAAAACCCTGACACGCAAAATGCTTGAAATGCCACAATAATCGATAGCTAAGTTGGAAAATCAACCAATGCAATTCTCCCTTTAAATTAATCATAATTAGTGACAATCGAAAGAATAAATTTTAC
This sequence comes from Patellifolia procumbens, assembly GCA_947645195.1. Classification (NCBI taxonomy): domain Eukaryota; kingdom Viridiplantae; phylum Streptophyta; class Magnoliopsida; order Caryophyllales; family Amaranthaceae; genus Patellifolia; species Patellifolia procumbens. The sequence goes on along the minus strand of CANSGD010000758.1, from coordinate 412,470 downwards.
TCTACTATAATCAAATACCATGCTCAATAACTAGGCCTTTAAGGAAACCGAAATAACACCAGAAAATATAAGCAATAAGTATCTAAGATGCGTATCCATTTAGTTAGCGTTGGGCCAATAAAGCGGAAACTTCATCATTCAAGGCCACAAAAGCATAGTTTCTTAACCTGCTAACAAGTTAAAATGGTTACTATGAGGTTCTGATACACCTACCTAGGACCAAATCTGCAAAGAGTAAGAGAAAATATAAGCAACGGCAAATGTGTTCTACAATCATGTTTTCTATTGAAAATTGTTTTACTTGGAAAATACTTTTCTATTCCGTCAAGAGAAACAAAACTTTAAGGAAACAAACACGAAAACCAATCTACACCTTGGTAAATAGTTTTTGTGGAAGATGGATTTCCATGGAAAATGAAATTCCATTAAACAAAAATGGAAGGAACTGAAAATGAGATATGAAGCTAAAATACACAACATCCAAAATTGCAAGTGAATTGAGAAAATGGGTTTAGGAGAATGTTATTCACTTATCATCAATAATACATCTAGAATAGTAATAATTACCAAAATCTCCAAAACTCAAATCACAGGAGACACGCAAGCAATATCAATGGGGGTGACACATTAGCAATACGGACTACTAGAAAAAGGATTATTAACGACGGAAAAGGTCGTCGTTATCAGTCCAAAAAATCGTCATTAAAGCTTTTAACGACAGAAAAATTATCGTCATCAAATGGTTGCAATAGCTTCCGTTGTTATTGGCTTTAACGACCATGTTTGTCGTTAATATGTAACGACGAGACCCGACTCATTGTTAATTTTTAACAACTAAACAACTACTCGTCGTTAGTGATTAATGAGAAGGTTTCACTCGTCGTTAGTTATTAACGAGGAGGTTTCACTCATCGTTATTTTTTAACAAGAACATAAAGTGGTCGTTAATGATTTTCGATGAATAAAATCACCATTAATTAAACTGAATTTTTGTACTCAACTAAGTTATTGCATTAAACTAAAATTTTCAAATTACCATCGCTCCAAAATTATAGCAAACTTTATTGATGTATATAGTTATGATCATTACAATAAAATAAGAACTCGGATCTACGTTCCACAACTTAATTATAGAATTCCTTGTACTTAACTAAAAATATAAAATTAAAACGAAATACATCAAAATGTTAAGAAACTCTTCATCAGTTGGTTGATATATGTCTTATATTGCATCCAAGTACCATGACCCTTCATTTGCTACTTTGATTGCAAATGCGCTGAGGGGACAAATGAAGTAATGTTGCAGACACGTTCTTCTTTTACACCAAGCCACTATCGTGGAAAAAATCTTCTATGTGATGCCGTGCAACAGTTGCTAGTAACTTCAGAGCTCTTCCCTCCTACAAAGATCAAGAATTTATATATAATTATTGACAATGGAAAAGAAAGCCTCCTAACCACCAAAAAAATCTGGTGGATGTGGAGTGATTGCAATCAGTAAAAAGATTGAAGGGAGTGGATAAGCATCTGAAGAAACTAAACAAAATTGAGGAGATGTGTTGGACTTGGGGTATGATATAGCTAGTTAGTTAATAAATGTAAAGGTATACTAGTCACTTCCTGTTTTTTGGACGAAAACTAATTACAAGTAGCAGTTTCACTGGAAAAAAGGAAAGTTGGTAATATCAACAAAAAACAGCATAAAAAGTACTAAAATTGAAAAAGTACTATTAAACATCTATCCACCTGCAGATAACAAACATATTTGATCAGGGTGTTCATCATAAACAAAGTAGTTCAACTTTAGCCCCTTGCAGCCCCTTCCTTCTTGTCTCGCTCCCTGAAACCTAAAAACCTACAAACTCCATGCCTTAATTTACGTTAGGTAATCTCTCTCTAAAAGTAACCTAGTCCAACCTACTGCTCAGTTAACTATGGTTCATTATCCTTGTAAAATTGGTAAGAGATTGCTTAGTTAAAACTCTGATTCGTAGAACAGCCGAGTAGTCTAATAAATCACACAAGACATCATCTCTCGGCCTTTTCATTCCTAAATCGAGCAGCCAAGAGCTTGCATGCAATCCTAGGACTCACTTTCTCTGCTAAACCCACAACACCTTGAAATTCACAACACCTTGAAATTCTTTTTCTTTTTATTTCTAAACTTGTAAATTTTACTTCAATATAAATATTTTGGTCTTAAGTAGAAAGAAAAGACAGGATAGGTACTACATTAGAGTTTATAATTCAGGGAAAATGATTAGAGCTTATGTTTTTCACGTGATACTCCTGCCTCAGTGATGTCATTTTAGCATAGGGCCTCACTGTAAATATGTCCATGATGACAACCTAAAAGTTAAGCCGCAGGTCAGTTGGATGCAAACATTCTTCACACAAAATAGTAAATATATGCCACACTATCAACACCAAATAAAAACCAAAAACACCTTCCAACTTGATCGGGAGTCCCCCTTTTTTGTTGATCCAAGCATAATTCAATACAAAATACACAGGTGGAAAAGGAAATTATTTTAGCTTGACAAATAACTATTAGTGTAACATCCCGTCCGAAACAAAGAGCAAAAGAGACAATAATAAAGTAAATAAAGCACTAGTGGTAGAGGAAATACCACTAAGACGGAGATGCCACTATAAGGAGTAAAAATAAACTATGAAAATAAGCATAAATCCTCCAAATAAAACCGTTAACTTCCAAAGATCATATATAAAAGGGAATGAGGTCCCATACCCTCATTCCAACCAAAGTTCCAAAATACTTAAAAAGATAATCTAAAAGAAACTTAAAACAAGTGATCCAAAATCCCAAAGACAACTAGAATTCCGAGGTCCAAAACATAGGATAAAACATTAACGGAAAACTACTTAAGGCCTACTAAGAAGCTAGTCCTAATTCCCGACTCATAGCACTCATCTACTATGACAAGCACCACCTTCTCGCTCACAAGACCAAAACGCACTTTCCCGGTCCAAAACGTAATAACCCTAAACAACATCGTCATCTGCAAAATAACAACAACTTCCACAATCAGTGGGGAGTAACTAGCAGTTCTCCCAGTACAAACAGGAATAAATAATAAACTTAATGAATTAGAAACACACAAGACATACATCACAAGTAACGTAACCCAAACATACAAAACATGCTAGTACAAAACATTAACACTAAAACATGCGTAAAGAGACAACCAAGTACTCAAACCAAATCATCACACACACTATCAAATTCACCTCAATTTCAAAGACAATAGACCATACCGCCTGTGATTAGACTCATTGGACCATACCGCCCAAGGCCTACTATGCATATTCGAGGACCATACCGCCCTGCCGAATAGCAATGCACATTCGAGGACCATACCGCCCTGCCGAATGGCATACTCAACGAACCATACCGCTCGTGAGTGAACCAATGGACCATACCGCCCATGGTTAAGTAACCAAATCCTAGGACCATACCGCCCTCAGGATACAAACAAATTCCTAGGACCATACCGCCCTCAGGAAACAAACAAAACAACGTATACTCGTCAAGGCATACAAGATACTTCAAATACTCAACATACGTATACACGCCTAGGTATACAAATCAACCCAAATAACTAACATACGTATACACCTCAAAGTATACATGCATAACCCAATCCATAAAGCAACAAAACACACATGTTGGGGCGTACAACACAAAAACGTTATGTGAGTTTGGGTACGAAGTCAATTATGACCGAATCAATATACCCGTACATAACTCTTGGCGAAGTGATGTTAAGGACAATATTATCCTCCCATAAGCATTTCGACGTCGACAACTCAAAGTATAGACCCACAACACTCAACAAACGTTAACTAGCAAACAACCCAACTAACTAGGGCATGTTCCTTAAAGAAAAATAACATCAACACAACTTAACATGCTCAATATACTCACATGAGGCCAATACCATACTAGAGGACAAGCTGTAAACCCAAAAGAAGAATCAACACAAAAACGTAAGCAAGCTTGGCAGCAGCAGGTCGCGACCAGCGACGACGGTCGCGAGGGGCGACCTGGCTGTCCCGAGTCGCAAGCCTGCTCGCGGGTCGCGAGCAGTCACTGCACGTGGCTTGCGGCAGCTCTCGTCGTCTCTTGCCTCGTCCCCTTTGTTGCACAACTTGACTCCCAACAACAACCAAACACACAAGGCACATCCTAGCATGATACTATACATCAACAACTCCTCAAACTCAATTCCAAAGTTGAATCAAACCACAACAATCAACATAACCACCAAATTCCACAATTCAACGACATCAAACTCAAACCAAACACAACATCATGCTCCATACGTAGAAAGTACCATAAAGACAACATCCTAAACATGATACTACGCTATACTACGAGCATACAATCATTCGAATTCCACCTAGCATGATTCTAAGTTCCTCTAACGCGAATCTAACAACCTAAGTTCAAGAATCTATTCTTATCGAACTAGAAAACCGCTAGTTACCTTGATCTTCGCGTGGGAATTAGTGGAACGCTTCAACCGTAGTCTAAACACCTTGAGCAACGTCACCGACTTCGTCTCCTAAGATCACAACGGCAAAGAACTTCAACAATAGCTTGAAATCCGGTACGAAAATGGCTTGACACCACTAAGAAAAACTGATTTTTGGAAGAGAAAATGTGAAGGAAGACAAAGAACTCTTTCCCCTTTTCTTTTCTTGCTTTGGACGTGTGAAATGTGAGATGAAGAGGGGTGAAATTGCTGATTTATTTACAGCAAGAGGGAGTGTAAAGAGAGGGTGTTTAATTGGGGTTTAATGGTGGTTTATGGCCATCAATAGCATACTAATGAGGGTGAGTGAAGAGATCACCTCTTGGATGGTTTACCGTTACAAAAGAGCTGTCCAAAACTCTTCGTAAACCCAAGTAAGTCAGATTTTCGGACTCGCAAGCTCAATAGCAAAAATGTGCGCAACCACTAGCACAATGCACGTTTATAAAATGAAGTACCACGCTTAAAATAAATATAATAAATAAATATTTTTATAAATAAAAATTATATTACCAACGTAATATATATATATATATTTACCAAGCTATCACATTATATGATTCGCACATAAACGAGCGCTACATTGCCCGTTAAAGAAATGGACGCAAAAATACAAGCATTACTCGTATACTTCACAATGCCACACTTAAATTCACAAATAAATATATAATTATTTTCAAAATAAAATGTAGACATATAATATAAGTTTTTAACGGAAAATATATTTACAAAATATAATTTACCGTCTAACATAATAATAATAAATGCGCGAAATTTTCACGAAAATTCGGGGTGTTACAATTAGCACTCCACATTAATCTGATTCTTAAAGGAGTTAAATTATCATGATAAACTAGTCAATCATCATTCCAAATTCATTTAGTTGTGAGAGAAAAATTGAATTATGATGAACTTAATCGCTTCTTAAACTAATACACTAAATCATGCTTCAGCTCAGGAGTCCGTATAACATGTCTATAATATATAGTAGTATCTTCCATACCGGACATTATAAACTTAAAGACAACTTCTTCCTTTTGATATTTTAACATTAGAGTGCTGATGATTATAAGGAGACATATAAAAATCTTCCCCGAACTATGTCTGAAATTATGGCCTCTCAGCCCTGAACCACAATTAAATTGCACATCCAACCTAAACACCGATGGGCAGCATCAAATGCCATAATCCCGATAACTGCTTATGCAAAATTAAGCTTTCAAATTCTCATAAACACCACTTGAATCACATGCCTAAACCTACAATTATTGCAATAATATCCGAAAGCCATGAATACCATAACAACAGTAAGCAAGGAGGTTCCCAACTGAGCCACTCATCCCATATACAAAAATGTATGCAAGCCTTTGAGCATACCTTTGCCTAGCAGACCTGAATCAGCAGGCAGGTCTAAATCTTTAAGTGTAGACCTAAATCAGTAGGAAGGTCTAAATCCATAAGTGTCAACCTGAATAAGCAAGCAGGTTAGAATCCATAAATGCAGACCTAAATCGACAACACGAGCTGAACATGCAAACCAGAACCAAAGGCGAGCCCTAAATATAGCAATCATTTAACTAAGCAACTTAGCCAAAGCCTAAAATGTTTATGTTTCTTGAAGCGGTAACACCAAATAAAAGACTTACCATTATCAAACCTAGAAATATAAATCTTTACAAGAATGAAAGTAGAAAATATGGAAGAGTAAATACAATATAAAAATGTAAGAGTAAATACATTATGTTGTTACTATAATTATTTACATTTCTCAATTTATCACAAATGCGCCTAAAATTCTTTAAAGCTATGTAGTGATCTCTGAATCATATCATCCATAAAGAAATCTATTAACAATTTTGATTTCAAGAAGAATATGATAAGCTTTCATAAAAAACTTTCTATTGATCACTACAATTTCTTCGAAAATCATAGATCTCTAATAATTTCAATTAGAATGAATAAAAGAGCTATACAAAGTTAGACCCCAATCTTGTAAAGCACGAATTAGGGTTTCAAATTTCAAATTTCAAATATCTCGTCCCCATCTCCATGTTTAACCTACAGAGCATGTTAATAACCTAAGTTCCTGAGCAAGGTATTGCCCTATGAACCACTATATTCTAAGAAATAAATGACTGAATTAGGCATTTGAGTTGACAGAGAAAATTTTACCCGTAAATGGTAGCAATTGCATCTTCTGTCTAAAATTACCTTCATCTGATCAAGATATTGAAACAATGGCAAAACCTAATTCATGAAAACGAAAAAAAATCCATAAAGGAGAACATACCTTGATGAGAGTTGTAATCCTTGATTAAACCTAGAAAGCTAAAGAAACCCGAATGAATCTGAAGAAAGAAACCCCAAACTTGATGAAATCGACACATCACTTGTAGAATTCTGGAAGCCAAAACAAAAAGGAAAGAAAAATTATTGGGTGGGAAAAGGAAAATTAAGATCCGGTAGCACAACCACAATTTCTTTGGAATCTCTAATGTGAACTGCTAGGTCTAGATTTTTATAAAACCCTCTTTGGTACTTAACAACGGTGCTATGAAAAACAAAGCGTTGTAATTAGTTTTTGGAAGTTTTGTGAAATTCAAAGCGTGCCGCATTTACAATTTTAGAGTTCAACGATGATTTATTAGGTTTCGTCGTTAAACGTTGGTCGTTAATTCTATTATTTCTGATAGTGACAGCTTAGTAAGAAATGAATGAGAAATGAATTCTGAAGATTAGTGGTAAAAAAGAGGATTTACCAGAATACAAATGCTCTAATGTCTAAAGCTGTAGAGGGTTCTTAGGCAGAAGATTACAACCATTGTCAATGAAAAAGTGAGTGAAAGCTCTACGGGTATGTTAAGCTTGAGTTGTCATTGAAGAACTTAAAATTGAGGTAATGAAATTGTTGAACTCCTTATTAGTTTAGCTTCACATCACCACCATTTTTGAATATATTAAGGAAACCTCACTCATCGAGCACGAACACGAACAAACCATTTAAGAACCCACAACAAAATCTTATTCACTAACACTTCTTTGAGGATTGCCTCTCTGTGCCACCTTCATCTTCTTCGTCATCCGCACCATAATCATCATCATGTCCCTTCCTTTTTTATTTAGAAGAAGATGGTGCCATTACTTGCCTTTCTCCAAGATCATCTTCATCGTCTGCAACTTCTTAACCTCCTCCTCTTCCGCATCGTTTCCAGCTTCGATGTCACTATCTTCTGCAATCTTTGTTGATTGTCGAACACGCTGAACCAACTACCGCTCTTCTCCATCTACCTCTTGCCATTGCAACACACAAGTCATTAACAAAAAACAAGAGAGAAATTCCAACGAAAGCACAGTAGAATTTTCCTACGTTCAAACGATGGCACAGGAAAACAAAAAAGAAGCATCCCCCATCAGATTCCGAATAACTTCATTGATGGCCATACCTAGCAAAAAGTAGCTAAGAACAGGAACACGCCAAACAAGAAAACAACAGAAACATAACCAGAATCGAAACACCAATAATATGATAATAAAGCAAAAATAGAAAGTCAATCTAAATCGACAATAACATCCAGTAAACTAGACTTCAAGCAGGGCTTCTAAAGAAGTTCACCAACTTTCTTCGCTACCCATTGCTTCAAAAACCATAATCCAGAACCGCAGTCCGTATTACAAGTCTACATAGATGTGATACAAGTTCGTTCATCAATTTACCAAGGATCAATTGATGTAAAAAGAACCAGTACTAAGCTACAAGCACAAACAAAAATATTAAAAAAAACACTAATAAATATGGCTACAAGCAATACAATTAAAAAGAAGAAAAGTCTGTAACTTAATCCCTTAATCAGCTACATGTTCTACCCATTCCAACTCCACACTCATACTGTATGCTTGTTATGGGAATAAATCAGCAATGGTAATTCAAAACAATTTTGAATTAATGAAATTGGCAATCTTTCAAACTGAACACGGAATTGAAAACAAACTTCAGAATCAAAGTTAAAGGGCAAAATAAACACAAAATTGGCAATCAATATAATAACACACGAAATTGGCAACATAAATTAGCAGTTACCTCTACAAACCCAGAAAGAAATTGAAAGCAAAATTTAGAACGAAATTCAGAAAAGAAATTTAATACCAAACACAACACGAAATTGGCAATCTCAAAAGTCTATAAAAAGTAATTGAACTGGTTATATTATAAATCAATTTTTGAAACTCAAGAAAAAAAAACCTTGGTTTGAAGGCCGGAGAAGCGAAATTGATGAAGGGCTTGAAATCTGCACATCAAGTTTGAAGCAAGAGGAAGCGGAAAGGGTTTCTGTTCGGCAACAATAGCTATGGAGGTAGCTGTCAGGTGTAGGGGTAGCTGTCAGCTGTCTGGGTAGCTATCAGCTGTAGTACTACCTATGAGTTATTAGCTGTCAAAATAACTGCGTAAAATATTAGTGTTCGGTAAAAATAGCGGTTGGAGTAGCTGTTAACAAATATTTCCATTATTATTTACTAAAAACTTTTTTATATATTTTCCAACCTTTACCTCTACCTTCAACCACTATTTTTTTTAGCTTTCCACAACCACTACCTAAACTCTACCTCTACCTCTAATAGCTACCTTAACCACTACCTTGCCAAACACATAAATTTATAAACTAAAAATTTAACATCTCCTTTAACCACTACCTCTACCTCAACCACTACTTGCCGAACACGCCCTTAGGCTGTTTAACGTGATGACGATTGAAACAAAAGAGAAGAAGCAATGGTAGCAGCGTTTGAGAAGAGGGGGAGCAAAGGGTTTGGGGTGTTTGATGAGAAACTGAAAGAAGGGATTTTTTTTCTATCGTTAAATTTATAGCGTTTTGCTCAAACGGTATAAAATCTAATGCTCATTTACAACTTCATTAACAAAAGCTATAATATCTATAGTAATAACAACGCTTTTACTTAAAATTACTTACATCATTTTTGAAGAAGCGCTGTCAATTGGGCGCTGTAAATTGAGCAGTTTGGCATAGTGAATCTACAACTAATGCTGCCACCCGTGACATGTACCACAAAAGTAGCATTAATATTACTTGATTAATTAACTTGGAGTTAACGGAGAAAATAGCAGTACTATTACATTATTAACTATGACAAAGCTATTATTTATGCCATGCAATACTCCCTCCGTCCCATAATCGTTTTCCAGTGTCTCATTTTTCAGTAAAATTAAATTTTGGAGAATGTGATCCCAAAAAGCATACCTAGAACATTCATGATAAAGTTGTGAAAAGGAAAATTTGTTGTCCAAATTTGGATGTTGTACTTTCATCATTCATTATGCTCTATATTTGAACCATAAGTCAAAGGTAAAATTGGAAAAATATATATTCGATGAGGACAAACTGAGTAAATGTTGATGAATGATGGACTTTTGGAAAAAAAATACACTATATATGAGAAGGTGTAGAAATAAGAAGAATATTTTTGGACAACCAAAAAGGAATACGAGAAAAAGATTATAGGACGGAGAGATAATATTTTTGTTCAATTGTTCGAGTAAGCAACTATTTGCTCGGACAATCAAAGAAGTCAGAAGAAGGAAGTTCCAGATGAAAGTACAAAGTTTTCGTATGAAGCTACAATACTTTCGCCCAAACGATTCATTTTTTACGGGCAATTTTTTTTTCTAATAATTTGGTTCCTATATTTTCCTAATCGTTTTGATCTTACATATTGCATGTAATGGCTACTAATACATTTCCTCAAATTTATGTATCGATTTTTAATGTTATAATGAGAACAATAAGGTCATTGAATATTCATGCCATTAGACGATATATTCCTCTTATAATCGTCTTAGTTTTATTCATATGAGATTACAAAATCTCTTGAATCTCCCACCAGTGGACTAGGTCACGTTGACCAAACTAATTAAATCCTTGTGCTTTTACTTCTTCTTCTATATTTATTTTATCCCGAATATTTTATTATTAACTATTGTTCTTACTATTTATAAGCACTTTATTGTGCTTAATCATGCATCGTTTTTAGAGTCTTTGCATGTAGAATAGAGCATTTTAGTCTAGCATTGCATGGATTTTGTCATCATTGGTTCATATTGTCCCTTCATTACCCGTTTAGTTGTTTTTGGATGATTTCCAGGCAAACTAGCAGTTTTTGAAGTATTTTGGTCGCTGGAAGAGTTTTGGTGGAGGCCTTGCCTTGGAAGTGCATATATAGAAGCAGGTATCACGATCGTGTTGCCTTTGACACGGCCGTGCAACCTTTTGATGAAGGAAGCAGTGAAAGCTTATATTATTGACTGACTTGGCATTCTGAAGACGACACGGGCGTGTCCATATTGACACGCCCGTGTTGTGTTTGTTTCCCACGAGCAGTTTCCAAGCTGCCTTTTGTTGATTTTAGAAGAGCAGGTCAACACGGCCGTGTACATATTGACACACCCGTGTTGGCTATTTTCTACGGAGGCAGTAACTTTTATGAATACTAGAGAATTTTGAAGAACAGGTCTACACGGCCTTGTCGTTTTGGACACGCTCGTGTCGACCTGTATTCGAGTTTTTTCCCTGTTTTACCGTCTTCATTTATGGGGTATATAAATAGGTTTTTGGCGCTTTGCTTTGTATTAATTGGACTCTTAAACTCTAATTACATAATTTTTCTCTCTAAACACTCTCAAACTCTTAGTTTTTCATATTGGCACTCTTATTGAAGATTCAATTGCTCAATCAATCTATTTTTATTACTTTGTTAATCATGTTTAATTCTATTAATCTATTTTTCTTTGAATCCATGATTAGTGAGTAGTTCATTATCGAGGGTTTGGGCGAAATTATGAATTAAAGGCTTATTGTAGATTGTTAATGTAATTATGTTTTAATTTGTTGTTTATGCATTGAACTTGGTGTTTTGACACCCTAGGATAGATCACATTTACGCTAGGTCATTTAGGGTTTCTATTGTTTTTCATTGAATTTTGAAGCCTTTTCTCATACCCATGTTCCGACTTAGTTTATAGGACAATGAATTGGGTAGGAATTAAGGGGATCCTTTAATTAGGGTTTTCCGAACTCATTAAATCTTTTAATCAATTGACCAAATACCATTCGAGGGAAGATTTGGCTGATTGATTAGTCGATTACTCTTGAGAACCCTTCGAGAGAGGACTCAAGTAATTTAGAGGGAGACTTAACCCTGTATTTTCATTCTTCTTGAATCGCTATTGTGTTGATTATCGTCGTCCGACCCAGATTCATATTAGTAGCCTGCACTCTAGTGTTTTCCTTATTATATTTACTTATCTTACTTGATTATTAGTTGTTATTCCCTAGCTAGTTGTTAGTTGTTAGTTAATCAATCCTTCACACCCCCCCAAATACCCTTCTCTTAGGTAGTTTTAGACTTAATAAACCTTAGTCAATCCTTTTCCCTTGTGGTTCGACCCTTGACTTGCCATTGCTACGTTCATAGTAGTTACTTGTTAGGATTATAAATATTGTTTGTTCAGCGGTTGTTAGTGCCTTAACGACACACTAAAAACCTCTTAACAAAATGGCGTCGTTGCCGGGGAAATTGTGCTATTGATTGAAGTTTACTTGAGTTTAGTATTGCTTAAGTGATTTTTCTTTTGTTTTTGATTGTGTTGTTATTCGCTAACCCTCTGCTTAGCTTTGTTGTGTTGCATGAGAAGGAGAGCTCTCGGTTCACCCATCTAACCTTTAGATCCGGAAATCAATCGCACTTTGCGAAAGCTTCAGGGAGGTTTTTAACGGTTGACCTTGGGTTCTGCACCAGCTTCACCAATCTCAAGTTCAACAAGTGAAAGTGAATCAGATATGGGTGACGATAATGCATAGCTTTCAGGGATTTCGGAAATCCAAGGTCTTATGTTTTAAAAGGTGGAATTCGACTCCCCACAACCACTACAAATTTTAGCATTCACCCTCAGTTCACACGGATGGTGAAAGCAGAGCAATTTTGTGCAGGGTCAGATCAGGATCGACTCGATAATCTTGATCGGTTTTTGGAGATTTGTTCTATGATAAACAAATAATGTTTCTACAGACTACATACGGATGCATCTCTTCCGATCTTCTCTATTCGGAAAGGCACTGTCTTGGCTCAAGAGCTTGCCTGCTAACTCCCTCACTACTTGGGAGCAAGTTAAATTGGATTTTCTGAAGAAGTATTTCCCAGAGTCAAAGATCGCTGATATTATGAGGAAGATCTCCTCGGCTGAGCAAGAATGTGATGAGACGCTTGCGGAGGCTTGGGAACGGTTTAGGGAGTTGATTCGTTCATGCACTCACCATGAGTTCAATTAAAATCTACTCATGAGGTTTTATGATGGTCTTGACCCTATGTCATGTGCAAACCTTGATGCTGGAGCGGGAGGTCAACTTTCTAAGATCCCGCAAGACCAACTAGAGTCCACCATAGAAGAAGTGATAAAGAACTACTCATTGGGTGGAAGAAGGAGAGGTGCTCAACCTAAGAAGGGTGGCAAGTTTGAGTTGGACCCAATGGATCAAATTCAAGCAAAGATGGATAAACTTGACAAGAAGCTCTCTAAGATCACCCTTGCATCATCAAGTTCCTCACAAGTGAATGCTTTCTCTTGTGACATACGTGGTGGTACAAACCATGATACCTCTTATTGTGGAGGATCTCAGTCAGAGCATGTGGCAGCAATGAATTCTAGAGGAGACGGTTATCAAGGTAACCAAGGTTATAGAAGCAATCAACAAGGAGGTTGGAGACAACGTCAACAAGGCTTTAACCAAGGCTTCAACCAACCTCCATAAGGTTAGAATCCACCTCAAAAGGGCTTTAATCAACCTTAACAAGGGTACACTCAAAGCTATAATCAAGGTGGATACTCCTCTCAAGGTTCTAATGCTTACCAAGCCCCTCATCAAAGATCCAACATTCAAAAGGCCCCTCTAATCCCACCATTTCCTTAACCAAATCCCGAACCTACACCATCCTCCGACCCTACCTCCGAAATTCTCCAACAACTCCAAACCATCACTCGAATCCTTGCTCTTCAAAGCGAAACTCTTCAAAGTCATGACAAAAGGTTTCAAGAGTTACAATCTCACACCAATATGATTGAGACCCAATTAGCTCAAATGGACGAGAAGAACCCCTCTAACCCCACAAATCAACTTCAAGCCAACCTATTCCCAACCCTAACCTACATCAAGCCAAAGCCATCCATTTGAGGTCGGGAACGAACTATGAGGGCCCCAAGATGCCTAATGGGTGTGAAGAAAGTGAAGTTGATGTGGTTGAGAAGGAAAATCAAGTTGAAGAAGAATAGAGGGAGGTTGATCTTGAGAAAGGAAGAGAAGATAAGGAAACTCATGAGCAAATTGGTGACAAATCTCCATTGTCAGCACCTCCACCACCTAAGACCTGTGTGTGCTTGCTATTTCTGAAGAGGATTTGAACGGAGTTAAGTGTTAAAAGTATTAGATGCCCCTGACTAGAAGGGTGAGCAGGAAATAAATTACCTAGAGATGCCTGAAGAACCTCTGTGGCTTGCTATTTCTGAAGGAACATGGAGGTTCGTGTCAAGCTGGTGTAACCAACAAGTGCTTAATAGTCAATCGTAAAAGAAAACAAGGGAACTCCATAACAACAGCCAGCCAATTTCTCTAACTTGGAACAGAAATTGAAAGATTTCCTTAAAAGACTACATAATCACTACTACAAAAAGACCCTATGGAGTCGCCCCTTTAGAGTCGCCTCTTTTTAAATCCCGACACATTAGCTTTTAGCGTCGCCTGTTTTCAAGCAGATGACGCATTAGATCCTTGGTTAAATGGAAAAAATCGACTACAAGAGTTTTCGCGTCGCCTCTTAATTAGCAGGCGACACGATAGGTATTTGCGTCCCTTATTTTCCATTGAACAGACGCATTAGATGAATTCTATTGTGTCGCCTACTTTATAAAAGGCGATGCAATAGCATTAGGTGTCCAATATTTTCTTGAGGCGACGTTTTAGCTTCATTAACCGCTAAATGAAAACAAAATATTCAACATAACCCGTTAAAAACAAAAACCTAAAACAAGAAAAAAACAAAAGGGTCTCTTCACCACTGAGACGTCTCCTCATTCACATCCTTTGTACAGAAACTGACTCCACTCTTCACCGCTGCTGAAATCCACTCCACCGACGACGACGTGACTCTGGTGGTCAGCCGACGACGTAATTCCGGTGGTTAGCCGACGACGTGACAACGTGAATTGGATTAATCCCCTCATTTCCTCTGTTATTCAATCCACTGGACGTGAATTGGGGTAAGGAATCTGTTTTTGAAGTGGGTTTCATTCAATTCCTTTATTCCTCTGTTATATGTAAGTCGTTTTTCTTGGATTAGGCTGATAGAAAAGTTCTTGGGAAAAATTGTAATTTCCAATTCTTGAATTAAAAATTCTGATATTGTTTGGGAATCAAGGGAATTTCATATCAAGAAATTGAATCGATGAATGAGATACTATACTTTTAGAATCTAGATCGAAATGGTTTTATAGTTTGATAATTTCTAGGCAATTAGAAAAGCAATTTGAGTATAGACATGAGTTTCCACTGCAATTAATCAAATAATTGAATAGATGAATGAAATACAATACTATTAGGATCCACGCGTTGTGTTACAGCTAAACAAACAATGAATTCACATAGTATATGAATCAGAAAGAGATAATTTGACAGATTAAATAAATTTAGCAATTAACGTGTGTTCACCATGGTTTTGAGCTTACAAAGTACCCCATATCAAGCAGTAATTGAACCTGGTAATTATAAATAGATTCTAGGTGTCACTGTGGCACAGAAAGAGAGTGATCTAACTAAAACCCTGGCATAATAACTAAGAAATGCAACCAGCCATTCAATTTAAACCAAAATCTTTAATGAAGTGAGAAAAAACAAACAGAAATCTCCGCAAAACAAACACAATCTGGGTTAGTGACCACAGGGGAAGGGGTTGGTGACCAGAACTAGGTTGTTATACACATCAGTTACAAGTCATTTCAAATCATTATCCTTCCCACTAGCCTCTTCCGACCAGTGTCACATAAATCTGAGTTTATATTGATCGTATGACAATCTGCCTAAATGTCATATCGTCAATCTGCCTCTAAAGTCATACTGTCAATATACACTATTGACACTCAGGCACATGTAGTAATTTTAGCTATAGAATTTTACTCTTTTTCAATTTCTAATAATGGTAAGGAAAATAGCCACTTCTTACTAATTTATTTAGCGTATTATTTTGCAGATTATATTCTTGGTAATTTGCTCTCCGTGAACTATACGTGTTCATAGAATCTTTTGGTATAACTTCCTTCTCTCTTCCCCTATTTATTATATTTTTACTAAGTAGTGTTTTTGTATAAAATATTTCTAAAGTAGTTGATTAGGACCCAAAGCGACATGCATAATAAATGATTTCAAGATTTGATATAGTTTTTGTATATGTATTTTTGTATTAATTTTTAGATATATACTCGGTAGATATGGACAAAAGTTGGATTTCACGGAAGCGTACTGCTCCTGAATTTCAACAAGGGGTTGAGGATTTTATTAGATTTGTCTTGAAACACAAGAAGGATGGTGAAAGCATAAGTTATCCTTGTAAGCCTTGCGGTAATATGCGTAACGTGTCCTCCATTGATGAATTACGAGAACATATCTTTTGGAATGGGTTTTCTAAAAATTATACATAATGGATATGGCATGGTGAAGGAACTACGGGCACTACGAGCAATAACTATGAAGAGGATGTAGTGGAGGATAATGATGATGAGGGTAATAGTGATGAATGTGATAGGTTAAATGAGACGTTGTTTGATATGGAGGATAACATTGGTGATGGGCCACCTAATTTTGATAGTTTATTAAGTGATGCTGAGAAGCCGCTATATGATGGTTGCACCAAGTATACGCGTTTAACATTTGTTTTGAAATTGTTTAAACTAAAAGTGGCAAATAGGTGGAGTGATAAAAGTTTTACAGACTTATTGAAAGCATTGATGGATATGTTTCCCCGAAGGTAATAAGGTTCCAAGTTCGACATACCAGGCTAAGAAAATGTTGTGTCCAATGGGTTTGGATGCCGAGAAGATACACGCATGCCCTAATGATTGCGTTTTGTATCGAAACGAGCACAAGGAATTGCGTGAATGTCCAAGATGTGGCTTATCGCGATATAAGATGAACAAAAATGCTGCCAAAGATGGTCCTCCTGCCAAAGTAATGTGGTATTTGCCTATAGTTCCAAGGTTTAAACGCTTGTTCGCTAATGCCAAAGATGCAAACAATTTAACATGGCATGAGGACGAACGTGAAAAAGATGGAAAGCTTAGACATGTGGCAGATTCCCCTCAATGGAAGCATATTGACAATGAGTTTCAGGATTTTGGTGGCGAAGCAAGGAATTTGAGGTTGGGTTTATGTACTGATGGAATCAATCCATTTAGTAACATGAGTAGTCAACACAGCACTTGGCCAGTTTTGATAGTGATTTACAATTTGGCGCCTTGGTTGTGCATGAAACGCAAGTATATTATGTTGTCCTTGTTAATATCGGGGCCGAAGCAGCCTGGGAATGACATAGATGTGTACTTGGCACCGCTAGTTGAAGATCTGAAGAAGTTGTGGGATGAAGGTGTGCCTGTTTTTGATGCATATCGCCAAGAATCTTTTACATTGCGCGCCATGCTATATTGCACAATTAATGATTTTCCAGCATATGGAAACCTGTCAGGTCACACTGTAAAGGGTTACAAAGCATGCCCTATTTGTGAAGATGATACCAAAGCTATTCCACTACCTAAGAGCAAGAAATTGGCATATCTAGGTCATCGAAGATTTTTGCCTTGTCAACACCCGTATCGTAAACTTCGAAAGGCTTTTGATGGAAAGCCCGAACATGGAAATGCTCCCATGCCTTTAAAGAATCTAACGTATTTTTTGTGGTGAAATTGACCTATAAAAACGTGTGGATTTGAAAATTTGCCAATGAAAGGAGCATTGTCCATGTAAGTATTTTTTTAAAGAGACGTTAATTTCAAGTTTGGATAGCGGCAAACAGTGGATTTCTCTTTAATTTCTACTATACTTCATTTGATTTTTGTGGCTGTTGCAATGGTTGTGCTGGTTGGGATAGTTAATTAGCAAGTCTCCTAGTTAGAAATAAGTATGATGGAGATTCTGTTGTGTAAGTCACATAACTACCCCCTTCCCCTTGATTTACTTTGGCTTCGTGACCCATAGAACTAGGCCCTTAGCATCTGAAGGAAGTGATTCAAGCCTATAGTCATGTCTGTATTGTGTTCTGAGCTTCGCTTGTTATTTTACTCTGTAGAATCAGACTCAAACTTTCTCTGTTAACAATCTGAGCACGAATACCACATATTGTGTTCACTTTGACCAGCTTGAGGCCCACAAAAAATCACCAGGATCTGCAGTTCGTTGATCGGTTTCGGTTGTGGTTTCGTCTTGTAATACCTATCATTAACCAGTTCCTCCATATAAGCTACTTAACCTAAAGCGGATGAAACCTGTGATTCAGAAATATGAACCTGTTGTTATTGAAACACATACGGAATAATACGTAAATCACTTTCAAAGTTAATTAAAAATCTACGTGGGCCTGTTTTCATGAGTTTTACAGGGGTTTCAGTTTCTAAGTGGGCCTGTAACCTACGGGCTTGGATCAATTTTTTATGCGCTTATCCCCTGCTCTCAGTTTATATGTTTTTGAAACTTCTAAAGTTCATATAAAACATTTTTTGCTGCCTTTTATCAGTTGGAGCTACACGCGGTTCAGGTTTTGTTCCCAAATGAATTATGGTAAACCTGCTTGATCTTCCATATCGAATATGATGACAATACATTTATGCCTATACCGAATATGATGACACAATACTTACAGCAACTGTTTATCTTCCATATCACCTCTTACAGTCATATAATCAATTCTAGCCATAGAAGGAGCATGCAACCCTTAAACACAACTCCATACGAACCCAGTAGAATGTTAGCAGCACCTATTCTCTTCTTACGATTAGTACGAAACCTGGCAGTCATCAGAAAGTTACCAGCCTTCATATCAGCACACTTAATCAACCCAGCAGATGCTTCCTTAGAATCCTTAAGCTGGCCAAAATGAACCCACCCTTAATCAAACCTGTGCAGCTATTTATGCCTGTACCGAATATGATCACCGGAACTAAAATGAAACTCTACCATATGATTCCACAGATGGAGATAACAATATAGAATACAAGGTTTATAATACCCAGTTTGAGCAAATCGATCATAAAAATTGAAGTAATTGGAGCAAGAAACAATGAGCACATCTGAGGCAAACAATAATGGGCGATGTGCATGTATTTAGCGTATTTCACTTGTTTAATTATTAAACTAAAAGTGAGACTTAATTAGCAAAGCTATTCTTTTGGTGCACCCTATCTTGTTTCAAGAGAGACTATTTCTCTTGTGCTTTTTGGTTATTAGGACTACCTTTGCCTGGTTATCGCTCTGCTTGACTAAATTGTACCAACATCTGCATCAGAACTGTAACAAGTCCCAATGATGCAGATGAGAAGGCAATTCCTTTACAGAAATTGTATCCTATTTTTGGTTGTTTTAAATGTTCTTGTTAGTTTCTTTGAGTTGCTCTGAGTTGCTCAGAATTGATCCAAGCCTGTAGCTTCTGATCAGAGCCTTGTTTTCCACTGTTATTACTGTAGTTTCCACCACCTTGCCCTAACATCTTGATCCACGGCGTCATCATCATACCCTCCTGAAGACACAATACTTACAGCAACTGCTTGATCTTCCATAGCACCTCTTACAGTCATATAATCAATTATAGCCATAGAAGGAGCATGCAACCCTTAAACACAACTCCATACGAACCCAGTAGAATGTTAGCAACACCTATTCTCTTCTTACGATTAGTACGAAACCTGGCAGTCATCAGAAAGTTACCATCCTTCATATCATCACGCTTAATCAACCCAGTAGATGCTTCCTTAGAATCCTTAAGCTGGCCAAAATGAACCCACCCTTAATCAAACCCAGTAGATGCTTCCTTAGAATCCTATTCTCTTCTTTCTACGATGTGTCATTTGTGAAATCACTCAAAGGCCAAAAAAGGAGCTCATTCTCTTTTTTTCGTTGTTCGGTTATATGTGGTATATTTTGGAACATTGTTTTTATTGTTGTTTTTCTTTGTTAAATAGGGCTTATAGGACTCTTAAGCTCAAGAGTGGATTACGAAAAAGTTTAGAGTGGAAATCAATTAGCGTAAGAAATCAAATTACATTATGCTTTTTTAATTATTTCTCTTGTATTCATCTTTATATTTTATATGATCGATATTTTCGTTTTATTTATTCTTTTGTAGTGTCCTCGAATGTTCGGGGGAGTGGAGTGTGGCTATTATGTCATGAAGTACATGTTTCATATAGTTTCACTTGTATGTGAAAAAAATCATGCTTTTCAAGAGGTAATAGATGTATTTTTGTCATTAAATCTAGAATATTTTTCACTTTTTACTAACGCATTAGTTTTTTTGTTACCTCTTGTTCTTTTTGGTGTAGCATTATTTTTCATTGGAGCCATACTCTCAAGAGGAAATTGACCACATTCGGGAATCGTGGTGTAGATTCTTCATCGACGAGTGCTTGTAGTTTTGAACTTAGTTCAAGGGTGATGATTGTATTTTTTTACAACTATTTGCTAAACTTTTAATGATGTTAAGATTTGTCTATCAATAGGTTGATTACACATGTTGTAAAAGATAATACCTTTTTGTTATGATATGGAGGTTGTGAAATGATTGAATATTTATTTTTTAAACTTTTAATATTTAATTGTAATGTGATGAATGTATAGTAGAATTAATATGGAAAACAGGAAAAAAATTTAACAGAAGTTTATGCGTCCCCTGCTACATTATAGGCGTCACGATAGCATACCTATTGTGTCGCCTTTGAAGAAAGATGCGATGCATAAAACTACTTTGTTTTTTGCAAGAGGACCTATCGTGTCGCCTCACTTATAATAGGCGACACATTAGCTTATTATACGCGTCATGTATTAAGTTGGAGGCGACGCATAAGGGTAAGTTTTTTGTGGTGAAATTGACCTATCGTGTCGCCTTATTTATAATAGGCGACACATTAGCTTATTATACGTTTCATGTATCAAGTTAGAGGCGACGCATAAGGGTAAGTTCTTTGTGGTGAAATTGACCTATAGTGTCGCCTATTATAAATAAGGCGACACATTAGCCTATTATACGCGTCATGTATTATGTAGCAGGCGACGCATAAGGGTAAGTTCTTTGTGGTGAAATTGACCTATAGTGTCGCCTCCTATATAAGAGGCGGCGCAATTGGTTGTTTTATGTGTCGGTTCTCAGGCGACACTATAGATGTAGACCTATTGTGTCCCCAGCAACAGAGTCGCCCTCTAGGCGACGCGATAGCCTGTTTACAGGCGACACGATAGGGTGTTTTTGTAGTAGTGAATAATGAAAATCGTCTCCTACATATAGAGTTAATTTCCATAACAGAGCATAACATAACATATCATATTGTATAATCTAAATATACCTCTATATGTGCAAGGAAATTTAAGAATTGGCATCATAGTAATACAAGATAATTGAACCAAGAAGCAACCTATACATGAAAAAAGATAAGAAAAAGAATTGGGAGAGAGGATGTATACCGCTTGAAGAGCTTGGGAAGGCTTTCCCTGATGGACGAGTTGCTGGGCAAAGTAAGGAAGCTAGCAGCAACCTAAGTTGATGCAGCTGCTGGGTCTGGCGAGAGTGTGGCAATGGTAGGAACAAGAGTAGCAGGAGCCTTCTAAACTTCTGTCATTTCAATGTCCACTACGACTAACTCAGAAATAAATTTAAGAAGACAAAATTAGATTTAAGAAAATTTTATGCGAAAAAACATAACAAACAAAGAGAAAATCAATATAGGAAACCAAATCATTAACTCGTCAAAATAAAAAGTTAATGAGATAAACTCACAAAAATAACACAATAATTCCAAAGAAAAATAGGCATGAAGAACAGAGAAGTTTAGAGCTCACAGCAATGGTGATATATGCAAGGCCGGTATGAGATGGACAGGAGCACCTTCAATAATCCAAACAAAAAGGGCATCAGATCGATGACCAATATTATATAACTAAAGATCCAAGCATCTAACTGCAAAATAAAATTAATCAAAATTTGTAAATGAGTAACCATGATCTCGCAAAATCAAAATCAGAAAAACAACCACATGACATAAACAAAATTCAAAAAATCAGATCTGAATGTGTCAGACAAAGTACACCACCGGAAAATAAAGTATATATTGGGAAATGACAGGGAGATTCAATAAAAAGCCTCACATGAATGAGATGTGTGGAATTGAAAGGTTTGAGATGCAGAAAGTACCGGAGAAGCAGAAAGACGGCGAACTCCAAAATTGAGTTTTAAACCAACCATGACCAACAACCACGACCATGACCAACAACCATTTTGCAGAATCAAACCCTAATTCAATCAAATTAAAGCAACCCTAAAATTGTAAATACAGACATCATGACCAACTTGATGACGACGACCACGAACTTCAGACGAACAAGAAGGCAGCTTCAATAGAAAAATGGGTCGCCTGAGAGAGGGAAAGAGAGATTTCAATGGGACGCCTGAGAGAGGGGAAAGAGAGGGACGAATGGAACATTCGCAACCCTTTTTCTCTTTGCGTTTTACATAAAATCAATATAACAATTTAAATTATTTTGTTTATTTGGGGCTGTTGTAGCTACGGGCCTAAGCGAAGAGCCCGCCTCAACTTTTTTGTAGATGCGGACTTCCATACAAGCCCGTCGCAAATGTAGACAAGCTGTGGGCTTACTTATAAGCACGTAGCTATGGGGGGGTAGCTATTGCTATTTTTTCCACTAGTGAATGGTGCTATACCAAATGCTCATGTTTATCGCCAGGTGGATATTAGTGGAACTAGTGGTGCATTAATGGGTCTGAAATGTTGCAAAGTTGGGGACTCTTATGGAAGGGAGGGTGACACTTTTATATCGATGAGTCAATCACTTAATCAAGATACTTGCAAGTTGCAACACAATGGGAATGGGGCAATCCTATCTTCAATACAATGGCAATGTCAACATCACTTGGGTAGAGGTACGTGAGTTCTAGTAGTGTCAAAGAAGAGGTAGAATTTAATGATCCCACCTCTGATTTTGAAGATGAATTCAATCATTTAAATTACGAAGAAAATGAGGTTAGTTTGATGATTCTTACCCTTTATTTATTATTGCAACAATCATGACTTCTAACATCACTTGTGTGTAGGCGAACTTGACAAGGGCACCCCAAAATGAAGAGCTACAAAGTCAACAACCATCTAATGGTGATGGTGACAATGACAAGGCTATAGTCTAAGTGGGTGGTACAACATATGCTTCAAGTCCAAAATCTGAAAGCTTGAGAAGGAGAGGTCCCTCAAGGGGTGTTAAAACAGGAGGAGTACCAAGGTTTTTAGAGTTTGACTCACTTAACAACTATTTTGGAAAATGGGCTCACGACTATGGTGTGCATATTGGTAGTTGTGCTTATAGGACTGATATTAATATTGATAGTTATGATAGATTGGATGACATAGAGAAGAATAAGAATTGGGAAGAGGCAAAGGTACTTTATTTTTATAAATGTAAATGGAATAATTGATTCATTATAAATTAGTACTATAATTTGTTGTTGTTGGTTAATTTTTGTAGATGCTTTTCAACATTCAAGATCCATCTAAAGAAAAGGAAAAGTTATTTCACTCACATGATACTGCACAGTTTAGAAACTAGAAGAACAAGCTAAGGCAACGATGGCTAATGAATCGAGAAACTAGTGGTGAACAAGCTTTAGGTGATGAACAACAATGTGGTGATGGAGGGGATGAAGGACGAAAAAAATCAAAGAAGCCAAAGACTGTTAAGGAAGATCATTGGGTGGTTTATAACGGACTCATTACTCATGATCAATGGAAGGCGTTTGAATTAAGCAACACTCCTTCAACAATAAAGGCATCCTAACCAATTGAACTGCCTACAAAAGCACCAGCTAGATGTATGATGCAAAGGATCCTAACCAATATCTCTGAAGTGTTTCTGCTGCTTGTTGTATGGCAAGGCTTTTATGTTGTTATTAAGCAACACTCCTTCAACAATAAAATGTCTACGGATGTTATGATTAACCACAAATTGTGGAAATAATGCATGTAAAGGGATAAGATGTTCTTATGATTATTTTCCAAGTGTTTCACCACTGACCTGAAATTTTTGGTCAAAAATTATGCTACTGTTTTGATAAATCGTATCGAGAATAGAATTCAAAGTCCTTGCGCATGCATAGTTTGCGCTTCTAGTCTTTCCCCTGAATTGATTTGTTATTAATAGAATACTGCAAGATATATTTTTGTAATCTACTCCAAGCTCTCGAGAAAATAATAAAATTAGTTAAATGCTAAGCACTTAGGAACTATTAGGTAACTCTCGTTATCTTTATTGAGTTATCCTAAGTATGAACTCATTTTATCTTCCCGTGCTTCATAATATGTCTTGTCATAAGTTACGTTTTTTATTTTTCATAAAGTAAATCTATCATGCAAAATGAGAATGGGTTATGAAGTTTTTGATGTGTCTTCCATATAGGGACCCAAGTTTTTGACGTCAACATTGATTTTTGTGTTAAGGATTGAAGCTTGGGTGTACTGTTCATGTAATTGGATAAAGTAGTATGAGCTGTTTTTTTTGGATTTACTATCATATGTGTAGATTAGGTTTGATTACAATGCACTTGTAGCCTTGCTTATTTTCCCCCTTCTATTTCACTTATAAATTTTAAATAAAATTTGCATATGTTTGTTCATAATATAATGGTGCCTTGTAAGGAATGGATGAAACTTTCTCGATATGATCGTCTGAATGATGAGTATGAAATTGGTGTTGATAAATTAATAAAATATGCATTTGAACGGACTGGGGAAAAAGAGGAAATTAGATGTCCGTGTGTAAAATGCAAAAATTCATCATGGGGACCTTAAAATATGGTTAGAGATCACTTATTAGCCTATGAAATCGTTCAAAGTTAGACCTTTTGGTACCACCATAGGAAAAGAGTAGTGGTGGATACCTTTGAATCTGATGCTTTTGAAGAATCAGAGGGAGATGTCAAGTTACTAGAGAATGATGGTGAAAATGAAATTGAGGCAATAATTGAGGATCTTTTTCCTAATTATAATAGTTTTGGTGAAAATGACCTCCATAGTGATTTAGCGCCTGATGATCCGAATGATGATGCTAAGAATTTTTATAGATTATTTGATGATTTCCAAAAGCCATTATATGAAGGTTCTAACTCCTCTAGATTATCAACAATCGTTAACTTGCTTCACATCAAATCTCTTGGGAGGTGGAGTAACGAGTCATTTACTATGTTGCTGAAATATATGAAATCTCACTTGTTACAACAAGATTCTATCATTCCTGATTGCTATTATGAAGCAAAAAAAACCACTAAAGATTTAGGTCTCTCTTATGAAAAGATTGATGCATGTGTTAATGATTGTATGCTGTTTTGGAAAGATGATAAAGAACTATTGTAAATATGCTTCTAGGTGGAAGTAAGGTAAGCATATTGGTGGAAAGTAGAACAAAAGAAAATGGTAAGAAAATACCCGAAAAGCTGCTCCGATATTTCCCTCTTAAGCCAAGACTTCAACGCTTATTCATGTGCTCTAAAACTGCTGAATATATGAGATGGCATCATGAAAAGACCGTCGAAGATGGGGTTCTTGAGCACCCTGCTGACGGAAAAGCATGGTAAGAGTTTGATAAATAACATAAGCTGTTTTCTTGTGAACCTCGTAACGTTAAATTGGGGCTTATAAGTGACGGATTTAACCCCTTTTCGAATGTTGCAAAACCATATAGTATCTAGCCTGTTATGCTTGTTCCGTATAATTTGCCTCATGAGATGTGCATGAAACAGTCTACCATGTTTTTATCCATGCTTATACCTAGTCCAAAAGGTCCAGGTGATGTTATTGATGTATATTTGCAACCTTTGATAGAAGAGCTGATAGAGTTGTGGGAAGTGGGGGTTGAAACATATGATGCATCAAAAAAAGAAAATTTCAAAATGCATTGCTTTCAATTATTAATGATTTTCCTGCATATGTTATTTGGATGGAGCACTAAGGGGAAGAGGGCATGTCCTTGTTGTCACAAACAAACTTCTTATTTGTGGTTGAGTAGTTCAAAGCATGTGTATATGCGTCATCGACGTTTTCTTATCCTATAAATCACCCATGGCGTAGGAAGAAAGATATTTTTGGAAAGAAAGAAAAAGGAGAGTAACTAAAGCCATTATATGGGGAGGAAATTCTTAAACAAGTGGCAAATCTTGATGGTTTTTGTTTGTCTAAAGATCCTACGAAGAGGATGAAAGTGTCACATAAGGTTAGAGAGGATGATTGGAACAAAAAAAAGCATTTTCTTTCCGGTTACTTTACTGGAAGACCCTATTGTTACGACACAATTTAGATGTAATGCACATCGAAAAAAATATGTGTGGTATTATCTTGGGAACCATCATGAACATTAAAGGACAGACTAAAGACACGGTTAATTCTTGTTTTGTTATGGAGGCACTGGGTATAATATCTAAGCTACATCCTGTTTCGAAACGTGACAAAATTGAATTACCTCCCGCATTATACACTCTAAGAGTCAAAAAGAAATATTGTGTCGATTTCTAAAAGAGTTGAAAGTTGCTGATGGTTTTTCTTCTAATATATCTTGATGTGTTAATGTAAAAGATTGCAAGATTTCGGGATTAAAGCGTCATGATTTCCACGTTTTGTTACAAAGCATACTTCCTCTTGTGATTCGTAGACTTTTGGTGAAAGATGTTTTCGAGCCTTTGATTGAGTTGTGTCAATTTTTTATTGTGTTGTGTGCTAAATCTGTGAAAGTTGAAAATCTAGATCAAATAAAAACCCAAATTCTTTTAACTCTCTCCAAGCTAGAAGCATGGATACCTCCTTCTTGTTTTGATGTCATGCTTAATTTGAGTGTCCACCTAACTGATGAGGTAATGCTTGGTGTGCCGGCCCATTTTCGTTGGATGTATCCCGGGGAACGATATCTTGATACACTCAAGTTATATGTGCGTAATAAAGCTCGTCCGGAAGGTTCCACAACGGAGGGTTATATTGTGGATGAGTGTATGACTCTATGCTCAAGGTACTTAGATGATGCTGAAACAAAATTTAACCGTCTTGAACGTAATCATGATGGTGTTGATGATCCTTCCAAAAAGCTATCCATATTTTCTCATCGACGAAGACCTATTGGGCATGGAAAGGTCAATGAGCTGGATGTGTATGAAAGAGAGCTAGCCCACATCTATGTTTTCAAGAATTGTACTGAAGTGGAACCCTTCTATATGTAAGATAAGACCAACTCTTTTGTGCATAATAAAACTTTTTTATTTTTTTTATTTTGTTTTGTGACTTGTTTACTTTCAAAATAGAGAATATATTGAAATGATAGAACATGAAGGAGTTGAACTCTCCCCTAGTGAACGAGATGTGAACTTTGTGCAATGGTTGTAAAAAAAGAGTAAGTTTTCATAATTTCATACTAGATTCATTGGTTACTTTGATAATTCAAGATCTTTTTGTTTTAATCATGCATTATATATATATATATTTTTCTCCCAGGTTGAAAAGTTGAACGAAGTTCACAAATGTCCTCACGGGGAAGAATTTATGTCTTTCTCACGTGGACCCATTCAATATACTAGGTCTTATTCTGGTTATATAACTAATGGTTTTAGGTTTCACACATCACGTCGTGATAGAAACTTACGAACACAAAATAATGGAGTGGTGGTGTTGGGTGATACCGTGATAAGCACAAGACTTTAGACTTCTATGGGGTGTTGACAAAAG
This sequence comes from Patellifolia procumbens, assembly GCA_947645195.1. Taxonomy (NCBI): domain Eukaryota; kingdom Viridiplantae; phylum Streptophyta; class Magnoliopsida; order Caryophyllales; family Amaranthaceae; genus Patellifolia; species Patellifolia procumbens. The sequence continues at coordinate 384,837 of CANSGD010000758.1, read as the reverse complement.
TAATCAGATTAGAGTATTTGGGAGGCAACTATTTATGTTTTTTTGGTGCGATTGGTATGATGTGCTTGATCCTAAAAGAGGAATTAATGTTGACAAATTTGGGTATGTTAGTGTTGATATCAAAAGAAACCTTAAACCTGATGAACCATTTGCACTCGGTAGCCAAGCTTCACAAGTTTTCTATGCAACAGATGTTGTAAAGAAAGGTAGTCGGTGTGTTGCGGTTAAGAGAAAACCCCGAGTTACATATGGGATGCCAGTGGAGAAAGACAAGGATTCTCAAAGCATGGAGATCTTAGATGATGTTGAGGATGCGTATCAGGAACACAATTCATTTGGCTTTACTGCATCTACATACACACATAGCAAAATGAGTAATGAAGTCAGAGTTGACGTGGAACCTGAGATCGTTGATGCTTCAGTTTTAGTGAAGAAACGAAAAAGAAAAACTTAAAGATGATGGAGATTGTTTATGTGGTTTATTGATGGTTTAGTTAGACTTATTTTGTCGTTGATCAGCGCTTGTATTGTGCTCTGTCATCCTCAATAATTTGGATGATTTTTGGATAACTCTAATTTTATTATTGGTTTTCTTGCATTAGTTTGATCCCATTATAGATTTCCCTATACAATGACTTGTACTTGAAACTCACTTTCGTATACGTTGATTTTGTTCATTTATGTAAAGTACATGCAAAATCCTCGCTTTTTTAGAGTTTGGTCTTGGTATACTTACTTGACTATCAAGGCGATTAATAGAACTATGGAATTAATTGTTTAGTTCTTCTACTGTTGTAAACATGAACTTAGTTGCTTACGGAATGAGCAAATTTGCGAAGACTTTAGTAACTATCAGCAGATCTCAGGTTAGTAACTAATTTCTCCCACGATTGGCATGCATATTATATTGAGCTACTCTAATTTAGGTGGATGAGTCATATTTCCTTATTCTACTAGAAAACAAGACTTTTCAATTGCTTATTTGAATAAGAGATTATTTATTCAGACTCTTCAGCTGATAGTTAGCGTAAGCAAATTCGTTGTCCTGAGCAGCAGATCTCATGTCTCAAGTCAGCTTTTGGATGACCTGTCCCAAATGACTCTTCAGTCCTCAAGCTGCTTTTGGATTTAACTTCTGCAATAATTAGCGTTGTTATATTATCCTAAAGTTCACATATCTTCTAACTAGTCTGAGTAGCTGTAAGCTAATTCTTTGAAATCAGATGCATTTCTGTGGGAGATACCAAATGGAAATTATTTAATGCACATCCAAATGTTGTCATATCAAACAAGTTTCATGCTCTTCATCCCAACATGTAATATGAAGAATTTGAAGGACTTGTTAGGTCATAGGTGACAAGGCCACAAGGGCCTTTCCACCTATTTGTTGTTTATGCACGGCCTATTATTTCTAACTATCTTCTACTCTGTAAAGCTATTACAATCACAGTAGTACCATCATTAGACCTGGAAAACCTAACCCATACGCAATGTTGCAACCCATAATTGTACCCAATAGTATGCGTGCTAGTTTCTGTTATTTATATAACATGCAACAGTCAGTAGTCAGTTGTGCAGTTCTGAGTACTTCCTGCACCTCTCTTCATTCATTTGCTTGATATCTGATTAAGGAAAGTTAGTAACTGTTAAGTATACTATGCAGTTCATCGTAAGTTAGTTATAAAGTTATTACATTGCTTATAATAACTGGTCTTTTGTATGCATATTCTTTTCACTTGTTTGAATTGAAGTATACATAAGAATGGCACCAATTGGGAAGAAAGCGACATTTGTCCCACCTGGGATACTTGGTCGAAGTCGTGGTAAAGGATTCAAATGTACTTTATTTTTGGGTGTGAATGCAAAACAACCCTCTTCGTCCACTCTAGGTGAAATAAACCAAGGAGCTACCGGTGAGACAAATAGGGAAAAGGAAATTACTGCCGGACATTCAACTTTCATACCATCTCTTGGCGAGGAAGTTGATCATGAAATTGATCAAGCTGATTTCAAGCAAAGATCCATTAATAATGTCGCAATTAGTAACTTCCTTGAACAGAATTCTGCACAAGATGCCTCAAGGATCCAAGAGGAAGGTATTATATTGACTTCTAATTTTCATTATACAATCTTTAATACTTTATGTTTCATTAATAATAATCTTTTCTTGCTTTACATGAAGTAATATCCACCCCTATGGTTGTGAAAAGAACTAAAAGACCGGATGCAAAGCCGAGAGGGGTCAACAAGTGCATGAATGTGGAAAATCTCGAACAAGGTGAAAAGCTATTGGTTAATGTTTATAATAATGGCCCGGTTGGAGATAACCATAAGGATATGACAAGGCACATGGGAAAAATAGTTCGAGATCGCACCATTTTTCCCGTTAGAGTGCATTCTTGGGATGAGATAGAAGATAGTGCAAAGGAGCATATGTGGCAATCTTTGTTGGTGATGTTAAAATAACATTTCTTTCATAGCTTTCATTGCTTAAATAAATAATCTTTTGTAAATTAGTATTCTGATTTTTTTTCCTACAGAACAAATTTGATTGATTGAACTGGATCGTAACACAATCCTTAGGCATTTGAAAAGATTGTGGCAAAACTAGAGAGGTATATTGATGCGAGATTCAATAATTAAAAAAGGCGGTCCAGAAAAGGCTTTAAAGGAAACACCTAACAATTTAACAACGGAGGATTGGGAATGGCTGGTGAAGGAGCATTTTACAAGTGAGAATTTCAAAGTATGATATATTTTATAATATTCCGTAATATCTTTTGGAAATGACAACAATTAATTGCTAATGAATACTTTATGTTTACAAAAAGTTAGTTCTAGAAATTCTGGCAATAGAGGAGGTTTAACAATGCCTCATCGCACTGGTAGCATGCCATTCAGACAGGTTATTTGGGACGATATGGTAAGATTAATTACTTATAATCTTCACTTTATAATAAGCTCATTTGAAAATTTGAATGTTTTGTACGAAGGGAGGTAAAAAAGGTAAGGACGCACCTCCAATATCCGTTGTTTTTAAGAGGACAAGGAAGAGGAAATCTGGAGAGTTAGGTGAAGTTGAGAGTGCCAAATATGTATGTATTCTAATGCATTTTTTGAAATATTTAGATACATGTTTCTGTAAACTATAATATCGCTTGTTTTTTATGTGTTTCTTTTGTTTATGAATTTAGAATGAGATACTTGACGTTGAAAAGGATCACCCGTCACTTTCACATTTTGAAATTGTCGAAAAATGCTTTGGGGAAAAAGATCGTGGTAACATTATTTGCTTTGCGTTTGGCATAAGACCCAAAGATGTCAGAGGGCCTTTACCTAGTAGAGCTGAACTTATGGCACGTCTTCAAGAGAAAGAACGAGAAAATGATGAAATTCGCAAGGACTTTGATGAATTCAAGGAGACACACAACACACAGGCAAATGTTGCTAAAGAAAAATTAAACATGCTCATGGAAACTCATACTCAACAATCTAATGGTCAAGACCAAGCTATACACAACCATTCATGTGAAAATCAAGTTATAATTCTTTTGATCTGATTTGCTGCATAAGAAACCAATAATTCTTGCTGATTCACATCCATTAGTACTATGTTTTGCTTATGTGTGTTAGTTGATCTGGGTTGTATTGCTTTTGATCTGTCTCATTAGGATCTCAAGAAAGACATTGCGACAAGGCTCTGTTTTATGGCACATATAGTTAATGTTGTTATGGGAAAGTGGCTTTTTCTAGCGTCTATGCTGTGATTTGGTGCACTAGTAGGTTTCATATGCTGAACTTGGTTAAGGAAGTTCCAAATATATCTACTCTCCTCATTATTTAGATTACTTCATAACAGGCCCTGCTATTAGCGCAAGCAAACAAGCCAACAACACATGGGCCCTAAACACAGCTATCTTTTACTTAGTATAGTAGCCTAGTTGCTGTATTTAAAGTTATTTCTGATTGTCAACCTAAAAATATACTGAATTTCCAACGAAGTTGTTTTCTACAGAAATGTTCTTGTAGCATATGCTCATTTTGGTGTGGTATAGTTCAGAAACACAAACTTACGAATTCCTGTGGTATAGTTTAGAAAATTCTTGTGGTATAGTCTAGGTGAAAATTTTCCGTATTGGTGTGGTATAGTCTTTCTGTATGCTCCTGTGGCCTGTTGAACAAGCAATCTATTTGTCGTCTTGGACTAATTTTCTCATTATCTTAACCTAAAATCCATCTTACTTAGCGGTCTATATTCATCTTATCTTAGTGGTCTGTGATGCAAATTCGTGAAAGTGGAGTGTTTAGCCACAAATGATGTAGAGGGTCTTTGTACAAAATGAATTAGTTGGTCCTTTTCTCATATCAAATGATTCTAACTTTGCAATTGGATTCAAACGATTGAACTGATGATGTCACCTTGTTTCTACTGTTAATCTTTCACCTGGAGATCTCCTCAGTTGTGTGGACTGCTAATAGAGCTAACCCAGTTGGAAATTCTGAAAATTTTGTGTTTGGTGATGATGGTTGCGTGTCACTCCTGTGGTATAGTCTATGTGAAAACTCATGTGGTATAGTTGACCTGTATGCTCACAAAATTCACGTGGTATACCACAGGACACACTACCATCACCACCAAACACAAACTTACGAATTCATGTGGTATAGTTCAGAAAATTCCTGTGGTATAGTCTAGGTGAATATTTTCCCTATTGGTGTGGTATAGTCTCCCTGTATGCCGTCTTGGACTAATTTTCTCATTTTCTTAACCTAAAATTCATCATACTTAGCGGTTTATATTCATCTTATCTTAGTGGTCTATGATGCAAATTCGTGAAATTGGAGTGTTTAGCCACAAATGATGGGCGAAGTTGAAATATGACAGTAAATTTTGTATACTCTTAGTTACTTTATCATTTGGTTACTTCTTCAAAAAATCTTCTCTTGAGTATGCTAATTGCTCTTTTTTTTCTAGTTACAAGTTAGAAGCGGGCGATTGATCCTTTGGCCAAACTAATTGTAGCAAGGCAATATCGTGGAGACCCTTATGTGAAGTTGAAAGTTGGTATGATGCGCAGTAAAGTTTGGTGTTAGAAATTCTGTTGGGATTTGATAGTTAGATCAAATTATTTTGTTTTCAAGGTTGTTTTAGATTGGAAAAAATTGACAGATTAGTTTGACTTTCTATTGTTATTTTGTACCATGAACCTATGATATATAGGTGCTATTGTTATTGGTATTTGTAATCTGACATTTACTTTAATTTTGTTTATAAAATATTATTGAGCATGGATATACGATGCTTGGAGCGATATACGGTGTAAACAGGTGCAAAGATGGTTGTACTGTATGTCTACTACAATCTAATTAGACAAAGCCCAGCCAGAGGCTTACTTGTGAATGCAATTGTGATGTGAAATGTGGTCGTAAATAGTGGTAAACAAATTAAGTAAATAAATTACGACGAGGAAAATGGTAGTAATTAGTGAAATAAAAGTTACAGCGTAAAATTGCGACCGGATTATTCACCGTAGTTACGTTTACAAAAAAATTCGAAAAACATGTATTACGATGAGATATTTAGTGGTAAAAGAACATTTGAATCTTCGAAAAATATGAATTACGACCGGAATATCTGGTCACAAAAACAAACCTTTACAATATTTAAAAAGTGAACTGCGACAATTAACCTCGTTGTGGATAGTTAATATTTGCGACGAGATGAAACTCTTGTCGTAAAAGGTTTATTACGACTGGTCAAATAACCCGGTCGCAGACTAGTACCTTGTCTTTTGCGACGAAGCCTATAGTAACCGTTTACGATCGTATGGAAATCTCGTCATAAAAAGTCATTTGCGACGAGAAACGAATTATTTACGACCAGATTTCCGGTCGTAGATGAGGCATTCTCTTGTATTGTACCAACTATCCAAATCCCTTCTGCTTCAAATCTAAATTTATCAAACCACTCAAAAAAAATCAAAAAAGGCAGAGATGATGAAATTAGGGCCAAACCATAATTGAGTCTCTGTTGGTTGGTGATGACAGTGAGGAGTGACGATGATGTTAGTGCGAGAGCCAAGAGGTGAGAGGTGTGAGTGCGATTGCCAGTAACAGAGGAACTGAACTGAGGAGGCAGAGAGCATAGGTTTTTTTTTTGTTGAGTGAAGAGAAGCTAACAGAAACACACAAAAGCAGACATATTTCTTAAAAAAATTTCTGAAAAATAATTTATACGGTTCTAACGGGTACCCCAGATTATCGAATTAAACAGCCCATTACCCGACCCGCTAATTAGCAAAATTACCCGGTTGAATTTCCCGGGTTAGCGGGTCGACGAGTCGGGTCAACCGGGTCAGGTATTTTTTAACACCCCTACTTTCCACGCTTCTCATGGCTTTCAATAAAAAAACTACACTACTTTGAAAATCAAAATTATTTGGGGAACTTTGTTTATATCAATAATTGAACGCATTATTTTTTATTAGATTTTATAATTATGTTGCCTCAATTTTCAGAATTTTCTAGTCCCCAAATAATAATAGATCACATCAAAAGTTCTTATTTTGGGTTATGAATTTTTCAGAATTTTTTCAGAATTAACAAAAGCAACATTTTCTCTAGTAAAAATGAATAAAAATAATATAGGTATATTGTTCTATTATTATTTTCTAGTCCCCAAACAATAATGTGTTATTCTGAACAATCATTATCATTCTAAAACTTTTTTTATAAAATACTTTCAAAATTTTCAGAATTTTCTTGTCTATTTATGGGGACTTATTTATTTTGGCATGCACGCATCCGTTCATTTTCAAAATTATTTGGGGAACTTTTTAAAAAAATACAACACAATTAATTTATTCCAACACATACCTTTCTTGAGAGTGATTAAATCTTGCCTTCACATCAGGAAAGGGATTGGACTCCATAACAAAAGGATAACAAACTAAAATTAAATTTAAATTTTATGTTTAAAGTTTCAACAAAATAAAAAAGAATGAAACATAAATAATGGTGTTGGTATTTGGAAGAGTCAATAATGAAAAAACCAAACTTAAACGTTGAGTAGCATTAATTTATTATAAATAGAAAAATTGGAAGATAACTCTTTGTCGTTATTATTATACTTTAGATTTGGTAGTTTTTGTTTAATTTTTTGTTGTTTGTTTTTTGTTTTTTAAACAATATTTTTCTTGACAGTAGTTTTTTTTCATTCTATTTTTTATAGTAATTATTTTTTTAATAGAAAAATTAGAAGATAACTCTTTGATGTTATTATCTTTTAGATTTGGTAGTTTTTTATTTTGTTTATTTTTTGTTATTTTTTATTATTTTTTATTATTTGTTATTTTAAATTTTTTTATAGCAGTTATTTTTTTGAAGGGTTTTATTACTTTATAACAGTTATTATTTTCATTTTTAGGTGTCGTTTTTTCCTTTTATATTCTTTTTTTTCCAGTTAGTTATTTTACGTGATATTTTTCAGTTAATGACTACTTTGTCGGAATTCGAATTTTTTACTTAGTTTTTATTTTTCGATTTATGTTATTTTTTTCTTTTGTTTTTTTTATAGCAGTTACTCTCTTTTCTCTATTAGTTTTTTACGTGATAATTTCCAGTTAGTTACTCCCTCCGTCCCATAAAGCTTTACACACTTGATCGGGCACGTAGTTTTATTTAGATGATAAGTTGTTATTTTGTTATCGATATTTTATTAAAAAGGTATATGTGATAGGAGGTAGTGATGTATTATTTTATTTGGATGTGAGAGAGTAGTGTGCAATGGTTGAAAAGTCAAAGAATAAAGCAGTGGTGGGCCATGGCCAAAAATAAAAGTGTACAGAGTAATCTGTGATAGAAAAAAAAGGAAATTGTATAGAGCTTTTTGAGACTGAGGGAGTACTATACTTTGTAGGGAGTACTATACTTTGTAGGGAGTACTATACTTTTGTCATCTGTAGGTGCCGATGTTTTTTTCTTTTGTTTTTTTGGCTTTTTGTAGGTGTTGGCTTTTTTTGTTTCAATTTCGTTTTTCTTGTTTTATTTTTATTTGTTTTCTAATAACTTTTGGTGGGATTAATGTTGGAGCAGAAAGTAGGCTTTTCAGGCTTCTCATGGCTTTCAATAAAAACGGCACTACTTTGCATTAATAATATAGATTAAAAAGTGTAAGCATAGATTGTAATCCTTCACGTGCCACTCCCCAATCTTTTCAACATCAGTTAAACTAAATTAATTATTCTCATATAAAAGTGCAAATTCTCCATGACAAGTTTTTGAACCTGCGACCTCATGTATGGAAGCTAAATGTTTTAACCATTGCTCCATGAAACTATTGTTGTTTCTTTTATCAATAATAATAATGATGTTATGGTTATCAATGAAAAACAATAAGTAAGTTATAATATTTTAATTGTATTTATGAATAAAACTACGAATTTTTATTTTTTTACTAACATCTTTCTACACCAAATTTTAGTTGTCTTAAACTACTAAAAGTATAGTACAAATAAACCTCGGGGTATCGCTTGGGCCTAAATACTAGTTTTTAGATGAAACGTTACACACATTGTAACACCTCGACAATTCTCTCTTTATAAAACATATATTTTCCAACTAAAACAGAGAATCATCAAGGCATTATCGCCCATTTGAAAACGTATCGGCTTATTCTGAGTATCGCAACGGAATACATTAAATATACTTTATTAAATGCTTAAATAATATAATTGTCAAACTTAAACTTCAAACCTCGAAAGTAATTCAAACCAAAACAAAATATTTAAAATAAACAATCCATAAACAACTTAATTAAAATAACGTAAAGGTAAGAGACAAAAGATAATAAAATGATCTCCCAACAACTCTCCCAAGTCACAAATGAATATTGAAATGATGCATCATGCCTTCAAACCTGTAGGCAAATACTCAATTGAAAACTGCTCGCCAATAAAGGGTCATCAAAGGATCAATAGGTACAGCCATGATCGACACACAAAAAAGCACGTAATTAGCAAGGCTGAGTACATACATAAATAAATAAAACACGAATTGAAACCTAATCATGATACTAATGAACTAGCAAACATTATCAATAAAATACTATGAGACTTCAACTCTTAAAATAAGACTTGACTACAAAGCGTACAACATAATAAATATTTAATAAATTGAATAGACAATGGATCGAATTGTCCAACCAAAAACCAGTCTTCAAAATGAAAGACCGAGTTACGGGCGCGACTCAGTAACCCCTTGACCAACGATATCGAGGAACCTTTAGAAATAAAAATAGGGTACGGTGATCAATCCGACCCCAAGAAAAGCCATGGGCTACCACCATAGACTCAAACTCATACTAGTCTAGAACTTCAGGCGTGCACTAGTCTAAAGTTATTGCTATTCACTTCCACTTTAAGTATTAGTAAGTAATTCGATGTTGGACTCTAAACAGATAACCAACACATAACATGGATACAACAAATATTCCTCTTTAATATTGGGATTAAATAAGTGATCAAACAATTCCAATTGACCAAGAATTCATCCTCTAAATTTATTTGTTGACTTAAATCAACAATAGAAAGTCCAATTAATATACATACCCTACAAAGCCATCGGTCTTTGCAAAGTAGTAAAAATAACCATATCCAAAACTAGTCCAACTTACTCATAAAGTCCTCGGCCTTTGAGAGTAATAAAATATCCACTAAGGGAAACAATACAAAAATCATAATCCAACAATTAAATAATATTAATCCAACTTCACATGAGGGATCAAAGTATAAACATTCCCATAACAACATGCTTGAATCAAACATCCATTCAGTCATGTAATAAATCATAAAATCAATTAACATGCTCAATAACACGTAATTCCAATTCATCAATAGCCACGTATGAACCATAAAAGGGTTCCCTATACATGATACTATGAATAATCCTAATCCTTAGGTCATGATACTAATCTAACACATAAGGACATGTGCGTACCTTGTGTAGACAAAGTGAGAGGCCACTTTAAAAATCTAGAAGTCGCATATAGTAAATTCTCCGCCTATCAAAATAACAATCCAACAATGAATTAATATACAAATTAACTCACAGCAATATAATTTATTTTAAAACATCTCAAAACTCATTTTAAAATATTTTAAATATATTAAAGTTCCAACCATTAACGACCTTTAATATAATACTCATAAATCTATACTTTAAAACCTCAAAAATTACAAATTTAATACTTAAAACTCACTTTAAACCAATAATAATAAATCTGAAATTATAAATTATATTCCTAATAGATAAAAATCAGAATTTTAATAATCGATAATCAAGTTTTCAACTTTATTATAAAAACATATAAAATCATAAAAACCATAACTTTAACGTTAAATTATAATTTAAACATTAAAGTAGAGGATAAGGGTTTAAAAATAACCGAAGCAAATCACGAAAACCGGAAAAACAACAAAGGGAAAACACGCACGAACGACGTGTGGCTTGCGGTGGCGCGTGCAGTCACGCGCGGCTGGGCTGCGCTTCTGCTGCTGCGGACAAAGAGGGGCACTGATGGCTGCTACTGTTGCGGCAACAAGGAGGGAAGACAAGGGAGGTGGCGAGTGGTGGGCTCGCCGGAAAAAGGGTGAGTGAGTGTGAGTGGTGGCCGGAAAAAGCGAAGGAGAGGGTGGTGTGGTGGCTGGGTGCGACGCACGTACTTCGAGGGAGAGAGGGAGAGAGGGACGAGTGAGGAGAGGAAAGTGAGAGAGGAAAATAAAAAGTGTTCAATTAAGGGTTTGGGGGTTATTTATAGGTTTTGCCTAAAACCTAGGGTGAAAAAGGTTTAGGCTTTAGGTTTGGACTTAAGTTGAACATGACACTTACACCAATTGGTTGGGCTCCTGAACCCAACATTTAAAAATCATTTTAAACACGTCCCAAAATCTTTAAATAAAATATTCAATACTTAATCCAACCCAATAAATATTAACGTCTATTTAAAACGTTTAAATAACCATTTGACTTTTAAAATAGTCAATACTTAAATAATTAAATAAAATAAGTATGAAAATGATTATAAATATACTTTAAATATATTTATAAAATTCATACAGTCTACCCCTCTTAAAAGAAGGTTCGTCCCGAAACCTGGCCCGAACAACTAAATCGTTTGGAAAAATTCTAGACTTAAACTTTTCATAACTGAAAACTTGGAAAAGCTTGTGTCACACATGTGCACAATTTACCAACCCAATCTCAAATGTGTCACTTATGGACGCATCATTTTGCACCAACGTGTGCAAATCGCAAAAGTAAGCATAAAAATGCATAAAAATACGATAAAAATAGGTAAAAAGCGCGAAATTCTATCGCATTCTACCCCTCTTAACGAAAACGAGTTACGCCCTCGTAACTCACCCTCAATAAACAAATCAGGATACTTCTTCCTCATATCATCCTCGGCTTCCCATCTTGGGACTCATGGTTAGACCAAAGAATTTTCACGATATTCACATCCTTATTGCGTGTATTATGCACCTTCTTATCCAAAATCTTTACAGGTCTTTCCTCATACGTAAGGCTACTATCAATCTGAACTCTTTCGGTTCTAGTACATGATTCTCATCAGGAATATACCTCGTAAACTGCGAGATATAAAACACATCGTGCATCTTCTCGAATTCCATGGGTAAAGCCAACTTGTAGGCTATTTACCAACTCGTTGCAAAATCTCATACGGACCCACATACTTGGCACTCAACTTGCCTTTCTTACCAAATCTCATAACACCTTTAGTCGGTGAGACTTTCAGAAACACTTTATCGCCGACTGCAACTCACTTCACGCCTCTTCAAATCAGCGTAACGCTTCTGCCTATCCTGGGCAACTTGGATCCTAGCTTGAATCCACTTCACATTCTTGACGGTCTCTTTAATGAATTTAGTCCCTAGGACTATATTCTCACTAAAGTCATTCCAACAGATAGGACTTCTACACTTCCGTCCATGCAAAGCTTCAAATGTTGCCATTTTTATACTTGCATGGTAACTATTGTAGTATGAAAACTCAACCAAATCTAATTGGTCTTCCAAACTTCCTTAAAAATCAATCGCACATGCTCTCAACATGTCCTCCATAGTCTGATTGGTCCTCTCAGTCTGACCATATGTCGCAATGTGAAAAGCAGTACTCATCTTCAACGTAGTTCCAAGATTCTGTTGTACTTTTTGCCAAAACTTCGAAAGAAATCTCGAATCGCGATCTGAAATAATATCTTTTGGCACACCATGGAGTCTCACGACGTGCTTGATATAAGTCTTTACAAGTTGCTTCTTCTTCCACGTCTCATTGATCGGAATAAAGACGGTGGAATTAATCAATCGATCCACAATCACCCAAATAGTATCATTGCCAGTCTTGGTCTTCGGTAATGCTGTCACGAAGTCCATAGAAATCGAATCCCACTTCCATCCAGGAAGTTCTAACGACATGTTCTTCCCCATAGATTTCTTGTGATCTATCTTCACTTTCAGGAAAGTCAAACACCTGGACACGAATTCAACGACTTCTCGCTTCATATTCATCCACCAATCATTCTCCTTAAGGTCTTTATACAACTTATCACCACCAGGGTACGAAGTATTGTGACCTTCCTGCATAAGCGTACTCTTAAGCTCTTCACACTTCTGTGGTATACACCGCCTTCCTTTGAATCTCAGACTTCCATTCTCATGGATCTTAAAATCAACTTCTTTTCCTTGCTTCATCTTTTCCTTTATCTTATCAAGATGTTCATCTCCAACTTGACTCTCCAAGATCTCGTCGAAAATTGACGATCCTAACGACAAAGCGTTCAATCTCGCTTCTATCTCTCCAGGATTCAAAATCTTAAGGTTAAGCCTTTGCATATCTCGATACAACTCTTCGGAAACTACCAACGCATTCACCCTATGGCTCGTCTTCCTACTCAAAGCATTGGCGACTACATTCGCCTTCCCTTCATGATACTGGATATCTAAGTCATAATCCTTTATCAACTTCAACCATATCCTTTGTCTCATATTGAGATCCTTCCGAGTGAAAATATACTTCAAACTCTTATGGTCGGTGAATATCTTCACAGTTGCTCCATATAGATAATGTCTCCAAATCTTCAATGCAACCACAATGGCAGCTAATTCTAAGTCATGGGTACGGTAATTAGACTCATATGGCTTCAATTGACGCGATGCATACGCAGTCATCTTCCCAATCTGCTGTAACACATATCCCAGACCATTCTTCGAAGCATCACTATATACCTCAAATCCATCATTCCCATCGGGCAGAGTCAAAACAGGTGTAGAGGTTAAATGATCCTTCAAAATCTGAAAGGCTTCCTCACACTTCTCATTCCACTCAAACTTCGACTCTTTCTTCATTAAAGTAATTATAGGTCTCGCTATCCTCGAGAAATCATTCACAAACCTTCTATAATAACCAGCCAATCCAAGAAAATTTCTTATATCAGACACATTCTTCAGTCTAGGACACTCACTAACGGCTTGTATCTTCGCTGGATCCACAGAAACTCGTTAGACACATAGTGACCCAAAAATACAACTTTCTTCAAACGGAACTGACACTTAGAGAGCTTGGCAAACAATTGATTTCTCCTAACATCTCCAAAATAATCCTCAAATGCTCATCATGCTCTTCTTCATTCTTAGAGTAAATTAAAATATCATCAATGAATACCAGGACAAACTTGTCTAAAAACTCATGGAAAATCCTATTCATTAAGTCCATAAATATTCCAGGTGCATTTGTCAACCCAAATGGCATCACAGTAAACTCATAGTCACCATATGTTTTTCTAAAAGCATCTTAGGTACATCCTTATTGGCTACCTTCAATTGATGGTACCCCGAACGCAAATCGATCTTCGAGAAAAAACTAGCTCCATTCAACTCATCGAAAAAGATCATATATCCTAGGCAAATGATACTTGTTCTTAATAGTTACATTGTTCACCTCGCGATAATCGATACACCACCTCATACTACCATCCTTATTCTTCACAAATAACAATGGTACCCCCCCAAGGTGACGCACTAGGCCTAATGTAACCTTTCTCCAACAATTATTGCAATTGAGTCTTCAATTCACTCATCTCAGGAGGTGCCATCCTATAGGGTGCTTTCGAAATAGGTGCAGTTCCAAGAACTAAGTCTATGGTAAAATCAATGGCTCTCTTAGGCTGCATTCCAGAGATTTCACTTGGAAACACATCTAAGAACTCATTCACGATAGGTACATTCTCAATTCTTGACTCAACTTCTTTGCTTACATCTCTCACACTACAAAAGAATACTTCACAACCTTTCCTTATCAACATCTCAGCTTGCATAGCAGAATTGATCCCAAAACTCTTAGGTTTCCCAAATCGTCGGTACGAAATCGAATTCCCCGAAGGACTCTTCAAAACTACTCTCGGAGCTTCACAATCTATCTTGGCTTTATAAGAACTAAGCCAATCCATTCCTTGAATATTGTCTAGGTCTCCCAAATTGAATTCTATGAGATTAGAGGGAAAAGTACAACCTCCTATCTTCAAAGGTAAGTTTTTAAACATCTTAGTGCACTTTACGACTTCCCCAGGAGGAATACTAATGGGAAAATCAACTACTTCAAAGTCTACTAGACCTAACCTCTTAACAACAAACGTCGAAATAAAAGAATCAAATAATGCTTTAACTAAAGTGGAGTTGATAGAAAAAGTACCAGAAACAACATCAGCGGACTTTTCAGCTTCAGTACGACTCATCACGAACAGTTTCCCCAGAGCATTACTCTGGTTGTTGTTATTGTTGCTTCCATTCACAGGTTTAGTGTAAATTCCATGACCATTCTACGACCCCGAAGGTTTCGATCCTTGGTTGCTAGCTTGGTTATAACCAGATCTCTCCTGACCATTGCATCCATTGGCATTTGGTTCACGTTTCTGCCTCGTGAAACACTCAAACTCCCTATGTCCCTTCTTCTGACAGTAATTGCATGAAACCGTATCTCCCTTACAGTCTCTACCAGGGTGGTTCTTGTTGCATCTCTTACAGTAGTAAGTCCTCTCAGGTTTGGCCCCATCACTAGACCCTTGACTAATCCTGTTTTGAAAATTTCCATTTCCATTCCTATTCCTCTTGTAACTACCTTGACTTCCTCCAGCATGGAAATCTTTCCTCTTCTCTCCTAGGGCAATGTTCTTCTTGTCACGCCTAGTCTGCAATCCATAAATGTGAGCGGCTCGCCCATACACAATATCTAGGGATGTAAAGGTTTCACCTCCTAGTTCCAATTGGATTTCCTCAGTCAGACCTTGCTCAAACCTCTAAGCTTTCAGTTCCTTAGTAGCGACAACCTCAGGTGCAAAGCTAGACAAAGCTATGAACTTGCTATAGTATTCAGAAATAGTCATGCTTCCTATCCTAAGGTTAATAAACTCTTGGGCCTTTTGCTTCCTCCTGAAAGTAGGGTCAAACTTTCCTCTAATAGCAATGGTAAAGGAATCCCAATGGAAATCAGTGTCGGCACTAATCCTAGTCCGTTTTCCTTCCACCAAAGATCAGCCTCATCTTTCAGATACATCACGGCTTGATCTACCTTCATTGCCTCAGGGCAATTCACAACTCCAAATATTTTGTCGAACTCTCTAGTCCAACTCTCCAAGAAAGTAGGGTCAGTCTGTCCCTTAATATAAGGTGGCTTAACTTTATCCAGCTTCTCGAGCATATTGCCTACAATGTCAGGACGTTTAGTTCTCTCTTGGGTCAATATCTCTGCCAAAAGACGAATGGCAGAGGATAGGGCGACATCGTTGTTGGCCATCCTACTGCGTAACCTATGAAAAACACATACGTCCAGTTCAGGTCACGATTCATAACTAATTGCCATTCTACGAAGGCATAGAAAAGAAATTGATCATACCAGATCATCTAAAGAAAATAGGTTCAACGAAGTTTTACTTGGAATAAATCCGAAGTACAGACAATTTTATTTGGAACAAATCCAAGCACCAAAGAATTTATTTGGAGTACATCCAATCTCAAACAATTTATTTGGAATATATCCAAGCCCCAACAATTTCCATCTCTTGCACAATCAAGCAAGAATTAAATAGCCAACCATGAGAAATAAAATAAAAATAAAAATAATTCCCATTCGCGTACTAAATAAATATTGCTCAACTCATATAACCAAAAGAATATTTTATTTCTCCCAAAATAATAACCATGAATATGTCCTCAATTCATAACAAGAATTAACTATATATGATTCCTCAAACGAATAGTACTAAAATAAATACTAGTGTAGCATGGCTACCTTATTCACAAGGATGCTAAAATGAATAAAGAAATGACATCAAAAATAAATCTAAGGACTAACATCATGATTCCTATCCTTATTTTTCTTGTACTTCTCAGGAGTGAATACTTCGTCTTCGAAATCATCAATATCCTCAATCACGCATTTATAATTTGGCCCTTCAGCTCTAGTTGTCCTCCTAATACGTTTAGGTGTAGGTTCATCAACGTCCTCAATATCATCCTCAATACTAGTATCATCATCAAGTATGTCAGCCAGAAAAGCAGCATAAATATCCTTGCGGGTTTGACCTCTAGCTCGGTCGAATTCTTGTAACATCTCATCGTCACTCTTAGTAGCAACTCTCAAAATATGGCGTAATCCAACCTCAAGACTATTACAGCTCTCAAGCACAGACTCAGTGTCAGACTCGTCATCACTAAGTACAATAGGGTTATAAAAACTTCCGACTCGATCGGCTTCACTATCAGACATGCCTAAAGGTCCATCTACAGTTGAGCAAGACATCTACAATGAACAACGTTCACTCTCAGCGTACATTCCCAATAATAAATAACATAAATAAATAGCCACAAAAGAAATAAATCAGCAATCCACCAATAAGAACATGTACAAACCAAAACAGCTGAACAGACTAAAATAGCTGAACAGACTACCAATACTGAACAAACTGAACAGCTTGCCGACATAAAACAGCTGAACAGATTAGCAGATACGAAATAAACTGAGCGCAATAAGATAATGCAGACATAAGAAATTTCTATCCTATATGCCAATCCTAAACTACCCATCTCACTCAAATAAAATAATTAAGCAAGACAGAAATAATTTTCGAAACTCTGAAAATTTTCGAAAATACTCAATATTACCGAAAAATAATGAGAAATTTTTTGACTAAAAGAAAAAACTGTTGGACCAACTTACGAATAAATAAACAAAAATAACAAAGGGAAATAAATAAAATTTTTGGAAATAATTAAAGAAAATCGAAAACAAATAAAAGAAAACAGAAGTAAAATCGAAAAACTAAATAAATTCGAAATAAAATTTCCGATCAAAATAAGACTTGAACCTTTTTCAAAAACAGACCTCGAATTCTTCAAAATAAAATTAAGAAATGAAGAAGTAGGAGCTTATTTTATAAATAACTTTGAAATAGCTAAGCTAGTTTTAGTTATAGTGAGGCGCAAATAGTTTTGGCAGGAAGGGCCAATAAAACTTTAAGCTCCAAAATACCACTTTGTAACACCCCGACAATTCTCACTTTATAAAACATATATTTTCCAATTAAAACAGAGAATCATCAAGGCATTATAGCCCGTGTGAAAACGTATCGGCTTACTCAGAGGAAAACATTAAATATACTTTATTAAATGCTTAAATAATATAATTTTCAAACTTAAACTTCAAACCTCGAAAGTAATTCAAACCAAAACAAAACATTTAAAATAAAGGAAAAATTCACAAGAAAGAGCTCAACTATTACCCATTTACTTTTATAAGTCCCAACTATTGATTATTCCCTATAGGACCCAACTTTACTACTTTGTGACTTTTATAGGTCCTTACATGTTACTTTCTTGTGAATTTTTTCAACAAAAAAGTCACAAAATAATCAATAATTGGATGGCAAAAAATAAATTATAATTGGATGGCACAAAATAATCACAAAATATAAGTTAATATCCCTGTAAGGACCTATACAAGTCACAACATAGTAAAGTTGGGTCCTACAGGGAATAATCAATAGTTGGGACTTATAAAAGTAAATGGGTGATAGTTGAGCCCTTTCTTGTCAATTTTTCCAATAAATAATCCATAAAACTTAATTAAAATAACGTAAAGGTACGAGACAAAAGATAATAAAATGATCTCCCAACAACGCTCCCAAGTCCCAAATGAATATTGAGATGATGCATCATGCCTTCAAACCTGTAGGCAAATACTCATTTGAAAATTGCTCGCCAATAAAGGGTCATCACAGGATCAATAGGCACAACCATGATCGACACACAGAAAAGCACGTACTCAGCAAGACTGAGTACATACATAAATAAATAAAACACGAATTGAAACCTAATCATGATACTAATGAACTAGCAAACATTATCAATAAAATACTATGAGACTTCAACTCTTAAAATAAGACTTGACTACAAAGCGTACAACATAATAAATATTTAATAAATTGAATAGACAATGGATCGAGTTGTCCAACCAAAAACCAGTCTTCAAAATGAAAGACCGAGTTACGGGCGCGACTCCTTAACCCCTTGAACAACGATATCGAGGAACCTTTAGAAATAAAAATAGGGTACGGTGATCAATTCGACCCCAAGAAAATCCATGTGCTACCACCATGTACTCCAACTCATACTAGTCCAGAAATTCAGACGTGCACTAGTCTAAAGTTATTTCTATTCACTTTCACTTTAGGTATCAGTAAGTTATTCGATGTTGGACTCTAGACAGACAACCAACACATAACATGGATATAGCAAATATTCCTCTTTTTATCTTGGGATTAAATAAGTGATTAAACAATTCCAATTGACCAAGAATTCATCCTCCAAATTTATTTGTTGACTTAAATCAACAATCGAAAGTGCAATAAATATACATACCCTACAAAGCCATCGGTCTTTGCAAAGTAGTAAAAATAACCATATCCAAAACTAGTCCAACTTACTCATAAAGTCCTCGGCCTTTGAGAGTAATAAAATATCCACTAAGGGAAACAATACCAAAATCATAATCCAACAATTAAATAATATTAATCCAACTTCACATGATGGATCAAAGTATAAACATTTCCATAACAACATGCTTGAATCAAACATCCATTTCACTCGTGTAATAAATCATAAAATCAATTAACATGCTCAATAACACGTAACTCCAATTCAATAGCCACGTATGAACCATAAAAGGGTTCCCTATACATGATACTATGAATAATCCTAATCCTTAGGTCATGATACTAATCAAACACATTGTGTAGACAAAGTGAGAGGCCACTTTAGAAATCTAGAAGTCGCATAAAGTAAATTCTCCACCTATCAAAATAACAATCCAACAATGAATTAATATACAAATTAACTCACAGCAATAAAATTTATTTTAAAACGTCTCAAAACTCATTTTACAATACTTTAAATATATTAAAGTTCCAACCATTAACGACCTTTAATATAATACTCATAAATCTATACTTTAAAACCTCAAAAATCACTAATTTAATGCTTAAAACTCACTTTAAACCAATAGTAATAAATATGAAATTATAATTTATATTCCTAATAGATAAAAATCAGAATTTTAATAATCGAATTACAAAGTTTTCAACTTTACTATAAAAACATATAAAAATCATAAAAACCATAACTTTAACGTTAAATTATAATTTAAACATTAAAGTAGAGGATAAGGGTTAAAAAATAACCGAAGCAAATCACGAAAACCGGAAAAACAACAAAGGGGAAACACGCACGAACGACGTGTGGCTTGCGGTGCCGTGTGTAGTCACGCGCGGCTGGGCTGCGCTTCTGCTGCTGCGGACAAAGAGGGGCACTGATGGCTGCTACTGTTGCGGCAACAAGGAGGGAAGACAAGGGAGGTGGCGAGTGGTGGGCTCGCCGGAAAAAGGGTGAGTGAGTGTGAGTGGTGGCCGTAAAAAGAGAAGGAGAGGGTGGTGTGGTGGCTTGGTGCGACGCACGTACTTTGAGGGAGAGAGGTAGGGACGAGTGAGGAGAGGAAAGTGAGAGAGGAAAATAAAAAGTGTTCAATTAAGGGTTTGGGGGTTATTTATAGGTTTTGCCTAAAACCTAGGGTGAAAAAGGTTTAGGCTTTAGGTTTGGGCTTAAGTTGAACATGACACTTAAACCAATTGGTTGGGCTCCTGAACCCAACATTTAAATTTCATTTTAAACACGACCCAAAACCTTAAAATATATATTCAATACTTAATCCAACCCAATAAATATTAACGTCTATTTAAAACGTTTAAATAACCATTTGACTTTTAAAATAGTCAATACTTAAATAATTAAATAAAATAAGTATGAAAATGATTATAAAATTCATGAAATTACGGGCGATTACACACATGGCATACATAATACATCTAATATTTCTCTTCAAACTTATTTGGAAAGTTGTAGCCACATTTAATATTTGTTTTTTATAATGCGAATACTTATCTTTCCAATGCAAGGTTTATGAATATGTAAGCAAATGGTAGTTTCCTTAATTCTTGTATATAGGCTCCGTTTGGTAGGGTGTAAAACGTTTTCGGATGAAAATGGTTTTCCATGAAAAACCTTATACATTGAAAAATTTATTTTTATGAAGGTTTTTCGTTATTTGGTTGCATGTAAATTGATTTTCCATTTTAAGCATTTTTCATTGTTTGGTTGAAGTGAAAATCAATTACTTCATTTGTGAGAGAAAATGTTTTCCCAACTTTTAAAATTTAATGTTTTACTTCAAACCAAACAACGTAAAATGGGAAAACAGTTTTCAACGAAAACCTTGTACGCCCTACCAAACGGACCCATAATGAGAAACAAACACTATATTATGGGACGGAATTACTATCTTTCTCATAAAATTTTGCTGGTCTGTGAACAGATTCCATGCTATAATGGAAATTATTGAGCAATATCGGTGTTTGGTCACTTAACATGCATGTGGAAGCAAAAGAAGCTTGATGGAGATGAACGTCATGACAGGTGCTTTGATGCTCTTCTAATCATATAATAAAATTACACACCAATCCTAACTTGGAGTATATTTTCATTTCGATGTGTGAGCATGGAAAGGCCAACGATGCATTCTTTACCTCCCTACTCCCTTATCTGATCTTTAACGACCACCACATTCATCCTTAATGGGAAATTGCTGAACACAAAAGTGGCAAACAAAGATTCACATGGCTGCGGCAATTGATTAGATTTTGATGAGACACTCACACTATTGTTGTCTTAAGGTAGTGTCTCCCCACCAGGTCAATTTTTGAATAAGTCAAAAAAGGTATGGGTGCTTTTCTGTATGCCTTTTATTTTTTCATTTTCTGCACGGAAAAACCTTTTTGCTTATTTTATATTTTCAAAATTTATGCTACAAAGTAATTCCAATAATCCTCATAACATTTTCTAGTTATTAGTTTTTTACCTCTACTCTATAAAGGAAGGAAAAGTGACACAAAAATATTATTAACTTTTTAATGGAAAAAAATTGAGGCCTACCAGTCGCAGATCCAGGATTGGCACCTAACGGGTTCGGTTATTTTAACACTTTAATTCAAATTCCAAATTACAACCGATAACAGGGGAGATCATCCTTCGAATGAGTGTTAAAAATAAAGTTGCAACGATACTGAAATGGATTTACGCAACTGTCTTAGACGAGATCTTCTCAATACTTTTTTTGAGCCAGATCTGGCGGCTCAAGAGGCGTGAGAACAACATCGGGACATCTTCCAAGAAGATAAGTTTTCCCGTGCCGATACTTTGGAATATGAATTCTCTAGTACGGCTGTGGAGCATATTGCCAACATTGGAAAATGTTTGTCGATCAACTGAAGAATGTAGGGGCTTCGGTCACTAACAATCGTCTTGTCTTGCAAATGGTTGCGGGCCTCACGGAGGCTTACAATGACATCAGTACTTTTCTACATCAAAGTGATCTGCTTCCCAAATTTTATGAAGCACGTTCCATGCATGTCTCAGCCCAGTTCACTCCCTCAGCGAACCAAGACCCTACCCCTCCCTCTCAGCGAGCCCAACCCTCCCCCGCGAGTGCCCCTTATTCTTCTGCTTTTGGGCCATCCGTGCATGGGTCTGGCACATCAACGCCTCCTATTTCTCATAGTCCGCCAGATGGGTCTTGTTTTGGGAATTAAGAAACACATTGAATTTGTATTCGGGGGAGTCCAAGTCCAGCTTAGGGTAGACCAAAATGACAATTCGAGGTCTTCTTGAATCAAGGCCACGCAAAATAACGACAGTGAGCTACCACGGGGTTGTACCCAGGATCGTCCCTCCGATACTTAAGTCAGATTAGAGCTCAGGTAATAGTTAGAGAATTGTACTAGTTTGTGCATTGGAATGTGTGTAAAGACGTACTTGACTGATCAGGTTCAAGTACTATTTATAAATAGTACTTTCATTACAAAAAAAACATATCTTTAGCGACGGAAGAAAACCGTTTTTGGATAGCCTTAATCCGTTGCTGAGTTTGTACAGCGACGGAAGCGACCCCTTGGTAAAGTGGTCGTCGCTAACCAACATTAGCAACAAATTGCCTTTTATGTCCGTCTCTAACTTTACCAATGGAAAAAATTTCCTTCGGTAAACTTAGCAACGGAAAATAATTTCGTATCTAAAGTTAGCAACGGAAGTAAGGTTTTCTTTGCTAAGTTTAGCAACGGAAAAAGTAATTTCGTCGCTAACTTAGCATCGGATTTTAATATTCCTCCGCTAAGTTAGAGGCGGTTTTTATATTTCCATTGCTATGTTAGAATGGTAATATGTTTGCCATCGGTAGTTTAAGAAACTAAATTTACCGAAAGGCGCTAGTAGCAACTTATTTTATGTTTTCTGTCTCTGATAAAAGAAAAGGAATTCATACATATATAATATATATATTACAACTTTGTATTAAGAAAAGGAAAAGACTTATAAAAAGTGTAATACTTATAAATAAATATTAAGTTCCAATAATGTCTGTCTTTACTAAGATTCATGTACAAACGAAAGCCAAGAATTTCAATAGTTACAGCATGAGACTGTTTACATGCATCAGCCTGTCGGCTACCGGGAACCTACACTCGATATATAACTATCCGGATCATGTGTGTTTGTCGAAGAAGTCATTATATGGACTCCAACAGGCACCCAGTGCCTGGTACCGCGGGTTTGTTGACTTTGTGACAAAAACAGGTTTCGTAAATAGCAAATATAATCATTCTTTGTTCATCTATCGTAGAGGTGAGCAGCTACCCCGAGAATTCTGAATTCCGTCTATTGCTCTAGGGTGGGGGTTCTTTTTGAGAAGAAAGAAATCTCCTTGCTACGGCTATTCAAAGCTCTCAGATTATGTGGGGGAAGGAAGACCTGACTTCAGGAGTGGTAGCATATTCACAGTAGCAGGATTGCTATAACTAAATCCGTTGAGTTCGTGACTGTAACCTTCGATCTCTTCCGGCATCTGATAGTTCCGGTATGCATGGTTGAAACTCAACCCTACTCCCATAAGTGAAAGTTCCCACTTAGACCAACGAAACTAAGGCCACCATACAGAGGGTCAAGGATCGGCGGTGAATTAGTTGAATTATTCGACCATCACCTTGTAGTATAGGAGGGGGCATAGCCTCACTTAGAACCCAAAAGTAAAGGTATTCATATTATAAATCTTACTCGAACTGCTCGTTTTTTATCAGAGGCTTGTGATTTAGTTTTTGATGCATCAAGTAGAGGAAAACAATTTTTAATTGTTGGGACAAAAACTAAAGCAGTTAATTCAGTGCAACGTCTTCAACAACATGCTCTTACTTCGTCTTTCCTTTTGTAAGTCACCAAATTTGGTTCTTTTTGATCCCCAGTTGCTATGGGGAACAGAGGACAAAATACAATTGATTTTCGCGTGGGTAGCTCGCGTCTCCTGTAGCTGCCTTGTTCTCTGTCAATTTATAAAGTGTCTGACACAGACGCAAAGTCATGACAACCAGACTAGACTAATAACTTTACAAGCAGCGCAAGGAAAAGTCTGATCGCTTTTCGCAAAAATGATGTTAGTTAGCCAAGATAGACTAGAACTCTCTACCTTTCACTCTTAGAGGGAACGTAAAGAGCGGCAGCTCTTCCTGGTGTCTTTACCTCCGAGGGTTTATGGGACTTCCTGACAAAGGCCGATCTATGATAGCCTATACATAAATTTCTCATTTCTTATCATACACCACCAATGACTACCTATTCTCCTCCGGTGCTTGAACCTTGCTCGTTTACATCCGGAAACTGATCTTGCTTTTCTTCATCTTCAGGATCTCTCTCCAAAAGTGTGAAAAGCTGGAGGACTTTGTACCATCCATTCTAGTGTGGTTGAATTCTCTTCAACATCCGAAGGACTTCGAGCTTGGGATTCTAGTTCTGGCATCCTCCTAATTCAAAGTTATGAGATAAGGAAGCCGGGATCCTTAGCGCAAGCATTAAGTAAGTCAACTACCAACATTTCGACTAGGGTCGTATTCTATGGTTACGATTCTACCATATATGTCTTTTTCATTCCGTCGAAAATCAATTTTACAGTATAGACGCTTATAACCACCTCGGGCTGGGCTCTCGCGAGTCCGGAATCCGATCAGATCAACCAGCGACCGGTTGTTCGAGATCCCTGTTCCTCACTAGCTAGGAATCTTCTCGGAGTAGCTCACTCGATTCGCAGATTGGTTCGACTCGTCATTCAATTTTGACTCCGTGTTCGATAGACCGACCGTATCCCCCCTTCGTCGGGTGGTGCTTGCATGGGGGGTATGCTACCTGAAATCGGACTTGAAGCTCCCGCGCGAAGGAGCTTCATGGTGATCCCTAGGTTGCAGCATGTCCGTTCGTTAACTCCTCGTGCCACGCATACATGGCATATTCACCTCTCTATATGGATAACATTATTGCACTCCGCAAGTCTATCATAGCTCTCCTTGGCTCTGAATTTACTATGAAAGACTTTGGTTCGTTGAGTTATTTCTTGGGTATTGTCGTCTCTCGTCATGCAGGTGGTTTATTTCTATCTCAGCGTAAGCACGCTGAAGAGATCATTGAACGAGCAGGCATGTCTGCTTGTAAGGCATCTCCTACTCTTGTTAATATTAAACCCAAGCTCAGTGCTAATTCTGAGGTTGCTTCAGTGATACCTCATTACACAGGGTTCTTGCTGGTGCATTGCATTATCTTACTTTCTCCCGACCTGATGTTTCCTATGCCGTTTAGCTGATCTGCCTCTTTATGCATCAGCTTATGGAGGATCACATACGCGCTCTTAAGCGCATTGTTCAATATGTTAAGGGCACACTAGATCATGGTCCTCATCTTTATCCTTCATCGACTTCGACTCTCATTTTCAACAGATGTTGATTGTGGTGGGTGTCCTGACATCCGTCGATCTACTTCGGTCTATTGTGTGTTCCTTGGTGAAAATTTGCTCTCCTAGTCCTCTAAATGGCTTTCCACTTTGTCCCGTTCCAGTGCTCAATCTGAATCTTGTTGGTTGCGTAATCTACTTGTTGAGCTTCACTGTCCGATTTAAAAGGCAACGATGGTTTATTGTGACAATGTGAGTGCCATTTACTTGTCTGAGAATCCGGTTGAGCATCAGCGTATTAAATATATTGAGATGAATGTTCATTTTGTGCGCGAAAAGGTGGCTCGAGGCGAAGTTCGTGTGTTACATGTCCCCTCTCGCTATCATAGTGCAAATATCTTCACGAAGGGCCTTCCATTGGTTCTTTTTGAAGACTTTAGAGACTGTCTCAATGTCCGTGTTCCTGCCGTTTAGACGGCGGGGTTGTGTTAGATAATATATTTTCATATTATATCTTTTGTATTTATTTAAAGAAATAGGTATTATCTTATTCTTAGTTTATAGCCTAGTAAATATCTAGTGTATCTTATTTGTATCTTTAGCTAGTATAAATAATAAGGTTGTAACCACTTTACAATTAGGAAATTATCTTCTTTTAGGATGAAGTATTAGGAGGGTGTCATTCGAACCAGTGTGATGGTACCTTTGTTTGACCTATTATTTCCGCCAAGCTCTGTGTCATATTTTGGCTTATTCTCCATTGCAAGTGGAGTCTCTAACTCTCATGGAGGGTCTTCTCGCTGCTATGTCAAATGAACCAGATCTCTAGATTGACACAAGTTCGTTTGAGCTTGTTAGTTACAGTTGGCAATAGGACGACAGTTGCCTCAAGAATACTCTTATCGATCGACATTTTTTCATGTTTCTGATCTATTTCTCGTTCTTTTGATTATGAGAAGGTTAGCAGGGAGGATGTTATGGTAGGGTTGCCCATGACATTGTGATGTGAGCTAAGATGGGTAGGTAGATTTTGTTATGTTAGTCTGCTTGTGTTGTAAAAAAGTATTACTACTTTGCATAAATTCCATCCGTCTCAAAAAATAATACCAATCTTCCATTTTTGCAATGGAACCATATCTGAATTATATCCTCCTTGAATTCGCCTAATTTAAGTTGCGCATAAAGTTGAATAATTAAAATTTTAAAGTATGAATACCACTTGTAAGCAATCTACCAAACATGACAAGTATATGATTCCCTCATTGGTGTAGTCTCAAATAAATAAAGTCATCATGATGCCATTTGTTCTTTTTTATAATAAATAAAATACTATAATAATAGGAACAAGGCAGTCCAAAACTACTACTTAAATGCGAAATGGTTTTATTTTTGTAAAGATGGCACTAAATAGGGGTTATTTTGTAGAATCCCTACAAAGTATTAACTAACTGAAAAATATCACGTAAAAAAACTAACTGAAAAAATAAGAACATAAAAAGAAAGAATAATGCCTAAAAATGAAAATAATAACTGCTATAAAGTAATAAAACCCTTAAAAAAATAAATACTATAGAAAAGTTCAAAAATAACAACAAATTAAAAAAACAACAAATAACAAAAAAAAAGCAAAACAAAACAAAAAACTAACATATCTAAAAAATAATAACGGCAACGAGTTATCTTTCAACTATTCTATTAAAAAAATAATTGCAATAAAAAATATAATGAAAAAAAAATACTGTCAAGAAAAATGTTTTAAGAAAACAAAAAACAAAATATTAAAACAAAACAAAAAACTACCAAATCTAAAGTATAATAATAACGGCAAAGAGTTATCTTCCTATTTTTATATTTAAAACAAATAAATGCTACTCAACATTTAAGTTTGGTTATTTCATTCTTGACTCTTCCAAATACCAACACCATTATTATCTTTCATTCTTTTTTATTTGTTGAAACTTTAAACATAAAATTTAATTTAATTTTGGTGTTATCCTTTTATTATGGAGTCCAATCCCTTACCTGATGTGAAGCCAAGATTTAATCACTCTCAAGAAAGGTATATGTTGGAACAAATTAATTGTGTTGTATTTTTGAAAAAGTTCCCAAATAATTCTGAAAATGAACGGATGCGTGCATGCCAAAATAAATCAGTCCCCAAATAATAGACAAGAAAAATTCTGAAAATTTTGAACACATTTTATAAAAAAAGTTTTAGAAGGATATTGATTGTTCAGAATAACACATTATTGTTTGGGGACTAGAAAATAATAGTAGAACAATATACCTATATTATATTTATTTTTTTTTTCGAGTGAAAATGTTGCTTTTGTTAATTATGAAAAGTATTCAGAAAAATTCATAAACCAAGAGAAGAACTTTTGATGTGTTATACTATTATTTGGTGATTAGAAAAACTGAAAATTGAAGCAACATAGTTATAAAATTCTGAAAATTAATGCGTTCAATTATTGATCTAAAAAAATTTAATTCTAAAAAAAGTTCCCTAAATAATTTTGATTCTCAAAGTAGTGCAGTTTTTATTGAAAGCCATAAGAAGCCTGGAAAACCTAATTACTGCTCTGACATTAATTCCACCAAAAGTTATTGAAAAACAAATTAAAATAAAAAGAAAACAAAATTGAAACAACGAAACCGCCAGCACATACAAAAAAACAAAAAAACAGAAGAAAAGAAAAGAAAAAACACTGGTATATACAAATGAGAAAAGAGAGTAATTGCTATAAAAAAAAGGAAAATAAATAGCATAAAACGAAAAGTAAAAAACCAAAACAAATATTAGAATCCCTACAAAGTTGTAACGAACTGAAAAATATCACGTAAAAAAAACTATCTGAGAAAATAGAGTAATTGCTATCAAAAAAACGAAAGGAAAATAAATAGCATTAAAAAAAATTAAATCCCTGCAAAGTAGTAATTAACTAAAAAATATGACGTAAAAAAAAACTAACTGGAAAATAGAAAAATATGAAAGGAAAACACGGGACCTAAAAATGAAAATAATAACTGCTAAAAAGTAATAAAACCCTTTAAAAATACTAATTGCTATAAAAATATTTGAAATAAACAACAAATAACAAAACAAAAAACTACCGAAGCTAAAAAATAATAATGAAAAATAGTTATTTTCCATTTTTTCAATTTAACTCAAATTAATGCTACTCAACATTTAAGTTTGGTTATTTCATTCTTCACTCTTCCAAATACCAACACCATTATTTATCTTTCATTCCATTTTGTTTTGTTGAAACTTTAAACGTAAAATTTAAATTTTATTTTGGTATGTTATCCTTTTGTTATGGAGTTCAATCCCTTTCCTAATGTGAAGGCAAGATTTAAAACTCTCAAGAAAGGTATTTGTTGGAACAAATTAATTGTGTTGGATTTTTAGGAAAAAAATTCACCAAATAATTGTTAAAATGAACGGATGCGTGCATGCAAAAATAAATCAGTCCGTAAATAACAAACAAGAAAATTTCTGAAACTATTTGAACGCATTTTCTAAAAAAAAAATTAGAATTATTTTGATTGTTCAGAATAACACAGTATTATTTGGGGCAAGAAAATAATGTAGAGCAATATACTTATATTTTTTTTATATTTTTTTTCTTAGTGAAAATGTTGCATTGGTTAATTTTGAAAAATATTCCGAAAATTCATAAACCAAAAGAAGAACTTTTGATGTGTTCTACTATTATTTGGGGACTAGAAAATTCTGAAAATTGAGGCAACATAATTATTAAATTCTAAGAAAAATTAATGCGTTCAATGATTGATCTAAAAAAAGTCCCCCAAATAATTTTGATTTACAAAGTAGTGTTGTTTTTTATTGAAAGACATGAGAACCGTGGAAAGTAGGGGTGTTCAAAAATACTTGACCCGGTTTACCCGACCCGTCGAATCGCTGACCCGGGTAAATTCAACCGGGTAATTTTGCAGTTTTTCTAATTTTATTGGGCCAGGTACCTGACCCAGTAATTTTACTAGATATCGGGTCGGATAATGGGCTGTTTAATTCGAAAATGCGGGTACCCGTTTGATTGTATAAATTTTATTTCAGTAAATTTTTTAAGAAATGTGTCTGCTTTTGTGTGTTTCTGTAAGCTTCTCTTCACTCAACAAAAAACCCTATGCTCTCTGCCTCCTCAGTTGAGTTGCTCTGGCACAGACAATCGCACTTGCACCTCTCACCTCCCGGCTCTCGCACTAATGTCATTGTAACTCCTCAAGCCCTCACTTTCATCACCAACCAACAGAGACTCAATATTGGTCTGGCCCTAATTTCATCATCTCTGGCTTCTTTGATTTTTTTTTTAGTGGTTTGATAAATGTTGAATGGAAAGGATTTGGATAGTTGGTAGCACCATTGAATGTTGATTTTTTTTGTTTATATTTATTCATAAACCAAAAGAAGAACTTTTGATGTGTTCTCCTATTATTTGGGGACTAGAAAATTCCAAAAAATTGCAGCAACATAGTTATAAAATTCTGAAAATTAATGCTTTCAATTATTTATCTCAAAAAACTTAATTCTAATAGAAGTTCCCCAAATAATTTTGATTTTCAAAGTAGTGCAGTTTTTATTGAAAGCCATGAGAAGCCTGGAAAACCTAATTCTGCTCCCACGTTAAACCCACCTAAACATAGGGGAAAACAAATTAAAATAAAAAGAAAAACGATATTGAAACAAAAATAAGCCAATACCTGCAAAAAACTAAAAAAACTGAAGAAAAGAAAAGAAAAAAACATCGGCACCTACAAAAGAGAAAAGAGAGTAACTGCTATAAAAAAACAAAAGAAAAATAAATAGCATAAAACAAAAAATAAAAACAAAACAAAAAATTAGAATCCCTACAAAGTAGTAACTAACTGAAATATATCACGTAAAAAAATCTAACTGAGAAAAGAGGGTAACTGTTGTCAATAAAAAACAAAAGGAAATTAAGTAGCATAAAACGAAAAAGAAAACCAAACAAAATATTAGAATCCCTACAAAGTAGTAACTAATTGAAAAATATCACGTTAAAAAAACAGACTGCAAAGTAGAACAATATGAAGGCAAAATCGGCACCTAAAAGAGAAAATATAACTGCTATAAAGTAATAAAACCCTTAAAAAAATAACTGCTATAAAAAAATTGTGTTGGATTCAATCACTCTCAGGATTGCCTTCTTTACAAAAATAACACCTATTTAGTGCCTTCTTTACAAAAATAACCCCTAATTTATAATTTTTTACTAACATCTTTCTACACCAAATTTTAGTTGTCTTAATAAAGTACTAAAAATATAGTACAAATAAATCTCGGGGTATCGCATGGGCCTAAATACTAGTTTTTAGATGAAAAGTTGTACACACATGGCATACATAATACATCTAATATTTATCTTCAAATTTATTTGGAAAGTTGTAGCTAATTTAATATTTGTTTTTTTTTATAATGCGAATACTAATCTTTCCAGTGCAAGTATTATGAATATGTAAGCAAATGGTTGTTTCCTTAATTCTTGTATATAATGAGAATCAAATACTATATTATAGGAAGGAATTATTATCTTTCTCATAAAATTTTGTTGGTCTGTGAACAGCTTCCATGAATGTTGGAAATTGTTGAGCAATATCGGTGTTTGGTCACTTAACATGCATGTGGAAGCAAAAGAAGCTTGATGGAGATGAAGGTCATGACAGGTGCTCTGATGCTCTTCTAATCATATAATAAAATTACTCACCAATCCTAACTTGCAGTATATTTTCATTTCGATGTGTGAGCATGGAACGGCCAACGATGTATTCTTCACCTCCCTACTCCCTTATCTGATCTTTAACGACCACCACATTCACCGTTAATGGAAAATTGCTGAACACAAAAGTCGGAAACAAGGATTCACATGGCTGCGGCAATTGATTAGATTTTGATGAGACACTCACACTATTGTTGTCTTAAGGTAGTGTCTCCCGACCAGGTCATCTATTTTTTAATAAGTCAAAAAAGTTAGGGGTGCTTTTTTGTCTGCTTTTTAATTTTTCATATTCTGCACGGAAAAACCTTTTTGTTTTTTTTATTTTCAAAATTTATGCTACAAAGTAATTCCAATAATCATCATAACATTTTCTAGTTATTAGTTTATTACCTCTAATCTATAAAGGAAGAAAAAGGGACACAAAAATATTATTGTTTTTTTATTGGAAAAAAAATTGACGTCTACCAGTGGCGAATCCAGGATTGACACCTAATGGGTTCGAAATCATTCAAAAAATAAGCCCAAAATAAAACGATCAGAACACTTAATACTTTAATTCAAATTCCAAATTACAACCGATAACAGGGGAGAGCATCCTTCGAATTAGTGTTAAAAAGAAAGTTACAAATTTAGTCTACGAGTTTTCAAAATACTCAAATTAACATAAACATCAATCAAAATACCCAAATTACTAAATTAGCTCACCCAAATGGTTACCTACTTACTAATAAGATATTTTTTGACGGGGCAAAGAAACTTTGGGTTTTGAGCTGTGTGTAATAATTAATCTGTGGTGAGGAGTTGTGAGGTTAAGGGAGGGATGAATAACCAAAATGAAATAAAATATTGAAATGGGAAAAATAGTAAACCAAAAGGCGCTTGAAGGGGAGTCGAACCCCGGCCATTTTGCTTCCACTATAAGCGGACAAGAAGTCATAACCAACTTTGCTGCTATAAAACTTCATGATATTGCTCCGTGCAGTAGTTAACTCTTCTTTTTTTGTTCCCAAAAATCACTGTGTTCAGCTGAACCTAGTGAACCCTATGTAGATCCGCCCCTAACGCTTACAGTTTAAATTATTAACCATCTTCTATAAAAGGTCGCAACTATGGATAATCCATGTAATGTACGAACTATAACATCAATATTACAAAAACGGTCCCATTGACCTACTGACTTGCTGTTGTAGGTAAAATTGACGTTTTTTTTTCTCTTTTTCTATTTGAGGCTTTAATAAACCTTTTGCTTTTCTCTTTTCCATCATCCTGACTATCAACCATTATCCTCACCATGAACCATTCATCGCCCACCACAACACCCATCATCATTAGACGCAACCTCCAGACTGTGATTGATCTTAACATTTTCCTTCTCCAAATGTTCTTGATCTTACCTCCAGACTGTGACGCAACCTTAGGTGCATTTTGAACCTTCTCTTCAACCACCTCCTCCAGAATATCAACTCTGCAACATGATTGTTCAAGCGTAGGTGCCTTAACATCATTGGTTAGTTTAAAAGAAATTTTATCATCACCAACACTCAGAGTTGAAGACCCAGACACAGCATCAATAACAGCGTCAGCATTACGCAAGAATAGTCTACCCAGAATATTGGGAATTTGGGCATCCTCATCCATATCAAGTACCACAAAATCATCATGAATGTAGAATTTTCCGACCCTAACAGGAACGTCCTTTAAAACACCTAGGGGGTATTTAATAGAACGATCAGCCATCTGTAAAGTGATTTGTGTGCATTTAACTACTCCCATATTCAGTTTCTTATACACAGAAAAAGGTATAACAGAAATAGAAACACCTAAATTACACCAAGCCTTATCAATAAAAGTTGGTCCAAGATGGCAGGGAATATAAAAACTACCAGGATCTTTTATCTTAGGTGGGGTTTTATTCTGTTTAACAGCACTACACTCTGCAGTAAGAGCAACACATTCTACTCCACCAAAGTCTCTTTTCTTAGTTATCATGTCTTTCAGGAATTTGGCTTAAACAAGAATTTCCATAATTAATTCAGTGAAAGGAATTGTTATCTCAAGGTTCTTGACCATAGCCAAGAACTTACCAAACTGCTGATCGACCTTTGATTTCTTTATCCTGTGAGGAAAAGGTAGGATTGGTGTAAAAGGCGTTTTGGAAACCTTTTCCTTTTTCTTCCCTGTCTGTTCAGCTTCCTCAGATAACTCAACTTCAGACGTCGAATTCCTCTTCTCCTTCCTCTACCACCTCCTTCCCCTTAGTCGAGGCAACACCATCAATGGGCAATGGAGGAGCGTCATAAGTAGCGCCACCACAAAGAGTAATGGCACTAACTTGCTCCCTCTGAATAGGTTGACTAGGAAATTGTCCCTACTGCGTCTAAGCATTGTTTCATGCCAATTGGGCAGTCTGAGTCTCGAGAAGTTTGATGTACTTCTCTTGAGCCAACATATGCGTCTCTTGAGCTCTTTGAATCATTAGTTTTCTGCATAGCCAGCATTAGCTTCATCAATTCAGACGTAGTAGGCTCTTGTGGGGCTATTTGTGGAGGTGGGGTTTGAAAATTTTGTGGGGGTTTGGAAGTTAGAAGGGCGATGTAAGTTTTGTGGTGGGGGGGTCTCTAAAAACCAGGGGGTTTTGGTAGAATTATGGTTTAGAATGATTTTGGGGTGGGGGTTGAAAGTTTTGTTGATTTTGGTAGTTATGTGGACGAGGGGAATTTTTTGGTCTCTATTAGAAGGCATTTGCCTGCTCCATCTAATGTTGACTGAACTGACAATTTTGCCCAAATGACCCTGAACACCACATAACTCGCAGTAAGATGAGGTAATGGGGAAACGGTAGACATGGAATTCATGCTCAATTGAAGGGGTGTCGAGGTAGAGGATTTCATGGTGTTAAACTTCATACTCAGTTTCTTTAATTGCGAAGTCAGCAATGCAAGGACGTCTACATCCAATACCTTCCTTGTGAGGTTTCAGGAAGTGGAATGATCATTAGCTGCAAGGTTTGACAAGAAATCATAGCCTACATCCACTTCCTTATCTAGAAAAACTCCTCCCGCAGACGAGAGAACAATACTCTTAGTCTAAGGCTCGAGACCATTGTAGAATGTCTGTTTCAAGAACCATTTTTCCATGTTGTCATGTGGGCACTCTCTTTGTAGATCTCTGAACCTAGCCCACGCTTCCCGAAGTGTTTCATCAGGCTCTTGGGAAAACGTGGCTAGTTTGTTTCTGAAGCCTGCTGTCTTTGTAGGTGGATAATACACTCTCGGGAACATAGTAGAAATTTCTGACCGTTCAGATACTTTGATATCGTTGAACCACTTATGAGCTCTGTCTCGGAGTGAAAACTCAAATAGCTCGACCTTCAGTTTACTCACGTGTGACTCCTTGATAATTAACAGATCTACAAAGTTGTTGAAATCTCTGCAGATGATTGGCCGGATCTTCAGTGGGATGCCCACCAAACTGATTTTGCTGAACCATGTTGATGAGTCCACGCTTAATCTCGAAATTGTTAGCGGCGATGGTGGCATGGGTGGGCCTGTGGATATGCCGTCAGGATTTGGCACCGCATATGAATTCAATGATTTGGCCATAACTGAACTCGAATTGTCTGCTTCAGAAGTGTTCAGCTGAAAAGACTGCTTTTCTCTAAAATTTCTTTCAAAGCTGCCTGAGAGTTTTTGTATGATTGGGATCCTTTGGGATGGGGGAACAGTTTCTTTGAGACCTGGGCATACAAAAGAAACAAAAAAAGCAGTAAAACGTACCTCAATTGGAACGATGAAGTTCCAATGAAGCAGAGAGAAGTAAACCAAATAACCAAATAAAAACTTAAAAATCTAGCCGGCTCCCCGGCAACGACGCCAAAATTTGATAGTCTAAAGTCGTATCACCTAACCAAAGATAAATCCTAAGTCCTCTAACAACAGTAGTCAAGGGAAGTAGGGTCGAATCCATAGAGAGACAGAGTTTCTAATTTAATATTTAACCAAACAGATACTTCAGACAAGGTGAGATAGAAATCAGCTGAACTACTATTAAGATTAAAGAAAGCAATATAAACATGGGATTTAAACTATGAATTAAAGGTCTAGGGTATTAGTTCGGTCCACCATGCTTATACCAATCGAAAGGATCAAACAACTATCAATACCTAAGTCAAGAGTGGAGAGACTAGAGCACGTGTTAAGTTATGGTTAAGACTCAACGCTCATAATTCAACATATGCCGCATGTTCACTAACATACTCAGAATTACTGATGTGTACTAGGCCTCTAAAAATAAGACGGATCTGTGCAAACAATTATTATCCACAAGCATCAATGAAACCTCATAATAACATTTTAAATATTTATCAAGAACAAATCACACCATAACCAATAGAATCAAGCCCTAGAAACAAATAGCAATTCAAAAGTAATTCATGGTATAAACAGGGTTTTCCTCCCTAAATCCCTAGAGATAAGACTGCTGACTCATAATTAATAACAAAGCTAATATAAAACCCTAATCTTTGCATCATGAAGCAATTCAATAATCATACTAAGCAATTAAGAAATAACTAAAGAGATTAAGAGAGAACAATAGTACCAATTGACGGAAAGTAATAATCTTTATTGAAATAAATCCAAGGTGCAATCACCTTTGGAACTAATCTCAGTGCTTAATCTCATGAAAATCTCTTAAAACTAAACTAATGAAAACTAAAATAAAAGATGTCTCTAAAATAAAAGAGTTTCGCTATTTGAGCCGTCGCGTCATCCACCCGATCAGGCAGCCATTGCCTTATGGCATCGGGCTAACATAAATCAGGCCAACAACTTCCTTTCAACGTCATAACAACATCAACAGGATCTAGGCTTCGCCCGATTCCTTCGGGCACATTCCGCCCGATCGGACCGCGTGAACTCTTGGCCCAATCTTCGTCCCTGGCTCATTGCAGCAGCAGCACACATACTCCTTGGCCTGCCCGATCTGGCGGCTGTTTCCCTATTGGATCAGGCTGATGCACTTTCGCCAGCTCCCTTGTTTTCTCGCCCAAGCAACAACAATGCATAAGTGAGCCCCGCCGATCAGGTTGGGCGAGCCCGCTTGATCGGGTCCGTAACTCCAAAGCCCAATGTTAAAATAATTGGCCCGATCAGGCCATCCTTTGCCCGACCAATGCACGCCTTTCTAGCCTTTCTTAGCTTTTGGCACTCGATCTTCAAGTTTGGAGGTCTAGGGACCTCGTTATTCATCCATAATGCTCGTGATGACTTCTACGTGCCTCATAACAATTCATATAGCCGTGGTTCCTTCCATATGGCTCGGAAAAGGGAGAAAACTCTCTAAAATCTGCAATTCAATACGAAAACACAAAACCACGGCTATATACGATAATTAGTATAAAATAGCTTCGAAGAGCTCTATTAACGCACGATTTAGCTCAAAAATGCACGGGATACCAAAGGTTCTATCTAAAAGGTTTAATACAAAAGTTTTTATTTTTTTCTAATAAAAATTCAACCCAATGAAAATTAATAAAGACTAAACCAAATTATAATTGTTTGATAAATTTTAATCTTAAATTAAAGGAATATTTACATTGTTGGGGTGTCATTATCTTATTATATATTAGGTGTTATGAACCCATGAAATTCAAATTTATTGCTCTATTCTATTATTTCTTGTTTTAGCCAATGAAGTTACAAAAAAGTTATAAAAAATTGGATTAAATGTCTATCCAATAATATTTAATTACTACCCACCTAGGCCTTCACATGCACATTCAATGGTCAATCTCGTTATTAGAAGCTCTATTTAATATACGTAATTGGACTATTTTAAATAAACAACTTAAAATATAAACAATAAAAAACATAAAAATAAACAAAGTCCTTCCTCCATTATTTTGTTTCTATTCCTAAGCAGGGAGATACCAAGGCAATTTGAAGAGAATAAATTTTTATATATTACAATATTATTAATCTACTTTTTTCAAAATAAAAATGAGAAAAAATGAGTAGTGTGATGAACTGGGTGGGTTGATAGTAACAAAATCTAATGTAAGGCTATGTAAAAAAATTGTGTAATAAATATGTGGTTCTTGTAGGGTAAAATAATGAAAAATAAAACTGCTTAATATGGAAAGAATTTGAATTAGGAACAATCACGAGTATAAAAAATATTCAGTGGGGTCAAAATGTAATCGTTTAATTTTATCGGGGTCAAATGGTCAATTTTGTAAGATAATTTCCAAAAAAATACATTTTTATAGGCAATTTTCACAATTTTACCAATTCAAGTGTGACCCCACTTAACACTATGTACATCCGCCACTGAGTAGGAAGAACTCTTAGAAATGGGCCAAAAGGATTCCATAAAGAACAAAAATAAACAGAGTAATATAATCATAAGAGTAATTTTTAGCTCTAATGCAAGGTAAACCCATTTTGTAGAAATTTGTAAGATTAATGCTTGAACTTATGATTATAAACTCATTGTTGTAATCCGTTACACTTTTTTTAATGAATAAATTAAATAAGGGAAACAATTGCAACAATGAAACTTTGTTAGAAGAACTACACGTAATTCAATAGTGTGTGATAAATTTATACAAAAAATGAATGGAATTTCAAAAACCTATGTTTAATTATTGGAAAAGTTTTTAAAGGGATTACAAAAGTTTGTTGTTTTGAATGTTTGGTATAACTATTTTTTGATCGGTTGGTATAAAAAATTTCATGTCAAACATTATAATTGATTATATATTTGATAAGATTTTCAAAAAAAATTAAAAATTATTTTAAAAAAACACGGATCAATACATATGAAATAGCCATACTTTTTGGATATTGTGTCAAAGATATTTATCTTAGGAATACTATATTAGATACGCTTTTCAATTAAATACTCTTATAAAAGTTACAGTTGCATAATTTATGTAAAACAATATGTAGCAGTTGCTATCCATGGTAATAAACATTATTTACATCAATTCGTAGAACTATTGCATGAATATTTTTATTACCTCATATTCTACTTTTCGAATTTACTTGTATGTAATATCGTATGCTAAATTTAATCATTTATAATCTACTTTCAAAATTCACTTGATTTTTTATATAATATCTTGCGATTTCTTCCTAAAATGCCGAACTCATTAAATCATGACATGTGGCATTTATCTTGTGTGATTGACACGTGGGCACATGGCCTTAAGAGATGACAGGTGGCAAATTTTTCTTGCTTCATTAATTAATATAGATATAGATACTTTCCAAATTCACTTGATTTTTTATATGATATCTTGCGATTTCTTTCTAAAATGCCGAACTCATAAAATCATGACATGTGGCATTTATCTTGTGTGACTGACACGTAGGCACATGGCTTTAAAAGATGACATGTGGTAATTTTTTTTTGCTTTATTAATTAGTATATATATATATAAGCCCGTAAAATAACAACCATCATACATCAACTGAGACACAGATCAATATCATATCTATGCAATATCTTCGAGCTCCTCATAAAAAGAACCTACATGTTTAAAAATA
This sequence comes from Patellifolia procumbens, assembly GCA_947645195.1. NCBI lineage: Eukaryota > Viridiplantae > Streptophyta > Magnoliopsida > Caryophyllales > Amaranthaceae > Patellifolia > Patellifolia procumbens. The sequence continues at coordinate 346,085 of CANSGD010000758.1, read as the reverse complement.
AAATTAGTAATGTGGCATATGTTAATGGAGATAAAGAGTTAAAGTCTAGAAAACTTTCGGCAGAGTTTAAGTTGTATAATGGAACCCCCCGCCCCCCCCAAATTATGAACCTAAAATAACCAATATTAAATACAACCCACAACAGTGCCATCTAATATTGTTGTCTAACAAGTATCAAATGTTGCCACAATATCAATACAAAGAATACAAGAAGGTAGATTAAAATTGTATTGTGATAGGACACTAGGGATAAAGGTAATAATAACGAAAAAGAAAAATTGTCTGAAAATATCAAGGTTTTAGCACTTTTTCAAAATAAATACCAAGGAGTTGCGAAATATGAAATAAATACCAACAAGTTATGTTTTTTTTTAGAAATCCAAACAAACTAATAAATATCCATCTATTTTTTCGTTACTTTTTCATTCAAATTTAATTCACCTTAGATTTTATGTTGTTCAGAGATGAAGTTGAATGGATTTCTGCTAGTTTATATGGATTTCTAAGACGGAAAAATAGGCGGATATTTGTTATTTGGTAGGGATTTCTAAGAAAACATAACTTATTGGTATATGTTCTACATTTTGCAACTCTTTAATATTTATTTTGAAAAAGTGTTAAACGCTCTTGCAAATAATTGCATAAGCATGTTACATCACTTCATGTAGAAGAAGAGGATAGTGGACTGGACATAAACTCTATAACTTCACGAAGGAGAGTTCACAATGAGAGACGTTGTTTCCAGCCTTTAAAATATTATTTTCCGACCTTTACAAATTGAACAGGGGAAGATGAGATATGTAGTTTTCAGTCCCAACCAAGCAATCTTCATCAAGACAGCAAATAGAATGAGCGGCCATTTATATGTAAGAGAGAGTGAAATAATTAATCTAGGTTGCACGACTTTTTATATGACGTTGGTGATGTGTGATATTTTTTATCTCCACTACCAAAGTATTATTTTAGCATACCTCGATAGCTCTATCAAAGCTACTACTTCAGTGAAAGAAAGGTTGTTAGTGGTCGACACCCGTAAGCCTCAATAAACCTCTATTAGAAGCTAAAATAAATTAATAGCTACATGTGTGGAAACCCGAACAATAGGGTTAAACACATTATTTGGTTGGGGGAAAGTGAAAGCACCATGATTATGTAAGAAAACGACAAGGGAAGAGATGCAAAATTGGAAAAAAATGCAAAGTTCAAGTCACAACTTATAATTACAAACAAAATCCAACTATAATTTAATAGAAAAATCCGTTCGTCTCACATTAGTCAATCAATAAAGTATACATTCATATCCTGAAAAAAATATATATAATGCATGCCACTATAAAAGAAATATTGGACAAGACGTACGAATGATTATTCCAATATCATGAAGCATATATGTCATGAGTATGTGTTATTTCGAAGATGTGCCTATAAGGACCAATCTCTAATGAAGAACTTGATGATAAAATCAGCAGGAAGAAAATCAGATTTAGTAATAGTAAATTTAAAATAACATACTTTCTCAATTCAACCCTAAAATTTGATTCTCTTAGTATATCATAGTACAACAGAAGGGGGTAGGAAGCAAAAAGAGCAACAAGCGCTAGTCAGTAAAAGTACCATACTCTTGCTCTTCGTACTTGCATTAAGAATAAGACACACCAAATTATTATTCGTCACACTTGATTAATGAAAAATAAAAAAAAAATGGACTAGTTGAAGTTGCTTAATGACATACTAAGAGGTAATAGGTGGGGGTGTTTAACTATAAATAAAACACTTGATTAAAGAGAGATGAGGGTGACTTGATTACCTTATCATTCCAACTGAAGAGTGTCTAATTTGGTGTATGTTGATTTTGACTACCATTTGTTGGGTTCATCAAGACATGGAACGCATGAACTTTATAGTAATTTTAAGAATAGCCGCTTGAATTGGGATAAAACGATTCTAGCCACAATTTCAAAAACTAAACTTGACTTTATACTTTCAAGGAACTCTTAGGAAAAATGTAGTATGTCTTCGCTTTTTCTTTGTCGTCCCTTATATTCCACCTTGTTAATCACTTTATAATATGGATCTTCAAACAAGATATTTTCTCCTTGTTCATACTTGGCTTCTAACACATTCATCTCATCCTGTTTGTGGAATGAGAGGCAATAGAAACAATATAATGGCAACCCTCCATTGTCTAGTGTTCAACATAGAAAAAAACCTGATGAGCTTGAAATCATAAAACGAATGGTTCCCCTACATATATTAATCGATAATGATTTACGTAAATGAGTTGATACTCATCTTCATCGGTTGAACCCAAACACATCTAAACAAAACAACACCAAAATACATGATATAGAAAATCTCAATGATATCTTATATTGAACCATAATAAGTTACAACTCCGAGCACCGACTCTGGATCTTTACTACTAGGATAAAATGGGTCAATGCGGCTAAAGTGACTCCTCTGATATGCGTCTCACAATTTGAATCACGTTTCTTAATGTGAAATTTATAACCATCAACGAAATATCCTACGAATCTCCATGCAATAAATGACGATCCTTGCGGTAGCCATTTCATGTAGTTAGATACTTGAAGATCTTGTTTAAGTTCAGAGTCGACCTTATCATGAAGTAGTTCATTAAATACTTGTTGTGATTCTAAGCTTTATCACACCTCATTTTTCTCGGATTAGTGAGAATAGTCTCGTGCTCACTCAATTTAATTCAACATTTAAGTTTTAATAAAACATGTTGACTTAAGGGTATGAACTATAAGAAATCAATTATAAATAACAATATTTCTTTCTAGGAAAAATTGTCAAGAATAAGCTAACCATTGCATTGACCGCTTTTAACAAGTCAACCGAAATATATTCCAAAAATAAGTCAACTTTGTATACACATTCGCTTTTAACAAGTTAAAACCGGCTTTTACCTCTTAGTAACCTGTTTAATGGTTAAAGTGACACATGTCACTCTTTCATTTGTCATTTTTAATTTTTAAATTTATTAAAATTCCCCACCTTTCTTTCTCCCTTTCCTTTTGACGTCCATAGCCACCAACTTTTCCCACTTCCCCCTTCACCAGATTTTGACCTCCTCCACCGGCATCCCTACTTTGCTCTCTGACCAAATAACACCACCATTAACACCATTTCCACCACCAAAACATTATTCCATTTGCAACACCACCAGAACAACATACATTCAAAAAGCAACACAACACAAGATTTCGCTCCCATGATGGTTCGTTGTTGTCTAAAATTTAATTACCCCATGATGATTGCCGAACACAAGATTACACAACACAACTACTTTATCATTATTGATTTATAGCTAATGAGTTCAATTTGTAAATAACTAGTTTAACTTAATCATAGTTAGTACTATCTCTAACTACAGTTAGTTAGTTAGATATTCTTTGTTTGTTAGAGGTGGTTATTATCACTTTTGTATAAATACTTTTTCCCCTCTATCATTACAACTAATGAGAATAAGCTCATCATATTCTGGTTTATTTTCTCTCATTCTCTATCTCTCTCAATGAGATGAATTAAGCTCAATTAGCTATGGATTCACCAGATTAACATGGTATCAGAGCGGTTACTTCGAATTGCTCCACTATTCCAAAGTTTCGCAAATTTCTTCATTTTTCAATCTAGGTTTACGAACACAGAATTTCGTGAATTCATTGATCAAAATTTGCGAAATCACAAATTACCAATTCATTTCTATTTCTCTGCCTGGATTAATTAATTGATTCATCTGCAAATTGAAGTAAGATCCTGGAATTCTATATTGTCTATTCGTACCTGAGATGTTGCGTGAGTTTTTTTGTTAAATTCGAATTGATCCTGTTGATGAAGCGGTTCATAGAACACATTGATGTTGATAGTTGAAAATTGCATTTGAATTGAATTTGTGAGTTCAAGCTATACTGCTGCATTGAGATTGTGAATGAAACTGAATTGTGATTAAGTTCGAATTGTTTTCTTGAGAACTCGAATTATAGATTGATTGATGGAAGTTGAGTTTCAATCTTATTTACCTTCTATCTTCATCCTAAAACAAACCTCATTTCTTTTCATCTTCAAATCTCTGCAAACATATACATCCTATTTCAGTGGAAACACCTACTGCCACACCACCTCCACCTGATCCTACTACATTTCTTCGTAGTGCATACTACATACATCCCTCAGACACAGGTAATTCCAAATTAGTCACAGAATTGTTTGATGGAAGCTGTTATGGTGATTGGAAAAGATCTATCATGTTGGGACTTTCTTCTAGAAATAAGTTAGGGTTCATCAATGGGACTCTTACAGAACTACCACCTACAGATCAACATGTTGATGCTTGGAATAGATGCAATGATCTGGTTACAGGTTGGTTGCTTTTCTCATTGGAAAAGAGAATTGCCAAAAGTGTATGGTTTCGCAAAACTGCTAGATCACTTTGGCAAGATCTTGAAGAAAGATTTAGTCAAGCCTCTGCTACTCAGTTGTATTCTCTACAACAAAAAGTCCATGAAATGCAACAAGCTAAGGATGAGTCTATTTCTGAGTTTTTTACTAGAATAAAAGCTGTTTGGGATGAAATTGATAGTGAGGATCCCCTTCCTGTTTGTGCTTGTGGTCAATGTGTTTGTACCATAACACAAAAGATTCCGAAATCACAACAAGATCAAAGATTGATGATGTTCTTAATGAAACTTCAAGATGATTATAGTCTCATAAGATCTAACATCTTGATGATGCATCCTCTTCCCACACTCACTACTGTACATAGGCTCTATCAACAGGAAGAAATATCCAAGGAGATTAGTCATTTACTCAGTAATAATCATGCTGAAGCCATGGCATTCTTTGCTGATAAGAGGAAATATACTCATGATATAACCTCTAAATCTTCTCATAATCCTGCTATTTATCAATCTTCTGGTAGTTCAGGCTATCAATCTACAACAAACTTTCACAACACAAATCCCTCTTGCAACAGAACTCCTTATTCTGGTATAAAAAGATTTTCATCCTTAACATGTGAGCATTGTTATATAACTGGGCATACCATTGAAAAATGCTACAAGATACATGGATACCCTGCTGGATTGATACCATCTAGGGAAAGAAGAAGTGTGAATTTAGCCCAAGGCTCTGAAGACTCTGATTCACAACCTGATTTGAGCAGCACCACACTTACAGTTGATCAATATCAACAACTCATGTTATTACTTGGCAAGCAACAACAACAACAACAACCTCATACCAATGGTGGTGATTCTTCTATTCATGCTACTACAAAGGCATTCAAAGGAGGTAAAATTTGTCTACTGTCACATTTCACTTCTTCTTGGGTGTTAGACAGTGGTGCAACTGATCACATCTGTCATGATATGTCTCTATTTAAAGATTTTAAGTTACTTCAACATATCAATAACACCATTACAGTCCCAGATGGTAGAAAATTTGAAGTTACACACATTGGAAATGTGAGGTTGGCTGATGATATACTTCTGAAAGATGTTCTATATGTGTCTGGTTTTCAATTTAACATGGTGTCCATTGCCAAATTATGCAGAGATTTGCATTGTACAATCTCCTTTACTAGTGATTCTTGTTTGATTCGGGATCCACACATGATCCATCCTCAAGTGCTTGGGGATTATCAACATGGGCTATATTGCACCATTACTCACACAACATCTCCTACATCATCTACAGCATCTTCTACCACCTTTTCTGCTTCAAGGGTCATCTCTACACCAGATCTTGGTCTCTTCAGTAACAATCTTGCCAATTTTTCTTCTAATAACAGTAGTAAAGATACTTGTACAGATGCAAAACTGTGGCACCTCAGGTTAGGGCATTTGCCTTTTGCTCAAATGAAATTGCTCGATCATACTATTTATATTAATCATGCTCATGAAGTATTTGTCAGATCTGTCCTTCTGCTTGACAATCTAGACTTCCTCTTTCCCACACCTCAATAAAAACAAACCACCCTTTTCATTTGTTATATGTTGATATATGGGGCCCTTACAAAACCCCCTCCCACTCTGGTTACAGACTTTTTCTTACTATAGTAGATGATTTTACTAGAACATACTTGGGTTCACGTGCTTAAGCTAAAATCTGATGCTGTCAATATTTTGCAAGATTTCATTGCCTATGCTCAAACACAATTTAATGCTAGTGTACAAATTATCAGATTTGACAATGCCAAAGAGTTGACAGAGGGGGATGTATTGACTTTCTATAATGCTCATGGTATTTTAGTTCAAAAGAGTTGTGCTGACACCCCTCAACAAAATGGAGTTGTTGAGAGGAAACATAGACACTTATTAGAAACTGCCATAGCTCTCTTTTATCAGTCCAAATTGCCTATTTCTTATTGGACTGAGTGTGTTCAATGTGCTGCTCATCTGATTAACAGATCTCCTCTGAGAGTTCTTGGTTCTACTAGTCCATATGAAAAATTGTTTGGTCATTGATAGGGTTTTAGTCGTGTCACCTAATCAAAAATAAACCTACAGTCCTCTAACTATAGTAGTCAATGGAAGCAGGGTCGAATCCACTGGGAGACAGAGTTTCTAAATTAACATTCAACCAATTCAGCTAATCCAGATGAAATCAGGGAAGAATTAATTAAACTAATGAATAAACTAAAGAAGACGGATTAAGTCAAGGGATTAACTATGGACTAAAAACCTAGGGTATTAGGTCGGTCCACCATGCTTATACCAATCAGATAGGGTCGACTACTATAAAAACCTAAGTCAAGAGTCGGGGAATTAAGATCAACGCTCATAGTTCAACATACACCGCATGGTCACTAACGTAATCAGAACTACTGATGTGTCCTAGGCCTCTAGTCGTAAGACGGATCTGTGCAAACAACTATTAACCACAAGCAATCAATGAAATTATACACTGACATTAATTACTCAATAAGAACAAATCACACCACAATCACCCTAATCAAGCCCTAGAAATTGATAGAAATCTAAATCACAATCATGGTATAAACATGGCTTTCCTATCTAACACCCTAGAAGAGAACTACTCACTCATAATCGAATTAACAACAACAAAACTAATATGAAACCCTAACAATTGCATCATGAATAATTAAATAACTAAACTAAGCAATTAAGAATAATAAAAGAGATTAGGGTAAGAAAGAATACCAATTGACAGAAATCTTTAAATAGAGACATATCATGACAGATAACTAAGAACAATGAGAAATAGGTTCAATCACCTTTAATCTAATCTAAAGTGTTTAAATTAAACTAAGAAAAATGAGAAATAACTAGAGTCTAACTAGAATAAAAGATAATAAAAAGATGTCTCTAAAATAATGAGGAAAAGGTATTTATAATACCCCTCAAGTCTAGCTAAAAACGGAATTAAAAAGACGAAATCCGCGTCATTATGCACAGGACCCGATCGGGCCAAAAGCCACCCGATCGGGCCCACACACAATTTCGCCCTTTGTTTCTCCTTCGTTCTACGCAGCAGCCCAGCAATAATGCAAAGAGTTTTGGGCCACCCGATTGGATCGGGCAGCACTTGCCCGATCGGGCCGCTGAACAGGAGTCCATATTCTCCTTCTCTTGGTCAGCGCAGCAGCACACAAATTAGTGGGCCACCCCTCATCACCTCACGTGAATAGCAGCAACAACATTAGTGGGCCACCTCTTGTCCCCTATGACCCAGCAACCAATATTTAGCAGCAGCATCAGCGAAGCCCAGCAATTGGTGGGCTGACTTTCGTCTCACACGCAGCGAGCAACAACAATCATTGAGCATCCCACCCGATCGGGTCGGGCAGTCAGCGCCCGATCGGGTCTGGGAATGATTTCTCGCCCGATCGGATCGGGCAAGTCTTGCCCGATCGGGTCCGCAACTTTTGTACCCGATCATAATATCTTCGCCCGATCGGAGTACGGAAAACTCCATTTTGACTCTTTGGCTCTCAATTCTTCATGTTTAGAGGTCTTGAGACCTCCTAAACTACCCATAAAGTTCGTGAGCCATCCTACGTGCCTCGTAACATCTCGTAAAGCCGTGGTTGCTTCCAAATGGCTCGGGAATTAAGAGAAAACTCCCTAAAACCTGCAATTCAACACTAAAACACAAAACCACAACTATATACGATAGTTAGCACAAAATAGCTCCGAAGAGATCCAATGACGCACAAATTAGCTTGTAAATAAGGGAGAAAACTCTATATAAATACGTGATATCAAACTCCCCCAAGCTAAACCTTTGCTGTCCTCAAGCAAACAGAACATGAACATGGAATAGATTGCCTCTCCCAATAGATAAAAATCAATCCAAACTCAAAACATTTTCAAGACTAAGAATCGTTCAAGCAGGCATAATTCATGTTTGGCTAATCAAATCCATCCAACCACCAATCATCCAAGCAATTTATCAAATTCAAGCATCCACAAGGCATACAAATCCTGAAAAGGCTCTCACAAGGGTGTCACTCCTCTCTATTTTGTGGCAGGCAAAGAATATGCCCGAACACTCACCAACCCGACCATAAATACCCTTCCCACTCACTCTCATGTGTTTAAGAACGTTCAATGACGCTCATCCTAGTCAAGTCGACTCAATTAGCAGACATACTCTTCAACTTTGACAAACTGACTCGAAATCAATCAAATGAACACTGCAGACACGAGCTCAAGAGGACATTAAAGGGTTGTAATGGGGCTTAGGTAAGAGGTAGGGGATACTTTTGGGTAATGTGGTGAAAAACCGAGAAAGGGGGAGCATGAATCATTCAAACAAGACCTCAGATGGCCTACACAACTCCCAACAACACCATAAAACCACATAAAGTAACCCAACTCTCATAAATCATCGAAAAACTCATAACAAACCCAATTTCCAAGCAATGAAGCGAATATTTTCTTAAGAACGTACGTGAATGAAAGAACTTCGAATTCTTTTTCATTTTATTTCATTTTTCTTTCATTTTTCTGAACTTCATTCACGCAACTCTAAATTTGCTTTTCTTTTCTTTTTCTCGCTCTCAAGCCACAACAAATACACTTTTAAAATTCCTCAACAACCAAACTAAACCAAGAAATCAATCTCAAACTCAACCCATATAAAAGCTCCCCAAGCTAGGCTTGGAATAATATCAAAGAGAATGTCTTGGGCTCATAATAGGGGTTTAAGTAGCACGAAACAAGTCATTAGGCTCAGCGGGGCTAAAGAGGATAAAAATATATCAAAAAATTCACTCAGAAGCTCAAGAATAAGACAAAAGAACGCCTCTATCACAGCAAATGCTACAAGTCATCGAAAATCAGACAAGTACGAAGTCAAAGTCAGGATCAATCCACTAAAGAGGAACTAACACACAAGAAATAGACTGGATAATAATATAAATCCAATAGGCTACAAAGAGGCCTCACAGTCTAACCAATTCAGGTATGCAGCACAAAGTGGTCTAATATAATCCAAAAATGCTCGAAATCAAAGCAATCAAACATCAAATCATAGCCTCAAGATCACAAATGCCCAGCTATCCAGAAAACAAAGTCAAATCACTTTTAAATAGAGCACAACAAGGGGCACAGGGAGGCAACTAAACCAGTCATGGGAACCATATATTTTTTTATTTTTTCAGAATTTTTCGAAAGCAGTAAATCTATCCTAGAAAGAAGTAAGAGAGATAGGGAATACAAACAGAACTCCTCCCCCAAGCTGAACTTGGCAGTGTCCTCAATGCCAAAAGGTGATAAGGACTATGCTAAGAGGAAAAACAATGTTAGTACCCTCACTCTCGCTCACAAAAAGTAAGAAAAAATAAAAAGAAAAGGAAAAAAAAAAGGGGAAAGAAAAATACGAGTTGCCTCTCGCACAACGCTGGTTTATAAAGGTCCCGCACGACCATAATCCTCCATCTCTCAAATAGGAGGGGCTTGGCAATGAGTGCCACCCTCATCAAATATCTTCCTTCTCCAAATGTTCTTGACAATGCCTCCAGACAGTGAGGCAATCTTAGGTGGAATTGGAGCCTTCTCCACACCTACTTCATCCAAAACCTCATCCCTGCAACAAGATTGTTCAAGCATAGGTGCCTTAACAGCATTGGTTAGTTTAAACATCACTTTATCATCACCAACACTTAGAGTTAAAGACCCAGTCTTGACATCAATTACAGCACCAGCAGTACACAAAAATGGCCTACCCAAGATAATAGGAATCTGGGCATCCTCATCCATATCTAATACCACAAAATCAACAGGGATATAGAATTTCCCAACCCTAACAGGAACGTCCTCTAAAACACCTAGAGGGTATTTTATAGAACGATCCGCCATCTGTAAAGTGATTTGTGTGCATTTAAGTGCTCCCATGTTCAGTTTCTCAAAAACAAATAATGGCATAACAGAAACAGAAGCACCTAAATCACATAAAGCCTTATCAATAAAAATAGGTCCAAGATGGCAAGGTATAGAAAAACTACCAGGATCTTTTAACTTTGGTGGGGCTTTATTTTGGATAAAAGCACTACACTCTTCAGTAAGATCGACACGTTCTACCCCACCAAAGTCTCTTTTCTTAGTAATCATGTCTTTCAGAAATTTGGCATAAACAGGCACTTGGGTAATTAAATCTGTGAATGTAATCGTCACCTCAAGGTTCTTGACCATAGCCAAGAACTTACCAAACTGCTAATCGACCTTTGATTGTTGCATCCTGTGGGAAAAGGTAGCCTTGGTGTAAAAGGCGTTTCAGAAACCTTCTCCTTTTTCTTCCCTGTCTGTTCAGCTTCTGCAGACAAATCGACTTCAGACGTCGAATTATTCCTTTTTCCTTCCTCTACCACCCTCTTCTTCCCTGCAGTTGGGGTAACCTCATCAACGGGCATTGGAGGGGCATCATATGCAATGCCACTACGAAGAGTGATGGCATTCACATGTTCTCTCTGAACGGGTTGCCCTGGCAATTGTCCCTGCTGCCTCTGTGCATTAGTTTCTGCCAACTGAGCAACTTGAGCCTCGAGAAGTTTGATATGCTTCTCTTGGTTCCTCCGTGCTTCCTCATTTGCCTTTTGCATAGACAATATCAGTTTCATCAGTTCAGAATTGCTAGGCTCTTGTGGGTTATTGTTTTGTGGAGGTGGGGTGGGAAATTTTGTGGAGTTTGGAAATTATTGTGGTGATGGAAGTTTTGTGGTGGTGGTCTTTGGACATTTTGTGGGGTTTGATGGTATGAGGGTTTAGGATAGTTTTGTGGAGGTGGAGGTTGATAGTTTTGTGGGTTTTGGTAGTTATGTGGAGGGGGAAAGGTTTGTGGCCTTTGTTGAAAGGCGTTTGCCTGCTCCATCTGAAGTTGACTGAACTAACAGTCATGCCCAAAGTGACCCTGAACACCACATACCTCGCAGTAAGATGAGGTAATGGGTGCTATGGCAGACATAACATTAATGCTCAAAAAAGGTGCTGCTGAGGAAGAGGAGTTGAAGATGTTAATTTGTTGACTCAGTTTTGCCATCTGCGAAGTCAATAATGCAATGGCATCTACCTCCAGTACCTTCCTCGTGAGGCTTCGGGAAGTGGAATGATCATTGGCTGCGAGGTTTGATAGAAACTCGTAGCCTACATCCACTTCCTTATCCAGAAAAACTCCTCCTGCAGACGAATCAACAATACTCTTCGTCTGAGGCTGCAGACCATTGTAAAATGTCTGCGTCAAGAACCATTTGTCCATGTTGTGGTGTGGACACTCTCTATAAATCCCTAAACCTAGCCCACGCTTCCCGTAATGTTTCATCAGGCTCTTGGGAAAACGTGGCTAGTTTATTTCTGATTTCTGCTGTTTTTGTAGGCGGATAATACTCTCTCAGAAACGCAGCAGAAATCTCACTCCATTATGTTTCTTTCACATCGTTCAACCACTTTGGGCTCTATCTCTCAATGAAAACTCGAACAACATGACTTTGAGCTGATCTGGAGTGACCCCGGCATGTTTAACGGTTCGACAAAGCTGTTGAAACCGTTGCAGATGATTTGCCGGGTCTTCAGTAGGATGCCCACCAAACTGATTTTGCTGGACCATGCTGATGAGTCCAGGCTTAATCTCAAAATTTGCTGCGGCAATGGTGGGCATAGTAGGTCCAGTGGAGAGACCATCTGGGTTGGGCACCCCATATGACTTCAGTGACTTTGACATGACTGAACTCAAGGTGTCTGTTCCAGAGGTGTTCAGCTGAACAGGCTGCCTTTCTTTCTGATTTTTCTTTCGGATCCGCCTGATTGTCCTAGTAAGATCGGGATCCGCTGGAATGGGGGAACCGTTTCTTTGAGACCTGGGCATACAAAAGAAACAAAAAGAAGCAGTACAACGTACCTCAATTAGAACAATGAAGTTCCAACAAGGCACAGAGAAGTAGACCAAATAATCAAATAAAAACTTAGGAAACTAGTCGTCTCCCCGGCAACGGTGCCAAATTTTGATAGGGTTTTAGTCGTGTCACCTAATCAAAAATAAACCTACAGTCCTCTAACTATAGTAGTCAATGGAAGCAGGGTCGAATCCACTGGGAGACAGAGTTTCTAAATTAATATTCAACCAATTCAGCTAATCCAGATGAAATCAGGGAAGAATTAATTAAACTAATGAATAAACTAAAGAAGACGGATTAAGTCAAGGGATTAACTATGGACTAAAATCCTAGGGTATTAGGTCGGTCCACCATGCTTATACCAATCAGATAGGGCCAACTACTATAAAAACCTAAGTCAAGAGTCGGGGGATTAGAGCACGAGTTGAGCTATGGTTAAGATCAACGCTCATAGTTCAACATACACCGCATGGTCACTAACGTAATCAGAACTACTGATGTGTCCTAGGCCTCTAGTCGTAAGACGGATCAGTGCAAACAACTATTAACCACAAGCAATCAATGAAATTGTACACTAACATTAATTACTCAATAAGAACAAATCACACCACAATCACCCTAATCAAGCCCTAGAAATTGATAGAAATCTAAATTACAATCATGGTATAAACATGGCTTTCCTATCTAACACCCTAGAAGAGAACTACTCACTCATAATCGAATTAACAACAACAAAACTAATATGAAACCCTAACAATTGCATCATGAATAATTAAATAACTAAACTAAGCAATTAAGAATAATAAAAGAGATTAGGGTAAGAAAGAATACCAATTGACAGAAATCTTTAAATAGAGACATATCATGACAGATAACTAAGAACAATGAGAAATAGGTTCAATCACCTTTAATCTAATCTAAAGTGTTTAAATTAAACTAAGAAAAATGAGAAATAACTAGAGTCTAACTAGAATAAAAGATAATAAAAAGATGTCTCTAAAATAATGAGGAAAAGGTATTTATAATACCTCTCAAGTCTAGCTAAAAACGGAATTAAAAAGACGAAATCCGCGTCATTATGCACAGGACCCGATCGGGCCAAAAGCCACCCGATCGGGCCCACACACAATTTCGCCCTTTGTTTCTCCTTCGTTCTACGCAGCAGCCCAGCAATAATGCAAAGAGTTTTGGGCCACCCGATTGGATCGGGCAGCACTTGCCCGATTGGGCCGCTGAACAGGAGTCCATATTCTCCTTCTCTTGGTCAGCGCAGCAGCACACAAATTAGTGGGCCACCCCTCATCACCTCACGTGAATAGCAGCAACAACATTAGTGGGCCACCTCTTGTCCCCTATGACCCAGCAACCAATATTTAGCAGCAGCATCAGCGAAGCCCAGCAATTGGTGGGCTGACTTTCGTCTCACACGCAGCGAGCAACAGCAATCATTGAGCATCCCACCCGATCGGGTCGAGCAGTCAGCGCCCGATCGGGTTTGGGAATGATTTCTCGCCCGATCGGGCCATTTTTGCCCGATCGGAGTACGGAAAACTCCATTTTGACTTTTTGGCTCTCAATTCTTCACGTTTAGAGGTCTTGGGACCTCCTAAACTACCCATAAAGCTCGTGAGCCATCCTACTTGCCTCGTAACATCTCGTAAAGCCGTGGTTGCTTCCAAATGGCTCGGGAATAAAGAGAAAACTTCCTAAAACCTGCAATTCAACACTAAAACACAAAACCACAACTATATACGATAGTTAGCACAAAATAGCTCCGAAGAGCTCCAATGACGCACAAATTAGCTTGTAAATAAGGGAGAAAACTCTATATAAATACGTGATATCAGTCATCCACCTTCTTTATCACATCTCAAAGTATTTGGTTGTCTTAGTTTTGTGTCTACTCTCAAAAATCATAGAACCAAATTTGATCCTAAAGCCATTCCCTGTGTGTTCATTGGTTATCCATCACAACATAAGGCCTATAAAGTACTCAATCTTCATACTAAAAAATTTCACATTAGTAGAGATGTTATCTTTCATGAACATCATTATCCTTACCATTTTTCTTCTAATCCCAAAACTCCTCTCTCTTCTGATTTTCCATTTTTTCTCCCTTCTCATACACCATCTACTACATTTTATGATTAAGATCTCCCTGATATCTTCACTCCTCTTCTCAATACAAAGTATATTTCTGATCCTTCTGTTTTTGACACATCTTCTAATGCACCAATTCCAGATGTTGTTTCTTCTGATCTTTCTTCACCTACTCCTTGTTCTTCTCCTACTCCTTCCATCTCTTCTCCTTCTACTCATGTCCCTTATTCACATGTTTCACCTACTCCCATTTCATCTTCTACCATTTTCTCTCCCACCTCCAGAAAATCAACTAGAGTTTCTAAGACACCTAGTTATCTTCAAGACTACCACTACCGACTCCCTTCTAAAACTGCTCTTCCAACTTCCCATTGGTGTAATCTTGTTCTTTATCAATCCCTTCCATCCTCTCATAAATGTTTCATTGCTCATGTCTCCTCCCTTAAAGAACCTACCTCTTTTTAAGAAGCTTCTTTGGATCCTAACTGGTGATGCTATGCATAAAGAGCTTTCTGCCCTTCATGCTAATAACACTTGGACAACTGTCCCTCTTCCTCCTAAGAAGAAGCCTATTGGATGTTAATGGGTCTTCAAAGTCAAACTCAAGTCAGATGGGACTCTTGAGAGGTACAAATCTAGGTTGGTAGCAAAAGGGTATACACAAAAATATGGTATAAATTATCTGGAGACCTTTTCCCCTGTGGTTAAATGGCCACTATCAGATGTCTCATTGCACTGGCAGCTAGCAAGAATTGGGATCTGTTTCAATTGGATGTCACAATGCTTTTTTACATGGTGATATACTACAAATCCGGACACTATTTTCTTGCGTTTTACTCGTGTTATGCTCTAATTTAAAAGATATCAACTTATATACCTATTCATCATAAGTAGGTCTTAATATTATCGAAGAACATATGCTATAAAAGACTCAAAACAATAATTACGCTAAAACTCTAAAAGGTCGTGTATAGTCGCAGAGACATGAGAATTTGAGACACATGGTTTCTTTTTTTCTTTAAAGGAGTTTTTTTCAAAAAAAAGCATTCGGCACGTTTTAAACACGTTTTATACGGGAGGTGGAGTTTTTTTGTGTTTAAAACGGCGGGGGCTCAAAAAAACGTTTTTTGGCGTTTTTTTCAAAAGACGGAGACGGAGTTTTAAACGCGTTTTAACTAACTAAGCGTATGAGAGTGATTGTTCTCTGACCCAGAGTTATACAAAAGTCTTGTTGGGAAGTTGAACTTCCTCACACACACTAGGCCTGACCTCTCTTACACTGAGCAAACACCGAGTCAGTTTATGCACTGTCCCAGAGAAGCTCGTTTTCAAGCTTTACAGCATGTGCTCAGATATATAGCTGCAACTTCAAGTCAAGGGATTCTCCTCAAAGCTAATAGCACTCTCACTTTGCAACTTTCTCAGATAGTGATTGGGCATCTTGCCCTGACGCCAGAAAATCTGTAACTGGTTACCTTTTATTACTTGGATCATCTCCCATTAGTTGGAAAAGCAAAAATCAGAGTACTGTTTCAAAGTCTTCCTCTGAGGCAGAGTACCGAGTCATGGCTTCAGCAGCTTCTGAGGTTACTTTGATGATTAGACTTCTTGCAGAGCTTGAAGCATCGCATCTCACTCCTGTTGCTCTCCATTGTGATAACCAGAGTGCACTTCACATTGCTAGAAATTCGGTGTTCCATGAGAGGACAAAACATATTGAGATTGATTGCCATTTTACTCGAGATAAAGTGATGGAAGGTCTCTTGCAACTCACTTATCTGCCCACTTCCAATCAGCTAGCAGATGTACTCACTAAAGTTCTCCATTCTACTCAGTTTCAATCTCTGATTTCCAAGCTAGGAATGTTTACTCCTCCCTAGCTTGAGGGGGGCCATTGATATATAGCTAATTAGTTCAACTTGTAAAGAACTAGTTTAGCTTAATCATAGTTAGTATTATCTCTAACTACAGTTAGTTAGTTAGTTAGATATTCTCAGTTTGTTAGAGGTGGTTATTATCACTTTTGTATAAATACTTTTTCCCCTCTATTATTACAACTAATGAGAATAAGCTCATCATATTCTGGTTTATTTTCTCTCATTCTCTATCTCTCTCAATGAGCTGAATTAAGCTCAATTAGCTATGGATTCACCAAATTAACAATCATCTTGCTCCGCTTCTATAAATTAATTACCCCATGATGGCTGATGTCAAGAAGGTCACAGCAGGAACCAGACTAGACATGGTGCTTGCTATCGAGGATGATGTCATGTATAATCCTTCAAAATACATCGTCGAATTTAACACAACTCTGTTTATAATTATTTACAAAAGTTCTAAATTTTAGAAGCAGATCAGGATGATAAACTAGTTTAAGCTCATGGAGAGAGAGAAGGAGAAGGCGGTATTGATGGTGGAGACTGGAGAGAGAGAGAGAAGCAGAAGGTGGTGTTGATGGTGGAGACTAGATTGAGAGAGAAGCGGTGGTGAGAGAGAGGGAAATAAGTGTTTGGGTTTGGGTGGTGAACACTGTACAATGGTGGTTGGGGCAAGGAGGTGGTGGTGGTCATTGTTGTGGGGGGAAGGGACGAGGAGAGAGAAAGAAAAAAAGGGCGAGAAGGGAGAGTTAGAAAATTAAAAAAAAATTATTATTTTAAGCTAATTGGAACAAGACACGTGGACAAGTCTCTTAATCTAATAATTTAGTAACGGATAACTGGTGAAAAAAGTTGTTAAAAGCAAAAGTGGCTACAAAGTCTACTTGTTAATGGAATACATTTATGTTGAATTGTTAAAAGCGGTCAACGCAAAGGTTGGCTTATTCCTGATAATTTTTCCTTATTATGATTAGTTGCTTACTCTATGTACTGCTTAACTCCAAGAATATCACAATTGAATAAAACATGTAAATGTGTTTGTGTCCATTCATCAATCCGGAATGATGTGTTTTTCATTTCCCTTCGCATTCCCTTGATTGGATGAACAACAGGGAACATAGATGATGGGATTTAAGAAACATTTCCCTTGTTCTAATACCCTGCTCCTTTGGGACGACAATGCACATATCTAGCACAAAAGATTACAAATTCATAAGTTAAGTACGCTTCCGCCTTCGATCCTTCCGGATGAACTTTATTCCACACAAAATTCTTTAACTTTCAAATATATCTTTCAATAGGATATATCCATCTCATTGTAACAGGCCCACCAAGCTTCATCTCTTTTATTAGGTGAATAGGCAAATGAACCATTACGTCAAAAATGGTGGAAGGAAATTTATTGGAAGTTCACAAAGTGTTTCAATAATATCATATTACAAATATCAAAGATCTGGAGGGTTAATTACTTCACTATAAAGGCCCTTGAAAACACACTGAGTTTGATTAAAGGGCTTGCAACATCCTAGTCTAAGATTGCTTTTTGCAGTAGTTTGATGAAGATGTTATATCATGAAGTGCGCATTAGGGCTTTAATATCCTGCTATTTTCTTTTCTCCAACTTTCACATAACATTGAACATTAGATGCATAACCTCGTGGTACTTTGGCCTTTTCCATGAACAAAGAAATTGTGCACTTCTTTCATGTGTGAGCCAAAAACGTGATTTTCGATACAGTTCTTTACTATTGGCATTCGAGTAAGGGTGAAGATCATCCATCATTCCAATTTCCATAAGATCCATGCGTGCTTTGAGATGATCCTTGGTATTTTGTGATATTTCAAACTAGCTTCCAAGGACACTAAAAAACACGCTTTTCTCAATATCCATCACATTAAGGTTATGGGGACATGCTATATGTTTCTAATATGGCCACTCAAATAGTATTGTCTTTTTATTATGTGGAACATTAGGGTCCTGATTCTGCTTTCATGTATTTCCAAACAGGTTTTCAAAGTCATCAAAAAACACCTTTTTCTTAGTCGGAAGCAAGCGCATAGTTGCCTCCTTTTCTTCGATTTTCCCAAAAAAATCTTGTGACTGTATCTCGAAGGATGGTCCATGTATCGGGATCGATGATAACCCATGTAGAAATACTTCCCGGTATGGTTCAAGTATAAAAATTGAGTATCAACTAACGAAAAAATACTAATTTGGGCCAAAAGTGACTTACCACAGCATTTTTTATCAATGCAACAACCATAGCTGCAAATACCAAAATCATTTTCTAGGGGCTTCAACCACTACAAATACTATAGTGTTTACAACACGCTCTGATAAATACCCATTTTCTAATTAAAAAATATATTTCAACAAATAAGTTGAACTATTATTAATGTTGTAAAAAAATTGATATAAATAATAATACACTATAGTTTCATGATTAATACATTGAAAGTTTTTTTTTTGCTGACATGTAAGCAATATATTAATCACCAATGAAAGCAATAACACGTAGGAGTTTAGGCATAAACCACTCAAACAAACCAAACAAAGCAAAGAACAAAACAGTTAAAACTAGAATAACTACTAGTAGCCAATAACAAGACAGTTACAAAATCAAGAAATTAAATACGAAGTCTAAACAATCAATCTCTATTACAAGAAGGTCATTGAGAATAAACTTGGCATATGTTATTGATCCTCAGGTAGACTTTCCCTTGGATATGCTTGACAATTAGACGAGATATGCACACCTTCAAGCTCCAAACTGCATCATTTCTAGCTTTCCAAATGTAATAAGCCAGAGAAGACAAGGCTAGCAATCATACTTCAGATTTATATTTGCTCCTGTATCACCTATACCACTGCTTCATACGAATATTTGAATAATCTATACTTATTACACAGGTGAAGAATAGGTGATTTCTAGTTTCAACAGCAAGACCACAAAGAGGACATGAATTATCATCGCACATTAGTACAAAAACACCCATTTGAGGCGTCAAAATTTGGCCCATTTAAGGCATTTTTAATGTAGCCTTAAATGCGGGGCCGCAAATGGCACAGATATTTGAGGCGTTTTTGAAACGCCGCAAATAACATCTATTGAGGCGCTTTTTTTGCCAAAAACGCCTCAAATAGATGTTATTTGAGACGTTTCACCTTTTTTTTCTTTTTTTTATTTGCATACTTGCATGTATGCATAATAAGAAGGAAAATAAACAAACCCGGAGTAAATAAATCTCGATAGTTTTATTAATAATCCATAAGAAAACTGTTATACAAAAATGTAGCTACTAAAAAAGAAACGAAACAACTATTGAGAGAGATTCTTAATACCTTCAAGATTACGTTATGAAGTACATCAACTAAAATACCAAGAGAATGCAAACAATCGAATGTAGAAAGTGCTTGAATTGCAGCCTGAAACTCTACAAATGTCTAGCAAATTCCCCCAAGAAGTTGTCCCATGTAGAGAGACAAATGACAATGAGTTCTTCATTTGCTAATCAAATGACAACCTGAAATCTGCTAAAGATGGCAACAATTACGTGAATTTAAAAATCTGCAAAGTCAAATTTCAAGATGAAGTAATTAAGCATACAATTCAATCAAATGAAATAGCACAGAACATCTTAGTTGATTTATTAGACTTCAATTGTATATTGGTTCATGATGCCAACTAATATTAATTAAAGACAAAATGTTGTCTATAACAAAGAGAATAAAGAAAGAAATGAAGCATATCATAGACTATTCAACAATTGGGAAAAAGAAGAGGAAATCATATATAGAGAAAGCAGCAAGAGGACGGTGAAATAAGAATGAGAACTTTTGAAGTCTGGACGGTCTTTTCATTTTAACTTTTTAAAAAAAGATAGAGGCAGACGACTAAAATACCATCGCCCCAAAAACCGAAAGCAAACTTCCATTGCATTGTTAAAATGAAATGAAACAATGAATTCTGATGGAGTAAGACTTATTTTGCAGTAGAAATGAACAACAAAATTTAGAAATGATTAATACTTGTATCTAATCAGATCAAAATGCTGACAATTACTGTAAGAGTAGGTGTAGAATCGGTTTGAGCTATACACTAATAGAAAAACATCAATTTCAGGTTCTTTATTTGAGGCGTTTTTTTTAATGAATAGCAGCAAAAGAAAACTTGATTTTTTTAATTTGAAACCAGGGCCGGCCCTAGGCCAGGGCAGGCAGGGCGCCCCGCTAGGGCCCATAACTTTTAATCATAGTTAGTCTTGGAATAGAAAAGGAAAGTACAAACAATTAATGCATTGCATACTGTAAGGGGATTATGGAGTTATTATTAGTAATCATTATTCTTCCGTCTTCCCATATGCACTCTTCAAACATCTATTAATTGTTAAGATGTTCTCCAATAAATCCCTTAATTCTAGGGCCTTTCAAATTCTTAGTTAATTGATATCTCTATTCCCATTTTTCTTGCCCTTTCTTGTGAATCTTGCAATTCAATTGTTATTCTACAAATAGTATTTTAATCACTATCTTAAAACTACAATGGGAAGAATCAATCAAGGTATACTAATCTTGTTTCTTATTACCAAGAGGTTTTATTTTCAATTAGAAAATTTGCGTACTTGGAGTATATTGAAGCCAATTCTTCGAAATTTTAGGCAACTGTCTTCATTCCATATTCTTCTCCTTTTCTCAATTTGTGTAATTGTGCTAATTTAATTTGAGTTTGAATTTTATTTTGTAGTAATATGACTTATAATTATAATCATTGCTTGATAATTTGAATTTATATTGAATTTCAATTCTAAGTAAAGCTGATTATTCATAATAGAAATTTATATATTCTGACTTCTAATTTTCATTTTAGGTATTGGGTGATAAAATATTCTACGATTTTATTCAATTTTAAACTATAAACTCTTGATTTTATTTGATTTCATATTAGAAAACTTTCTAATTTTACTTGATTGCTTTATGGTTGATACTTGATAGTTATCCATGTATGCGCTCAAGTTTTGCAGCCAATTGGTATTTTTAGTGACAATTCTAATACTAGTAATTGTTTTGTAATCAAGATGCTCAGTTTTAGTTGAAATGGCTTGGGTTTTTAATCAGGCTTTAGCTTTGTCATGCAAGCAAGATGCTCAATATATATGCTTTGTTACTATTACTTTGCTAATTTAGACTCCTAGTTTCCTGCTTATGCTATAAAGAAGTGAGTAATGTTTGTACGGTGCATTCAGATTTTTAGTATATAGTAATATCTTTTTTTTTAATCTATGTACTCCTAAGTCCTAACACACAAGACTTCTATAAAAATTGAGTTTGAAATTGCAATTAGGCAAGGTATTATTTGAAGATTTTAAAAAAAAAGTTTACATAAGAAACAAGGTTTATTTTGTATTTTCTGTAGTAGTCATTGTGACTATTTTCAGAAATCATAATTATTTTTTTGATCCATAGACATCGCCAATTTGGCATAACACTCTCATGCATTAAGGGCCCAATTTTTCATTTCACCCCGAGCCTAATAATATTTAGGAACGACCCTGTTTGAAACTTATATTATTGGAGGCGGAAATATAAAAAACGCCTCAAATGGTATATGAGAGGCGTTTTAGGGTTTACCCCTCAAATGCAAGTTACTTATGACTACTTTATTCCCTCTCCCGTTTCTCTCACTTACACTTATTTTCTCAACCTCGTCATACCAGACGACGATTAGATTCTGCAATAACTACCAGCAATGATTCCTACTTTAGCTTCAACGATCAACGTTAAGCACTCATCACTGTTCATTCCGCCATTAATGTCGATCCCTTCACGGCCGTTGATTCACTCGAATCCGAACTCTGTAACATTGATTTACACTCCATCGGTGGAAAACCATTACGTGATCAATAATATATGTGCAAATAGTTTCAATAACCAACATGAAGAAACAGATGTTTTAATAATAAATTAAACTCTTAACTAAAGAATATTATTGTATACCGAGTAAGAAAAAACAACAACTTTACTTTAGTGAACAAACATGTGCAAAACATGTTACTAACGGGTCATTTTTTAGCTGAAGAATATAACTTTAACCCAAATGTATGTATCTTGATTAAATTATTAACCATTTAGTTACATGGTAATTGATCTCATATATAGCACTATAAAATACTCCCTCCGTGTTTTCAATTGTTACGTTTTCATTTTTAGAATGTTTATTTTTAATTGTCAAAATTTCACTTTTACTATGGGTAAACTTTCACATCTTTACGTTCCAATTTCTCACACTTTTGGGCCCACATGTCCTTTTGTTTTCCAATTAAGCACTCAACCACTACAAAAACTATAACAATTAAAACAAACGAAGGGAATACATGGAATACAATAGCATCAGAGTTTGGGTAGAGCCTTGTCATTGTGTGTCAATAATATGGCAAAGCTTGCCTTTCATTAATTAACAAGGAGTATATATACATCAATTAACTAGGAAACAATAATATAAGATTTCCTAATTATATGCTAAAAGATATTAACAAGATGTTCTTAATATTATCTAAACAATAGCAATATTATCTTAACATCACCCCTCAAGTTGGAGCATGCAAGTGAGAAATCCCAACTTGAAAAGTAAAAACTCAAACGGCTTCTTCCCAAGTGCTTTGGTGAAGACATCAGCTAGTTGATCTGTGGTAAGAACATATGAGGGAGCAATGAGACACTCATGTATGGCATCTCGTACAAAGTGACAATCAACCTCGATGTACTTTGTACGCTCAAGAAAGACAGGATTCTATGTTATATGTAAAGCTGATTGACTATCGCAAAAGAGAGGTATGGCTTTAGGATGATGGACTCCCAAACTCAAAAGAAGACCCTTGAGCCATTTAAGCTCACAAGTGATAGATGCCATAGAACGATATTCAGCTTCAGCAGAGGAACGAGAAACAGTATGTTGTTTCTTGGTCTTCCATGAGATAGGAGAAGCACCAAGAAACACTAACCATCCCGTAAGAGATCGACGAGAAACAGGGCATGCCGCCCAGTCAGAGTCACACCAACCCTGTAAAGATAAGTCACTATCCGAGTTAAGAAGAATGCCATGGCCTGGACATCCTTTCAAATACCGCACACTACAATGTGCACCCTCCATGTGTGTCTATGTAGGAGCATGCAGAAACTGGGACAAAATGTGAACTGCATAAGTCAAGTCAGGATGTGTGACTGCAAGGTAAATCAAACGACCCATAAGACGTCGATAGGGCTCAGGATCAGTAAGAAGAGGACCGTCATCACGACCAAGATGATGAATTTGTTCAATAGGAGTGGCTGCTGGCTTTGAACCAAGCAACCCTGTTTTAGAAATAATAGCGAGAGCATACTTCTGTTGACACAGAAATATCCCTTTAGAGCTACGAGCGACCTCGAGACCCAAGAAGTATTTGAGCACCCCTAAGTCCTTCATATGAAAACAACGCCCCAAATAGGCTTTGCAGTCCTTCAAAGCTGCGGAATCATTCCCTAAAAGAATAAGATCATCTACATACACCAACACATTAATCTGAACACCTTGCTTAGTGTATGTAAACAATGAATAATCAGAGTATGACTGACAAAACCCATAATCCTTAAGTGCAGAAACGAGTTTTGCAAACCAACAACGTGGGGCTTGTTTCAAACCATAGAGAGATTTGCAGAGATGGCACACCTGATTCAAAGACGATGACCCAAAACCAGGAGGAAGTTTCATGTACACCTCCTCGTCCAAGTCCCTGTGGAGGAACGCATTGTGGACATCCATCTGGTGCAATTCCCAATTCATAGAGGCAGCAATGGACAAGAAAGATCGAACGGTAATCATCTTTGCGACAAGAACAAAGGTCTGGTTGTAGTCAAGGCCTTCGGTTTGATGATTCCCAAAGACCACAAGACGAGCTTTTAATCTCTCAATGCTACCATCTGAGTTGTACTTTATTTTATACAACCATTTGCTCCCTAATGCCTTTTTGCCTGCATGGAGTGATTCCATCGTCCACGTCCCATTATTTTCAAGAGCTTGGATCTCCGTTTGCATGGCCTTTTGCCATTCAGGATGTCTCATTGCTTCTTTAAATGATTGAGGCTCCGAACCTGCAGTGATAGCTGCCAAGAAATGTCTATGTTTCACAGAATACTTATCACAACTAACATAATGTGCTATAGAAAATGGTGTACCTGAGGATGCCGTTGGATTAGGTGGAGAGTGAGATGGACTTTTCGAGCACTGAGATTTCGAGCCATGACTCAACTTCGGAAACATTGTTGTGTGAGTAGTTACAAAATCATTGAGAAGCACGGATTTCCATTTTTTTCGCATACCACGACCCATAGTATTACTATCACCCTCATGACCAGCAATAGCATCGTCTACACCCACTTCCTCATTCATAAGTTGTTGGCCCGCGGCCTTGTCAACCCACGCCCGCAGGGATGCTGAACCCCGCGCAAGAGGACTGCCCACAGCCTCGTTGGGCATTGCCGCGTCAAAATCCTGCCTGCCCGCGGCCTCGACAACCTGCGCCCGTAGGGACGCTGAACTCTGCCCCCGAGGGCTGCCCGCGGGAATGCGCAGCTGTGACGCTTCTACAACCTGCTCACCCGCAGGGGAATCCCGCGCCCATGGCTGGGCAACTCAACCTCAAAACTCATAGAAGACGCATCCCAATCAACACATGGAGGATGATGTAGGCCGGGTCACTTTTTAGATGAAGAATATAACTTTAGCCCAAATGTATGTATCTTGATTAAATTATTAACCATTTAGTTACACGGTAATTAATCTCATATATAGCACTAAAAAATACTCCCTCCGTGTTTTTAATTGTTACGCTTCCATTTTTAGAATGTTTATTTTTAATTGTCAAAATTTCAATTTTACTGTGGGTAAACTTTCACATCTTTACGTTCCAATTTCTCACACTTTTGGACCCACTTGTCCTTTTGTTTTCCAATCAAGCACTCAACCACTACAAAAACAATAACAATTAAAACAAACGAAGGGAATACATGGAATACAATAGCATTGGAGATTGGGTAGAGCCTTGTCATTGTGTGTCAATAATATGGCAAAGCTTGCCTTTCATTAATTAACAAGGAGTATATACACATCAATTAACTAGGAAACAATAAGATAAAATTTCCTAATTATATGCTAAAAGATATTAAAAAGATATTCTAGATATTATCTAATCAATAACAATATTATCTTAACATTGTGCTTCAGTATGGTGTCCAATCTCCTAATAAACCATCGGTCCATCGGGAAGAGGTAAGTGGTTAAACTTAAACATGATGTTAGTCTAGTACGAACACTAGATCAACTACAAGAGGGGGGGTGAATTGTAGTTGTGGGGATTTTAGACACTTATTGCGGAATTCAAAAACTCTTAGATAAACAAAAGAGAATAAGCTAAAAAGAATAGGAACAAAGAGTAGGAACACAGAGAGATACTTTTAACAAGGTTCTCTTCCAAAATTATCTAGGAAGACACCCTGCCTTCTCTTATTTATAATAGCGTTTACAACTCAATACACCCTATTATAAATACCTCCTCACTCTGTTCCTCTAGGAACTTGACCCTGTTCCTCTAGGAACTTAATTTTGTTCCCAGTCACCTTGTTCCCCCCTGAACACGTGATTTTCTCACTCGACTTTACTCGAAGTCTTCTCACTTGACTTCACTCGAAGTCTTCTCTTTCTCTTTCTCTCTTGATTACACAAGTTTCTCTCTTAAATTTCTCTCACCCAACACTCAAAAAACGAATACAAGATATTTGCTGTGAAGAGGAGTAAATAGAATGAAAACTTTCTAAATATATGTGAACATTAAATTCTGGAAAGTCTTAGTCTTCATTATGGGCAGCCTTCATATTATGTATAGGAGTTTAAACAACCTCCTATTCTTGCTCTTCAAGGTAGTTATGGCTGCTTAGTTGTAGGCCATGATCTCCATGTTTGTAGCCATTATTCCCATGAAGCTTGCCCACTAAGTCCATGTCTTAGTCAGTCACAATCTCCACTAAATCAGCATGTAGTTATCTTGTTGACTACTGAATACTTGGTGGTTAGTTAGACCTCCTAGATTCCAGGAACTAACTGACCAGTCAGTTTCTATCTGTTCCTAGAAACCAGGAACTACTAACAGATTAGTTGCTGAGTAAGTCTTGGTTGTTACACGCTCCTTATAATCAGCAAGTTGTTGCTAAGTTGTTACATACTCAGTTAACTCTTCCTCCACAATCGTAGCATGCTGTTGGTAGTGGTCATAGTTGGTTGCTGCACTTCCTAGATTGTAGGAACTGACTTAGTAGTTAGTCAACTGACTTCCTAGATTCTAGGAACAGGCTGGCTGGGCAGTTTTCTTCTTCAAGCGCATGTACATAGTGTTTGTTACACTAGATTTGACTCGTTCAAATATGCATAAACACATCAAGAAATACTCCATCTAATATCATGGAACTTATTTTATTTAAAATAATATTCCATGTAATTAGTTTAATTCAAAGCAAATAATATTATATATTTGAGTGCTTAATAATTAATTTAAAATAACTTGACTAGGTTAAACTCATAACCTTTTCCCCACAAGTCATAAGTAAATTAATTATTTCCATAAGTTACAAAGTAAATAAAGAAAGGATAAATCCTAAATAAAATCTAAGTCTACGAAATAAACCTAAGTTCAAAACATTATTTATTTTAGTGAATATAATAATTAATTTAAATAACTTGATTAGGTTAAACTCTTAACCATTTCTCCAGAAGTTAAACTTAAATTAATTATTAATCCAACACATAAAATGATAAAAACGATTTATATACATTTTACTATAAAGTCCAAAAACATTATTTGTCATCATTAAAACAGTGAATACAACAATACTCCCCCTTTTTGATGATGGCAAATAATTGGCATAAAATAGTAAAATTAATAAAAGAATAAAAGAATAAATGAATATCTATAACTTCAATTCTATGACTATAGGGAAGAGATGAAGATAATCAAGATAAGTAGTAGGAACTAAGTAGTTTCAGAATTTTCTAATCATGCCAATAACTCTTCCCCCTTTTATCATCATCAAAAATAAGTAGTGAACCTGCAGCACTAGTAGAGTCAACAGTCTAAAGTCAAGTCAGTAGCTCTAACACTGTTATCTCATAATATTAGCCATCCAAACATTCCAAGAGTATTTGAAGCAGGAACAAACATATCAAAGCAAGAAGTAATCAGGAATAGAGTTCAAATAGCCAAAAGAGATGTAGGATATGGATGAAGAAAGAAATGAAAATTATTCAAGAATTCTATGTCTCAGGAGGAGAAAAGAAAGAAAAGAAATAAAAAAATAGTGCAACTGTTCAATGGTTAGTTAAGTACAAGTCAAAAAATTCAAATCATTAATATCCTTAGATAAAGGGAAGGGACTGGGATCAGAGGTGTTTGCGGATAGTAAAAGATGTAACAATAAATCTTCTCGCAAATGTCACTCTACCGAGGTTCCCTGGGAATTAAGGCTCTGCCAGTCTCTGACTCTTCATGACTGTCTGTATGACCCTAGTACGTTGTTCCTCGTATCTTTGTCTCTTTACTGATTCAACTTTCTCTACCTTGACCCTAGTCTCTTCCACCTCATACTCTAATTTTCCACCTTTCACACTCAAACTCAATATTGAGAGGATATCTTTGGTAAGATAATATTCCGGTTCAGGTTGAAAGGAAGATTTGGAGGGAAGTTTAACTTTGCAATTTTTCAAAATGATAGGAAATCAAATTTCCATGGCTATGCGATTTTTGTGAACAATGCAGTGGGCTAGATGGGTAATAATCAAGGCAGGTAAATATATATAGATATTATTTACAAGACAATAGAAGAGAGAGATCTAATGAATTAGTGTGGTTTCTTTTGGAGGTACTGGGAACAAGGAACAGTCAAACCAATTGAAATAGAAATTTATGAATGTGGCGAAGGTCTTTCTGGTCCAGGGACAGGTCAGATGGGTGCTCACCAAAGAAATATAATATTTCGTCATAATGTGCTCCATGTATATTCAATTTGGACTTTTCCTTTCACATATTCTTTGTACCTTTCAGCAGGAACACCAAACAAGTCACTTTTTTTAACAACAATACTAAGACACCAACCATCATCATTTTCAAACTTAGAACAAAAAGCATTCATCTCTTCCTCATACAAAACCTCATCTACACATATTGTTTTCTTTTCGTTTTGGGTGTCATTGGTGAAGGATTTTGGAGCTTGGAGAAGAGGCTAGATGTTTTTCGTTGGTGTTGATGATTTTAGAAAATAGTATATTGCGGTAAAGTGAAATGATGGAGTGAGGGGTTTGATGATGGGATGTTTTGGAGGTTTATGAAGCAATCAATTTTATGGCTTTCCCTTTCTCTTAAGACATTAACTTTTCGAATTAAGGATTTCAACTTAATCTTTCGTTTAGACATTGCAATGAATAATGTGGGAATGGAAGAAGAATTCGGAAAATAAAGAAAATAAAAATGGATGAAAATGAAAGAAGAAAAGAAAATGAAAGGAAATTTGAACTCTTGTAAATGATACACTTCAAACTAAAATACATATGCTCCATTATTCTTTACTCAATGTACTAGTAAGGACAATAAGGAGAATATAATAGAGACTAATGTGAGTCCTTATCCTTGACTGAAGGTGTATGAATAAAAATTCATGAAAATTGCAGGGCACACTTAGAAAAGAATGTAACATAGGGAGTTAATACTAAAGGCACTTTAATACTATTCTGATCATCCCTAATTCCAAACAAATCTTTTGAAATCTTTCTCTAAAGAGAGTATTGGTCAAGATAATAGCAATTTGATTTGAAGTATGACACAATACAACTTTAAATATACCATTTTTAACATAGTCCTTAAGAAATAAAGCTTAAGATAAATATGTTTAACCCTTTAATGGTGCGTGGGTACTTGGAAATACATATTGTACTTATATCATCACAGAAAATAGGAACATATTTGTATTTAATACCAAAATTAAGTACCTGTTGCTTGATCCTTCTGCTATGGAGAGAGCAACATTGTTCAGTTTCTTTGAGATCCAAGAAACTAAGCTTGTCCCTAGGAACTGGATAATTTCAGAAGTGCTTTTTCGATTTACCCAGTCTCCAGCATAGTCCGCGTCATAAATCAAAACATCACTATGTTCTGTTTTTTATTCATACTTAAGCATGTAAGATTGCTCCTACGAACCAGGTTGAGGTCTACAACTTATGTATTCCCTTTTCTAGTTCCTTCCAGTATCCTTGTAACTGTCACAGAAATTTAGAAAATACTAAGTACACTAAGCTATAAACCCTCGACAAAAAAATAAGTGAAATATGACTAAGTTTGCCAATCTTACCTACTACTAATATATTACATGTAAGATTGTCACCAAAGGTCACAGTTCCTCTTTCTTAAACTAAAAGTGAGAGAAACTTTAATTTGTTACCAATCATAAGCTTAGAACAACCGCTATCGAGGTACCACAGGTTGTTCCCCCTTACTTTAGTCTGCATCCACAACAATTAGTTAGCGGTAGGAACCCAGTCTGATTTGGGTCCCTTGTAGGACTTGAATCATTTGTAATTTTCCAAAACCTTTGAACGAAATCAGAATTCTTGTCAACTCGTTCCTTCTTGGAGGAACAGTCAGTCACTAGATGACCACTTTTCCCATAGAAGGAACAGACTTTGTTACTTGGCAAATCAATGTATTTTTTCTTTTTATTCCTCTTTTTATGAATGAAACAAAGACCTTCCTTTCCTTTGTTTTGAAATTTATGAATCAAGCTAATTACATCAAGAAGTCTGTTCCTGTTCCAGGAGGATCTCAGTTCCTTCTTCAGTTCCTTATTTTCTTTTAAAACATTCTCATTATCAAGTTTGATTTTTTCAAAATCCATTCTGGTACTAGGAGAAGGGACTGTTCCTTCAGGAACAAAGAGTTTCAATTCTGCCAATTCTATATTCAAGATAAAATCATCCTTTTTCACACTTTCAAAAGCTTCTTGAGTAATTCTATTTTTGCCAAAAAGCATAGAAAAACTTTCCTCATTATAAGACTTCAAGTCTCTAGGCCAAGTAGTGTGTTCTTTAGTAACATTTAAAGCATGTTGTACTTGATCCCTTTTTAAGCAAACTTCTTGATAATCATCTAATGTCTCAATTAAAAAATTAAGAAGTTTACTAAATTCTATTAGTTCCTCTTCAATAGAATTCAAACATACCTTATGGTCAGATGGTTCCTCTTGTTCATCGATCTTAGTCATAAGACAGAGATGTGCAGCTACCTCATCAGGTTGATCCTGCTCCTCGTCTGAGTCAGATTCCCCCATGCTGCTATCATGGCCCTTCTCAAATCAGTCTCTGAGAAAAACTTTTGTTGTTCCTTGCCCTTCTCCTTGGATTTTCCTTTTCCTTTTTCATTCTCCCATAGTGGACACTCTTTTATGAAATGGTCCTGACTTCCACATTTGCAACAGCTCATCTTTGTTGATTTCCTTGCATTCTTTCCCTTGTAGTTCTTGTTAAAGAACTTCTTGAATCCTTTCATGATCATAGTTGCTTCTTCATCGTCAGTTTCTGAATCTGCTTGTTCCTCTGACTTGAGAGCTAGATCTTTAGGCTTGCTAGGATCAGCATCATGAGTTCCTAGGTGCAGCTCATGAGTCACCAAGGATCCAGCAAGTTGTTCAATATTGAACGTTGTGAATTTTTTTGGTTTCCTGTAAAGCTGTCACCTTGGCCATCCATTTGTCATCTTGAGGAAGACTCCTTAGAACTTTTCGTACCTGTTCCTCTGGAGTGATGGACTTGCCTAGGGAGGTCAAGTTCATTAATAATGTTTGAGAACCTTGTGAGCATATCATGAACAGACTCCATAGGTTTCATATGGAACAACTCATACTTATGAATGAGCATGTCAATCTTAGATCTCTTGACTTCGCTTGTTCCTTCATGGGTCACTTGGAGAAGTTCCCACATTTGCTTGGCAGTCTTACATCCCATGACTCTAGTATGTTCATGAGGACCAAGACCACAATGGAGAATTCTCTTGGCCATGCTGTTTATCTCCATCTTGACAAAATCAACTTTGTCATAATCTTCGAGTGATTTTGGAACCACTTCTCCCTTTTCGTTTTTCTCTGTAACTTCAAAGTCACCTTGTTCAATCACTCTCCATACTTGGTAGTTTTGAGCTTTTACAAAGATCTCCATTCGATTCTTCCAGTATGGATGATACTTGCCATTGAACATAGGTGGACGTTGGGTTGAGTAACCTTCGTCTAGCTTTGCTCCCATAGGAACTGTCTCCTCAGTGTTAGCTGATTCTGGAGGAACAGGCTCTGATACCAATTGTTAGTCTAGTATGAACACTAGATCAACTACAAGAGGGGGGGTGAATTGTATTTGTGGGGATTTTAGACACTTTTTGCGGAATTTAAAACTCTTAGATAAACAAAAGAGAATAAGCTAAAAAGAATAGGAACAAAGAGTAGGAACACAGAGAGATACTTTTAACAAGGTTCTCTTCCAAAATTCTCTAGGAAGACACCTTGCCTTCTCTTATTTATAATAGCGTTTACAACTCAATACAGCCTATTATAAATCACTTCTCACTCTGTTCCTCTAGGAACTTGACCCTGTTCCTCTAGGAACTTAATTTTGTTCCCAGTCACCTTGTTCCCCCCTGAACACGTGACTTTCTCACTCGACTTTACTCGAAGTCTTCTCACTTGACTTCACTCGAAGTCTTCTCTTTCTCTTTCTCTTTCTCTCTTGATTACACAAGTTTCTCTCTTAAATTTCTCTCACCCAACACTCAAAAAACGAATACAAGATATTTGCTATGAAGAGGAGTAAATAGAATGAAAACTTTCTAAATATATGTGAACATTAAATTCTGGAAAGTCTTAGTCTTCATTATGGGCAGCCTTCATATTATTTATAGGAGTTTAAACAACCTCCTATTCTTGCTCTTCAAGGTAGTTATGGCTGCTTAATTGTAGGCCATGATCTCCATGTTTGTAGCCATTATTCCCATGAAGCTTGCCCACTAAGTCCATGTCTTAGTCAGTCACAATCTCCACTAAATCAGCATGTAGTTAGCTTGTTGACTGCTGAATACTTGGTGGTTAGTTAGTTCTCCTAGATTCCAGGAACTAACTGACCAGTCAGTTTCTGGCTGTTCCTAGAAACCAGGAACTGCTAACAGATTAGTTGCTGAGTAAGTCTTGGTTGTTACACGCTCCTTATAATCAGCAAGTTGTTGCTAAGTTGTTACATACTCAGTTAACACTTCCTCCACAATCGTAGCATGCTGTTGGTAGTGGTCATAGTTGGTTGCTGCACTTCCTAGATTGTAGCAACTGACTTAGTAGTCAGTCAACTGACTTCCTGGATTCTAGGAACTGACTTCCTGGATTCTAGGAACTGACTTCCTAGATTCTAGGAACAGGCTGGCTGGGCAGTTTTCTTCTTCAAGCCCATGGACATAGTGTTTGTTACACTAGATTTGACTCGTTCAAATCTGCATAAACACATCAAGAAATACTCCATCTAATATCATGGAACTTATTTTATTTAAAATAATATTCCATGTAAATAGGTTAATTCAAAGCAAATAATATTATATATTTGAGTGCTTAATAATTAATTTAAAATAACTTGACTAGGTTAAACTCATAATCTTTTCTCCACAAGTCATAATTAAATTAATTATTTCCATAAGTTACAAAGTAAATAAAGAAAGGATAAATCCTAAATAAAATATAAGTCTACGAAATAAACCTAAGTTCAAAACATTATTTATTTTAGTGAATATAATAATTATTTTAAATAACTTGATTAGGTTAAACTCTTGACCATTTCTCCACAAGTCAAACTTAAATTAATTATTAATCCAACACATGAAATGATAAACACGATTTATATACATTTTACTATGAAGTCCAAAAACATTATTTGTCATCATTAAAACAGTAAATACAACACATGAATACTCCAAATTAAGAAACTTTTTTTCTGATGGAAGTTGACCTCTCAAGTCTCAAGCAATTAGCGGGTGTTTCTTAATCTACTTATCTCTTATATGAATCATCTTTTTCTCCAAATTCTGTTACATTATTCTGGTGGGCAGCTTTGATATTTTATGGGAACTTTTTTGTGGTTGGGCAATTTACGAGATGTGCAATGATATTGTTTGCGTGTGCTGTTGATACTTAATAGGGTGAGACATATGTTCATTGCCTTGCTGTTGTTTGTTGAGTTAACATGGATGTGAGAGCAGATGAAGATATATGAAGATGAACGACATGGCCAGTGGTTTGGTGTTTTTTCACTCGCATAATAATACTAGTCACCAATCATATTTGTCCTCGTACCATGGAAATCATTCTATCTCGAACAGTGAACATTGAGAGGCCAGCGGTGATGCCCCTTCTT
The DNA here is from genome assembly GCA_947645195.1 of Patellifolia procumbens. Taxonomy (NCBI): domain Eukaryota; kingdom Viridiplantae; phylum Streptophyta; class Magnoliopsida; order Caryophyllales; family Amaranthaceae; genus Patellifolia; species Patellifolia procumbens. The sequence goes on along the minus strand of CANSGD010000758.1, from coordinate 312,225 downwards.
TACCTCTCCTTTATCATGTATCTAGCATTTTATGGGGATGGGTAAAATGGAAAACTCATTATTACTACAAAATATTTGACTTTATTTGACTCCTCTTGTTATATAAATCCGGAATCTACTCATCGATCAGGCTCACACCATTCAACAGAATCTTCTCCTCTCCCAACAAGTTAAAACCTATCAAGTTATTAGGAAAATGTTAATGGCTTCCGTTCAGGAATTTCGGAAATCCCATAGAGCAAGTGGTCTGGCCACAATTCTAGCCATTGGAACAGCAAACCCACCAAATGTGATGTACCAAGCAGATTATCCTGATTTCTATTTTCGTGTTACCGATAGCGAGCATATGACTGATCTCAAGGCTAAGTTCAAGCGCATATGTATGTCTTGCCCCATTCAATTTTTTTTAGATACTAAATGCTTTTTTATGTGCTTAGTGCCTGCATTTTCTGGCAACTTAAAGATTCCTTCTTTCCACATTCTCTGTAATTCGTAGATAGATCATCTGAAAATCAACACCATATAGATGGTTGTCTTGCTGAAAAATGCTTCCTTTTCTCCTTCTGTCCGCCAACTTGTCTCACTCTCATCTTCTTCCTTTTTTCATTTATTTTCAATGATATCAGGCTTGATGTACCTTGATTGTCTAATGATATAAGTATAAAATAATGGCCTATATTAAGATGTGGTCAGGTGACTCAGCCTTAGGTAGTCAAGTCTATCTATTTGGGTGACTTAGAGGTGTGATGTAGTACTTAAATATTTTCCCACTAGACCAAAACGGTCATTCTTATGAAAATATTGGCATATGGGCTTTAGTGTTTCCTACGACTTACTTCCTCCGTTTTTTATTAGTTGACCTGTTTCTTTTATCACGTTTACCAACGCATGATTTCAATTACTTTTATCATGGAAATTGATGAGTAAAAATTATAAAAATATGATATTTTGAAAATATATAATGAGACGAATCTAACAAGACCCCACATGACTATATTTTCTCTTATGTATAAATCACAAAAGATAGTCAAAGTAGATTATGTGAATAGTGTCAAAAGTCAAAACGTGTCAACTAAAAAAAAACGGAGGAAGTATGTTTTACTCGTATTAGTAGTATAGGTTTTGTTTTAGTTTTCAGAATCAAGATTTAGAACCAAAACCGGTTTTTATTTTTTAAAAAACTCAAAACTCAAAAACTTAAAAAATTAAAAAAATGCAGAACGAGCCCATAGTTATTCCCTTTTGTTCTTTCTTCATTTCATATATGGAAAAATATTTACTGTTTCAAGGTACAACTATACTTAGTGGCGTATTCGAGATCTGAGTAATGGGGGTACTAACTAAAATTATGCGAACAAATTAAATAACGATTTCGAATATAACATGCAATTACCCATTTGAATTACAAATAATTTAAATATTTAGCTTTGAGTTTGAAGGTTTGAGTAGCGATTACGGGACTAGGTGGAGCAAATTTTGATGTCATCGCCACAAACTTTGCGAACTAAGGACGATTCCCTTCATCTTATTTTTCCCGAATTTATTTGGATTGACCTTATATGAAATTATTGGAACTTATTGAAGATCAATTTATAGGGTGTTAGAACTTGTTGAAACATTGTAATTTATGTTACCTATTCAAGCTTTTCAAAACTTATGACTTGCATTTTTAAGGGTGAAAAGAAGGCATCCTAAACTAAGTAACAATATAAAATTACCAAAACCTTTTTCTTTAATTTGCTACAAAGAACACCTTATAAATTACATAGTTTACAAGAGCTTTGTCCGCCGTCCATACCCTATACCAACCTTTGCCCCCCAGCACAACAAATACACGATATCCTCCAAGAGACTAAGACCTTGACCCATCTATAGAGTATTAATGGCACCCATGGATTCCTCTTCCCCTAATCTATCTCATTATCATTATCTTTCTTCTTCTCTCTCTCCTCCTTCAGCAACTCTAACTCTAACTTCAAATTAAAATTATTGTTATTGTATGAATAACTTCACTGTAAACGCCCCTCAAAATATAATACTTCATTGTACCAAAAGAACTTCTATAAACCCTCTGGATTATTAAAAAATAATAAGTTAGTAATAGGACTTAAAGAGTGTTAATAATAGAGAGGGAAATAAGTTGAAAAAATGGACCATCTCTATAAGAAAAACTTTTTCGCCTTCCACTGCAACCTGAAGTAACAAAGCAAAGTTTCCTCGGTTTTTTAAATTCAATAAAATATTGCTTCCTCTGTTTATTAATAAGTCAATCATATTGACTTTTTATGTTACTTAGATATTAACTTTGACCATGTTTAATTACTAACATATAAGGATGATATTTATTTTTTAAGTTATTTTATTAATTTCAATATATATAGTTTAAAAATTATTTTTTAATAATTTTAAATAATATATAATTAGAGTTATTCAGGGTCGTAATTGTGTATTGTCAAGTGTGCCCAATCAATATGATGCATCTATTAAGAAACAAAGGTAACACACTTCTTGAGTTTTTAAATATTTCAGATTTGAAGTATATGTTTGACAAACAACATCATTTAAAGTTTTATCTTCTTTAAATTGATGTCGAACACAGAAATATGTTGATCAACAATTTTATTTTATTTTTAAAGGTTTTGTTGATCAACAACTGGTGTATAATTTGTAGAATTGAAATCGTAAATTTAGTGAGAAAATTGTTATTTTTTCGCTATACAGTTTTGCGACGCAAAAAGTTAGTTACATGAAAAACCAAAGTGATGCGAAATTGTGTTATCATAGTTTGTTTTACTTACAAAATAGCATTCAACTAGAAATACATTTAAGTATGGCTTTTCTTAGCTTACTTTGTGTTGTTGAAGTGCAACCATAACATATATATAAGCCATAATAATTGTGCACCCGTATCGCGATCATGTTATGTTTGCTATATCTTATAATCATATGCATATTCATTTTTGGCACGTGTCAATTTGACATAAGATATTAGCTACGTAAATGACTAATCATCTATATATATATATGTATAGCAATATATATGAATTGTCTGTATATTTGCAAAATCTTCTACTATGTAGCCAATAACTCTTCCTAAATATAATCTAGTAGGAATCTATGTATATATATAAACCACAAAATTTTTGCACACGTGTCGCAACCACGTTAAGTTTGTCATATGTTATAATCATTTTTGACATGTGTTGATTTGACATAAATTTTTTAGCTAGGTGAATGTCCAATCATCTGTCTATATATGTATATATATATTTCATATTTGCAAAATCTTCTATATTTTGTAGTATGAGATCCGTAGTAGGGGAAAAACTAATCCGGTTGATTGAGTATGCGGCCTTGTAATAAATCTTCATAGAATATATATGTAGGAAAAATTGTTAATAAATACACCATTCGTTTCTTTTTGTTTGTCCCACATTTCGTTTTTGTCCGTTTTTTTGTTTTTGTCCTATTATTTCATCTTTCCCTACATGGCAAATATATATTACCTATCTACCCATACTTTATCTCCTATTGGTCTCTTATGTAACTTACAATTTTCTATCACCTACTTCATTACTATATTTATTATAAAAGAAGTCGACTCATTAATTGTCGCCACCCACATACCTATGACATCATTTCTTAGCATTTGGAGCTACAATAAATGAGACAAATAAAAATAAACAGAGTACCATACTTTGGGCACTTTTTTGACATTAATACATATGTAAGTTAAAATTATATATGAATACCTACTTCAGGCTATTTATTTCAATCACTACCACTTTAAGGAATTTTACAAAAACTGTTTCTTTTGCTTCTATATCCCTTCTTTCAACTTCACCACCATGGAAACACCACTAACACCACCACCAGCACAATGGAAATACCACCATCACCACCACCGCCACCACCACTACCACCATGTAGTGGTTTCATAGTTGATTGTAGAGACTGGCGTTTTCGTAGTTGGTTGGGGTTTGATAATTTGTTGTTGGTGGTGGTGGCGGCGGTGGCAAGCATGATTGTCGCATGCGCAAGGAGTGGGTAGTGGTGGTGGGTGAGGGGCGAAATTGTAAATTCATGTGCCATGGACAAAACAAAAGTAACGATTTTGCGAGATTCCGTTAAGTGGTAGTGATTCTTAGAAAAATGAGTGAACCTAGGTATTTATTTATAATTTGGGGTAACCTATGTATTTATATGTAATTTTGGATAACCTAGATATTTTTTATATGTGCCTAAAGTGTGGTATTTATTAACAAAGTTTCCTAAATATATTCATTTAAGTTAAGTGAAATTTAGTTACCATAATTAGCCTAACCATACTATTTTTTTTTTTGGTGCTATAATTTAATTTTGGTAATAAATTTTTGTATGGAATATGAAAGAACTTCCGACTTGATAAGTTGCTATAGGAGTATATCTTGGTAAAAGATCAGAAAGTTTCAATAAGAGTTGTGGGAAACTTCAAATAAAATTTTCCAACTTCTTAAACATCCTCATGTAACAGATGCGTCAGTAGTGGGAAATTCTAAAGACATGATTTATAGTAGTATATAATCCATTATGATAGTTGAGTAAGGCATACAGAGTAAATTTAATGTTAATATGTGTACATAACAATTATCACGGTAAAAAATTTTAAATTTCATTTCTTGCATTTTCAAAATTCTATAAGTAGTTTTATTGTAGTTTGTTTCCAAATAATTACCCACGCTGTAATTTTGAAATTCAAAATTTCCAATATTTTACAAAGTAAAATTTACAGATGTTATAACCATTGATAGATGTGTTATAACTAAAATGTACCCCCGGCGATCTCATTTAATAGTTTTACTTTACTTTAGGGGACAATAAAGGAGGATATTGAAAAATATGGGGTGATCGTTTGAGTAGTAGTAAATATAAGAAAGAGAAAGTTGAAAAAGTTAAAAAAAAAAGTGGTAGATAACCTTAAGTGGATTATTAAATAGGATTACTAAATGAGTTGTGATCCCAAAGTGGTGGGAAAAGAGGAGAAAAGAGATGTGATATCTTACCTCAAGTAGAACAAGTAAGAACATAGCTATAAAACCATTGATTATTATTGGGACCGTGGGAGTATCTGTTAATATACGTAATGAATTTAGTTGCTCATTATAAAAGTTTTAGAGGTTTGGGGGGTTATATTAAGGGCATGTTATCTTCGCCTCAATCTAGTTGAACTGAACTGAACTGATTGGAGTGTAATTGAACTGAGCTGATCTGAACTGAAATAAACTGAATTGGATTAAATTAAATTGAATTGAACCGAATTGAATTAAATTGAATATAATAAATATATAAATAATATTTAAACAATAATAATATTAATTTTAAATACTTATTATATTGATAAGTACTAATAATTAATAATTAATAAATAGTGATAATACTAGCAATTTGGATATTATTAAGAGATAGTTATAAATAAATAAATAATATTAATAATGTTAAATTAATAATTATTATTATAATTAATGATATGAATAAGTAATAATAAGTAATTTATATTATTTATATTTATATATTAAAACTTGATGATGATTCTATTATAACAATAATGTTGAAGAAGTAAATTATTATTACTATTTTAATCATTACATTTAATGATAAAATTACAATTTGTAATAAAAATAATGTTTCGGTCGGATCGCACAAAATTGCAACATAAAGGGTCAATTTGTCATTTGTGCTTTTTTTCAAACCACGATTTGCGGTTTTGGGTTAGTCTATAGTATTTATACACCTAACAACGAAAATGTACCATAAATACTAATATTATTAAAAAATTTGTAACTTTTTCAATATATTATAGCTTGTTGTAGCTTCTTTGCATGATGTAATAGTAAAGATGTAATCAGTTCAATTAAACAACAATTGCAAATTAGAAACCTCTTATGAGATAAAATATGGTTTAACCGCATTCCGCACTAACCTAAACCTTGCTCCACCCTAATAATAATAGTAATAATAATGAATAAAGATATAATACACAAAAAAATACATAGCAATAATAATAATAATAATAACACTAATAATAAGAATAATTAGTAAAATAAATTAGACCAACAATAATAATAATATTTAATAAAATGGTTAAACAAACAATGGTACTGAACTGAACTGAAATGAATGAACTGAACTGAACTGAAAATAAGCCGGGGAGAACATGACCTAAGTAATTGAATAGGCATTTAGCAACCATAATTATAATGTACTCCCTCAGTCTCCCATCTTACTTGATACAGTTTGACCGGCACAAAGTTTTAGGAGTGTTATTTGACTTGTTTATTTTATTGTGAGTAGTTAATTGTTGGTATTATTTAAGTCCATAAAGTACAATGTGGGACAAATATGGCCATGGGGTATTGCAAACGTAAAATAAATAGCAAAAGAAGGAGAATGCAAAAGTAGGACCATGCCATTTTTAGAAGTGTATCAAGTAATATGGGACGGAGTGAGTATTAATTCCGTTGACAATCGATAATTATAATTTGAGATACAGTTATGCTAAAAATGTAATTATATACATGGAAAATTTGCCAAAAAGACTTTTTAAATGTTCATTTTTGCGAAAAAATACCTTTTAAAGCATTCCTTGCAATAAAAAACCTTAAACTCGTTTTTTTGCAAACTTCGATTTCTGCCGTTGGCTTTGGTTTTTCCGGCGATGACTTTGGTTTTCCGGCGATGACCCCTATTTTCTGGACTTTTTTAGGAAAGTCAATGGGAAAACCTTATAAAAACTCAATCTAACAACGATGACACGTTATTTTAGGGTATTTCCCATATAATATTGCAAAAACGGCCAAAAGGTTATGGGTCAACGCCGGAAAAGTACAAGTCAACGCCTGTGAAGATGAAGCAAGGTTTCTTCTTGCGAAAAAAAATGAGTTTCATTAAGGTTTTTGACTGCAAAGAATGCTTTAAAAGGTTTTTTCAGCAAAAATGAATATTTAAAAGTTCTTTTTGTCAAATTTTACTATATAAATAGTCGTAATTGTATAGTTATACTATCTCCGTTTTTTTATAATTGCATCATTGAGATGTGCACAAGAATTAAGGAGAGGAGAGAGATAGAGAGAGGGAAAAAAGGGGACCATGTGATCGGATAGAGGTAGAGAACATGTATTTTACTAAAAGGAAATGATGCAAGTAATTTGCAACTTCGAAAAATGGGAAATGATGCAAGTAAAAAAAGCAGAGAAATTAATAAATTTATAATACTATGTCCGTTTTCTTGATATGCATATTTGCTTTTGCGCGAGGACCAATGAAAAAGTGTAAAAGTAAAAGAGAAGGTTAGTAAAAGTAAAGAAAAAGTAAAAAAGGTAGAGAAAAGGAAAGAACAAGTAGGAGAGAAGTGTAATAATTAGGTGGGCCAACATTCCATTTATGGGAAAAGGTAGAAAAGTGCCAATTAAAAAAAACACCCTAAAATGGAACAAAGTGCATATTAAAAAAATGGAGGGAGTATTAGATAATTCTAAAAGGCTACAATTTTATTGTAGCCACTATAACTAGTTAAATCTAACCCTTTCATTATTTGTGGACTCATCTTGACCATTAATCTAAGTAATTTAATAAAAAAATTTAAATTTTTAAAAAGATTACTAATTTTTAATGGATAAGATGAAATCTACAAAAATTTAAGGGTTGAGATTGAAACTATAGCAGTGGTTACAAGTTTATGGTAACCATTGAATAACCTTCCTATAATATAATATTGGATAATTCTACAATGGTTACAATATAATTGTAGCTGCTATAACTATTTAAATCTAAACCCTCAATTAGTTGTAGGCTCATTTTGACCATTAATCTAAATTATTTAATAAAAAAAGAAAGTTAATTTATTAAAAAATTAATTATATTTAATGGATAAGATGAATTTACAAAAATTTAAAGGTTGAGAGTAAAACTATTGTAATGGCTATAATAAAATTGTAGCCATTGAATAATCTATTACAAAAATATTATCAAATATGTACGCCCTTTCTCTGGCTTTTTGTCAAATCTTACTTATCTTACAATTCAAGAAACAAGAATGTTGATAGAAAGCATAAAGTTTATTAAATTACCTGGGTACAATGCTAAAAGTGGGACAAACAAACATACAAAATCCGGAAATAACAAATTTTGGAACAAAAACATTTGCTAGAAAGAGGTTCGTTTTTTAAAAAAATTAATTATCTATCGTGTCGCTTGGAAATTGAGTGCAAAACTCAAATCAATTGCATACGGAAGTCCACTATTTGAGACGATCAACTTATTTATAAAGTACGAAAATATGGGAAAGAAAACGAGAAACAACTTTTTTATATGCTTTTTTTTTATGACAAACAACCTTTTAAAAATTTGCAAAAATTGAGTGAAATATACCAAACTATGACCGTTCCGTTGAGAATAATCCCAAATATGAGTTATTCCTATATAATTCCAACTATAAGCGATATCCACCACAAATACACCCAATTGACTTGCAACCTGTTAAAGTCTTTAAATCTCCTCTCACCCCCATGACAACCTCCACTCTTCTTCCTCCCTAACCACCTCCACCCTTGCCCCCCTTCCAAACACCTGCCGGCCACCATAATTCACCCTCTCGCTAGCCACCTTCCAACCAAAACATCAATAGTTCAACCAAAAAAACGCATAAACTTAAAAGAAGAGGAGTTTGGAATTTGGAATTTAATCAATACAGAGAAACACTAAGAATTTCAAAATTCTAAGACTGTAATTCAAGATAGAGAAAGGAAATCAGCTCTATGAACATGTCCTAAGAACATCAACTCAAATAATTTGTGTTTAATGGCAGATAGATACAAATTTACGTCTTTTCTTTTTGCTGTTATTCTATTTGTGTTCAAATCTCTCTCATTCTGAGTGAGCCATGGTAGCAAACTTGATTCTTTTTTCTCTTCGTACTCTGTGTGTATGGGCTTTTCTAGGGAATGTAAGTGATGAACGAAGGTGATATGAGGTTGTTTTTCGGTGGGGTGATGAATACCCATTTCTTTACATCAATTTATATGAGAGATGAGGAAGAGGAAGCGGGTAATGTAAAGCAAAAGTCATTTTTGAATGATTATCTTTCCTGTTGAAAGTTGCATTGAATTTGAAGGAGCCAATAAATCACAGTGAGTTTTGACAAGGAAGAGGGGGTGTTGGGTGGGGCAGGGTGTCGTTGGAACGAAGGCAAAAGGAAAGGGTGATGGGACAGGCAGTGGGTTGGGAGAGGGGTAAGGTGGGAGATTAAAGGTAAAAAATAAAATAAAAAACGCCATTTAAGGTCGCGTGCACCTCATGTGACCAAGTAACATATTGTTATAGGTCAATGCCGGTCATTGTTGTATTTTTGGCGGATGTCTCGCATAGTTGGGATTATACAACAATAGCTTATAGTTGGAATTATTCTCGGCGGAACAACCATAGTTCCGATTATTCCAGTCAATTTTTCCTATAAATTTTCAGGCAAAATACAACCTAGAATGTTATATTTTTTGTGAGAAACAATCTTTTTTCCATTTTCGGGGGTTGATTATGGGAGCTCACTATATTCTAATGTAGATGATATAGCATGTTTTAAGTTTGTTGATTGAATTGGGATGCAGTGAGATCCCGCAACCAACCTCAAAAAAGCAAAAAAGCAAAAAAGCTGCTTTTCACAGAAAGAACAACATTGCGTGTAGTATTTTGCCTGAAAACTTTTAAAAAGTTATCTCTCACAAAAAAAGGCATATAAAAGGTTCTTTCTGACAAATTTTCCTAATAAATATACTACAATAATAAAAAATTAAACAAAAGAAAAAAATATAGAAAACATGTTAGAATATATATATATATAAAGTACTTTTTAAAAGAATTTCGAAGAAAAGAACATGGAAAATTAATTTTCACATGATGTAAAGACCTTCCATATTTACCAATCTCTTAAATCAATTAGTTTTACCGTCAAAATTAAGATGTTCCAATTTATATACATATAAACTAATATATATATATATATATATATATATATATATAACATTATCATAAAATAAAAGCCGTAAATATTGTCAACATGATGCTTCGAACCCTTAACCTCAAGTCCTCAACAAATGAAAGAAAGTGTTTTAATCACTGCTCCACCACAATCTTAGTGCTTCTCTTATCACAAATAAAGATGTTATTATGGGTCTTAAATAATAATCAAGAATCAAACTACAACTAATAGCATGATATGAATTCGATTAGATGTTTCATCTTTTAGTTTTTTTTTTGTTGAACCAAAAGTTAAAGGACATTAATTAAATGCATATTATGAATAAAATGATTTATTTTGTTTTGTAACTTCCATATTTCAATACCAAATGATTTTAGATGGGTAAAATTACGAAATTGTAACATGCAAAAACGTGGCTTATTGTGCGGGCCTTAAAACTCAGGCAATTACGAAATTGTAACACTAAAGCCTATAATTGTTCTAGTTTAAACTCCTCTAGATATATATTAAAAGGCGTCGACAATAATTGCAGGTGGCCACATGGCACTCTCCCTTCTTCAATTGCATATTGGCCATGTCCTTATCATCAAATAAAAGCAACAAATATTGTCAACATGTAATTTCGAACTCATTACCTCACTACCTATAAGAATGTGTTTTAATTAATACTCCACACTTTTGGTGCTTCTCTATCACAAATAAAGATATTATTATGGGGTTTAAATAAAAATAAAGAATTAAATTGCAACTAATTACATTATATGAGTTAGATGAGTTGTTTCATTTTTAGTCTTTTTTTAAAACCACAAGTTAAAGTACATTACTCAAATGCACATTATGTCCATACCAATACTAATTGTCTACAATTACTAAATTGTAACACGCAAAAATTAATTTCATCACCCGAGCCAAAAAAAAGTTTTCCTTTATCACATAAGGTACCGTTATATTGTAAAAACTTAATGACTTGGGCTTTGTTTAAATAACAATGCAAGAGGGAAAGGAAGGGGGAGGAAAAGAGGACGAAGACGGAAGAGGACTGGAGGGGAAAGGCGAGGTCTATTTTCACTCCAAACCTCTCCAATTTTTTAGGGATTGTGGTTATCAAAGAGGAAGAGAAGAGAGATCCATCCCTCTCCCTCCTCTTCCTTCCTCCCAAATTTTTACCCAAATAAGATAAATCGTATGAATCCCTTTTCTTCTCTTCCTTTTCCTTTCAATTCCTTCTATCCAAACAATGTGCTAAAGTGGAGCGTGGTTTAAATAATCCTACCTGCTACTTTTGAGCATCGAGTAAAGCTAACTTGTTAAATAGGGTGGTATATACGTTGGCTAATGCCAAGTAAGACTTGACCTAGTAGTATCATTTGGACACTTTACGCCAACGTCCAAGGCCATTGGACAAAATCCCCACTAGAGCATTTGGAGGTGGGGATTCCCCTTATCTTTTCCCCCGACTTCAAAATGTCAAGTCCAAATTGACGAAGAAAGTGTGAGAGTTGAGATCTGTTCAAGACCCAACGCTAAACTACATATAACTTTATTAATGTATTACCAATAAATTACTAAAAACAAATATTTTGAAAATACTCATTAAAGTTCTCGCACAATAACAAACAACAAAAGTTAGTGAAGTGTCACTACAGAAAGCAAATATGTATGTGTTGCATTCTTTGACAGGTTAAAGAGTATTAACTTTTTTTTGGCGAAATATAATCAAATTTATATTAAACTCTAATAAAGTTACAAGGTTCCCTTCCTAACCTTGATTGCCAGATCATGAGCCATGGCAACATTCATTCTACTAACCTTTCTACATTTACAAAAAGCACATCTATTTAATATGCAATTAATTTCTTTGATGATTGGTTGTAGAGCAAGAGGTCGGATTTTTCAGTGTTTTGAGTAATATAGCACTATCTTTATATGAATATTTTCGAAGTGTTTCACTGCTTCTGATGCTCCTTTCAGGAGAGCCCTTGCTTCTGCTTGAGCTGCCGAAACCACAAAGATTCGTTCTGCTCCTGCAATTGTTAAATTACTATTTTCATTCCACCAACCAATAGCTGCTCCCCATTTGTTGTTCTTTCTCTTGTTAGGATTTTTCCAAGCTCCATCTATTTGGAGAGTGATAGTATCGTCTCCTCCTTAGGTTCCTTTTTCGCATGTCTCTGTTCGTTGCACACCTGTGGTACTGGGTTTGGGACCTTTGGAATCTCCATTTTGTCTGTAAATTCCCTTCGGTGCTTCTCTCCATCCATTCATACACTGATTTTTCAAGTAAAGAATACAATTCGGGTCTACTTTATCTGGCCCATAACAACGCCCTTCCTGCTGATCCAGATTGCCCATAGAATTGTGGAGAATTAAGCCATTTCCTCTTCACCGTTTTTGTATAAGTAGCACAAGAGATTCTTGAACCACTAGTTGAACTTCAGAGAGTTGCCCTGGTCTGTTCGAATTCCCGAGCTACCAACCGCCCCAATGCGCTTAACGATAAAACACTCTCTAAAAAGGTGAGATATGGTTTCTTGTCCTTGTAAACAGACTTGGCAGGTATCCTCTTCGATTGTAAACCTTCTCCTTAAGTTCCTTTTCACCGCAATTGCGTTGTGCATTAATTTCCAAAGGAATATCTTCCATTTCCATAGGAGGCTAGAGTTCCACATTCTCTTCCATAACCCATCCGTCTTTTGTTCTACCCTTTCCCCTTTCAGCTATAGCCAGTAGCCCGATTTGACAGTGTATGCGCCATTCTAAGTGAAGGACTAGGTGATTTTATCTTCCATCTACTCCATAGGGATATGAGTTGCTAGAACCTCTTTTACCTGCTCTTTTGCACCCATTTCTGAATAGTCTAGCATTCTATTGATTATCTGGGGTTATGAAGCCTTCTACCAACATCGGAGGCTCCTCCTCCTGACTAGCATTGTCCCTTCGCCTAAACTTAGTAGTTCCCACCCATTTATGATCCCATATTTTAATCCTATTCCCTTTCCCAAGTTGATGTCCAATTCCACTAGCCAGCTCCTTCATAGCTTTAAAAATGCTCCTATAAGCGTAGGAGGCTGTCCTGGGGCCTGAGCTTCCTTCTTCTCCACTAAAGCTGTGATTGGATCAGCTTTTATCAGCCTGGCCAAAAGTGAGTTTGGGTTTTGATGGATTCTTCAAGCTTGCTTAACGAGGAGAGCCTTATAAAAGGCAATAATATCTCTCATGGCCAGTCCCCCTTCCCACTTGTGACTCTCTAGCAACGTTTGCTTTCGCCAATAAATTGACTTCTTGTCAACACTAGATGCCCACCAAAAGTAAAGGAATAGATAACTCAATGCTTTTTGTAGTTTTTTGTGCACAAAATCGTGTGATTAAATACACTGAGAGGATATAGGTAGCAACCATTGCGAGGATTGAGTTAATGAGAAGAAGCTTCCCTGATGGCGAAAGCTTGCCAAATTTCCATGATTGGATAATTTGCATCACCTTTCCCTCCAAGTTGGTAAACTGAGATGTTGACCTTCCATCCACATCCATTAGGCAACCCAAGTATTTTCCCATAGTTGACATACTCTTTACTCCCAATGGGTTTCTCATAATTTTCCTAAACTTGAGTTTATTGTAATTCACCATCTCCCCTCATATTCAGCATAATGTATCTATGGATTCTTTAATCTCCCAACAAGTTTGTGGGGATGCTTGAAAAAAGTGCAGGGCGTCATCTGCAAAAAAAAAGGTGAGAAACATGAGGGGTTGTTCTAGAGATTTTAATTCTTTAATTTCCCTTGATTCTCTTTGCGCATTAGGTCTCTGGACAAAACTTCCATGCTTAGTATAAATATCTAGGGAGAGAGAGGGTCCCCTTGCCTCAATCCAACTTTTGGCGTGATTTGATCGGTGGGTTCTCCATTAAGAAGCACTTGATAAGAGACCGTAGTGACGCACTGCATAATCCATCTTGTCCATATACGGAGGAACTGCATACGCTTCAAGATTTCCTCCAAAAACTTCCAACTGACCCTGTCATAGGCTTTACTCAAATCGATTCTTAAAATTCCCTCAAAAACATTACCTTTTTTTTTCTCCTTCTTGACTTTGTTCAAAATCTCATGTACAAAGAAGCAATTATCTGTCATATGCCTTCCAGGGACAAAAGCATTCTGATATTGGCTAACCAAATCTGTGAGAATGGGCTTGAGTTTGTTGACCAACATCTACAAAATAAACTTATAGAACGTATTGCAAAGACTAATTGGCCTGTAATTCTCCACCTCTTGGGGCCTTTCCACTTTCAGGATGAGTGCTATATACGTTCTGTTTAGTCTTTGTGGCATCGTCCCGCTTGCTAAAATAGATGTTACCCCTTGTATGATATCCTCCTTAATATTTTTCCATTATTTATGAAAGAAAATCGGTGGAATTCCATCAGGACCCGGAGATTTGAACGGTTTTGACGCAAACACAGCTTGTTTTATTTCCTCTTCTGTAAACTCCCTTTGAAGATGAAGAAGGTGGGCCTGGGAGGGAGTTGGAATATCCATTTGGGTGTCTAAATCCGGGGTTCCCTCATCATCCGTAGAGTTTTCTTTTAATATGGTCGTAAAGTATCAGAATAACTCTCTTTGAATGTCTTTGTCATCAGTTACCCACTGACCTTGTTTAGTTTGCAGAGCACGGATCTCGTTTCTGACCTTCCTGGTTTTAACACTTTTGTAAAAGAAAGTTGTATTTTGATCTCCCAACAAGTCCCACCGTGATTTTGCTCTTTGTTGCCAGTACATGAATTGGATATCGAGCTTTTCTTTTCCAGAGTCCGTTATACTTTTTTCTTCCGCAACATCTTCTGTTGACAGAATCTGCACTTCATTTAACTGTGCAATCATGTCCTCCAACTAGATTCCATTTTTTTTCTTGAATTCCATGCACCATTTCTTGTCTCAAGAAAAATATTCCTAAGCTTCCATTGAATCTGAAAAAATGTACGTGCCTTCAATTGACTAATTCCATTCTCTGTCAATGATCTATTTAACACTTTGTGGCTAAAACACCATGCATCCATTTTATATGGTCTTTTCCTTCTTCTTTTGTCACCCAGTACTTGTAGCACTATAGGGATATGATTGGAGATCATGATTGGTAGATTTAATACCTGGGCTTTTGGAAATTGCATCGCCATTGATCATTGCAGAACGCTTTGTCGATGGTCTCATAGATCACCTCATTGCCTTTTCTGCTATTGGTCCATGTATATTTCACTCCCTTTGAAGGTATAAGCATAACACCATTTTGTAAAATCCACTTCAGGAAGTTCTCCGCTCCTAGCTAATAAGTTTAGCCACCGAGCTTTTGGTCTGCATATTGTACTTGATTGAAATCTCCAATCAGGACTGTTGGTCCCTTGCTAAATCTCATGAATTCTCCTATTTCATCCCAGATTTCATTTTTGTCATGATAGTAAGGCAAACCATACACAAACTCCATATTATATATAACAAGGGGTCATAAGTGACCTTGCACGCTATTACATTCTTACTTGTCGAGATTACCGACACGTTAACCCTATTAGTCTAACCCAAAAACAACCCACCACACTTGTTAACCATATCACATCCTACCATTCCCTAGAACCTTATTTACTGAAAATTGGTTCCAAGTCCGCTACATTATATTTCGTTTCTGTCGGAAATATAAAGTCTAAACTAGTAGTACTGGCCAAATATTTTACAAAGTTCACTACGGGGGTGGCCTGAGTTCTGAGTATTCGACAGTTCCAGCTTAGCGCGCTCATTTTCCCCTTCAGGCTGTGGGTCACCCGCGCCAAATAGCATGCAGAGTCTTCCCATCAAAGAGGTTCCCTCATTTTCATTGGTTTCCCAGCAGTAGTCACTCCAAGCTTGCCACTCTCTTCTTCCTCATCAAAGTAAATCTCATCATCATCACTCAAACCATATTTAAAAGCACCTTTCTCTCTGTATTTCGCCTGTGTAGCAAGAGGAAGTAAAGAGTACTATCAGTGTGTCTTTTTGCATTTATGACATGTTGTACCATGAATTGTTTGTATGACAAATTCACAGTACCATTTGAATTAGGTTATGTTATAGGATTTTTTGTCCATAATTATCAAAGTTTCACAATTTTTTTGCAATAAACTGTCTTTTATATTATGTTTTTCCCGAAAATGCCACATAAATAGGTTTGGATTGTTCACATCCAAATCCTAACTTTATTTTTTTTTATTACTTGACCACTCATGAGGCTCACGTGGTTTTTTTTGTTGTCTTTTTCAACCTAAATTAATCTTCTTTCCTAAAATTCATCCTCTTCTCTTCTCTAGTAGCTACACAAAGAGGAATCCATATATTTTCATCCTCTACTCTATTCTCTCTCCTCTCTTTTCCTAATTAATTCCCTTAATTAAAACTAACAACCTAAAATCAATTACTCTTTCTTAATGCTCAGATCTTCATTGACTTTCTTTTTAATCCTCGTACAATTTCTTTCACTTTCTTTCTCTTTATCTTCATCTCTTAATCTCATCACTTTTTCTTGTGCTACTTTTCTTTTGATTGTCATTGTTGATTTTTCTTGGTAAGCAATATTTCTGCCTTTCCCCCAAATTGTCCAGGTGGCAGCCTCTCGGAAAATAATTTCCTGTCCAACTACTCTATTTTCCTTCTTTTCAAATCTATTTTCTCATCAATTTCTTGGGCAAATAAACACCCCCTCCGTAACGGTTTAATGACAACAATTATTTTTGCACGTATCTTAAGAAAGCGATTTAAATGTGTAAATGAGTAAAATAATCAAAATGGTTTTAGCACAATCAAGAATGAGATTAGAGGTTACTAAGCTTGAAAATATTTTTGATTAATTTATTCATCTACATCCTTAAATCTCTTCCTTACAATGCGTGCAAAACCAATTATTGCCATTAAATCGTTACATAGAGAGGAAATGACTGTAGCAAATCGATTCCCAATGTTGAAAAGGTTGTCTATCGTTCATGCTTCCCAGGAATAATACTGTAGTGTAATCAATCGCTTTAAAAAGTATTGGTGAAGAGCAGGGACTTTGCTCCATGTCTGACTTTTTCCCATTGCTTTCTTATCTTTTTTTTTTCTCCCAAAACATCCAAGTGATTATCTTCTTTTTTTCCTCCTCACCCATTTTTCTCTCTTCTTTTTAGCATCATAATCGCCATATACTTGTCAAATCAAGGTGATGTATTTTCTTCATTTCTCTTTTAGGGGTGGAGAGTGGTTGCCAGAGGAAGAGATGGTGGCAGGTGGTGGTGGTGGGGGTTGGGTGGGGTGATATTTTTGGGGAAAGAGTTTCTCTTTTATTTTCTTTTATTTAATGTTTTGTATTTGAAATTGATTTATTTATATTTAAAATGTTTTTTAATTGGTTTTGGTTAATAAATATAAAAAAATAAGTTAAAAGCTATTATATAGACATTTCATAAGTTTTGTCTACCACAGGTAAAAATAAATATACGATGCTACCATATAGAATTTCCCATAAAATAATTATGTAAAAAATCTAAAAGTATAAAACTAAGATAAGTATCATCAAAATTATCTTTATACTATTGTCTAGACAAATGAAATGTCCATAATGTGATGGTTACCTATTCATTATTACAAAAGTTCATTATAGTCAAACTAAATAAAACAAAATTTAATGTATACTATGAACCATTTGTCAATTGTCATGATTTTCCTGTCATTTTTGTTGAAATATGTTTTATACGAACACTATATTCGAGGGATATGCTTTTATTATATCATTACAATCAATTTTTTTTTTAATGCACAGTGATTTTTCGATATTATATACATTGACCTTGTATGGGAATGAATTAGATGCGTGGACAATTTTTCATAGTTTTCAAATGTAAAGGTATATTAGAATTAAGTCATCATATATTAGAAGATTATCTTCTAGTTAGTGAGGATAAAGTATGGCAATTAAAGAAATTGAAAAGTATTTCAGAATTGAATTTCAAATCTCTATTTGAATTCGAAAAAAAGAATATTCTTCAGCTACTATGATCACTTTTTAATTTTCTATTTTAATATTATTTTTTATTTATTGTAACAATTTTATTATTGCAAGGGTATTTGGACCCTTCAATTGTGGACATCAAAACCTCAAGAGTTCCCTTATATAATAGAGATGTAGGAGGGAGTTATCATATTATATACTCGTTATTTATCATATTATAAACATATAATATATTGCTGTAGGGCACCCTATATATAAGGAAAAAATGGTTGCAACAGCACAAACTATAAGTTGGGTGCATAAAATAGCACGTCCTTAAGCGGGTGTAAAGGGTAGTATGAACCATTGCTTGGGGTGTAGGATATAGGATAAACATGTCAAAAGCGTAGCATAAAACAACATGAAAATCTTAAAGAATTATTCAAATTCAACCTCTTCTATGTTATGCCCTGCACCTTAGATATTAGTTTTGATTTGTATACCCAACCTATTTTTGGTGCCGTTGTGGGTAATTTCGCTAATATGTGATGGTTAGAGTATATCAGGTGTAGTGAATGTCCTCATGATTCGTAAATTTTGGGAGATATGTTACACCACTACAGTTTGAAAAGAAAAATAAAATTTCCCCAAAAAGAGTTTGCTAAACTATGACTTTATTATATTGTGATTAATAGGTGAGAGATCAATGATCAGGAAGCGTCACATGCACATAACTGAAGAGATGTTACAAGAAAAATCAAATCTATGTGATTATAACGCTTCATCCTTGGATATTCGTCAAGTTATATTAGCTGCTGAGGTTCCCAAACTTGGGAAAGAGGCAGCTCAGAAGGCCATAGAAGAGTGGGGGCAACCTAAGTCCAAAATTACGCATGTTATCTTTTGCACCAACTCTGGGGTGGATATACCAGGTGCTGATTACCAACTTGTCAAGCTTCTCGACCTCCATCCGTCAGTGAAGCGCTTCATTTTATGCCAAGAGGGGTGCCATTCTGGTGCTATGGTCTTTCGGATTGCAAAAGATATGGCAGAGAACAATCGAGGAGCTCGTGTGCTAGTTGTTTGCGCTGAATGCACTGTCATTTGTTTCCGAGGACCTACTGATGCTCACATGGACTCCATGGTGGCTCAAGCCCTTTTTGGAGATGGGGCTAGTGCTATGATCGTAGGGGCTGATCCGGATGAGCCTACTGAAAGGCCAATTTTTGAGTTGATATGGACCGCCGAGACTATAGTTCCTGATTCCGAAGGCGCTATCCAAGGGCAGATTAGAGAGGTTGGTATGGACATTACATTAAGTCTAGATGTCCCACAACTCATCTTCAAGAACATTGAGAATGCCATAGTTGAAGCGTTGAACCCTATTGGCATCGAAAGTACCAATTGGAACTCCATTTTTTGGATCGTTCATCCTGGTGGACCTGCGATTTTAGATCAGATAGAAGCTAAGCTTGGTCTTGAAGAAAACAAACTTAGTTCTACGCGTTACGTTCTAGCTGAATTCGGCAACATGTGGAGTGCTTGCATGATATTTATAATGGATGAGATGAGAAAGAGGTCGATAAAGGAGTGTAAGGCTACTACAGGAGAAGGATTGGATTGGGGTGTCATGGTAGGATTAGGTCCCGGCATTACTGTTGAGACCATTGTTCTCCGCAGTGTTCTAGTCAATAAAGCTATCCCTTAGTCCCTAATGGTCAAGATTGTGAAGAATAGAGACTAAGTGATTATCGCGATAACATACCATGTATTAGCTGTTAATGGATCTTTCTATTATTTACATTATGTTTCGAGGACTTATATATAGATTTACATCCATGATGATTCTCTTGCCATTTCACTACTCTGCGAAGGGATGTTTTTATGGTTGATTTATCAAAAAAAGGCTACCGTAAAAAATGAATGTAAGCCACAATAAGATTTTTTTTTTACATTACTCCTGACACCGCTTAGCCTTTGATATTTTTCTCAATGGATCCAAATTCTACGATCATACTCCTGACGTCCATATTACAATGGCGAATTTGACACGGAGGAGCGAGAAACTCACACCACAACCTCTCAAACAGCCGCAATAACGACGAATGAGAGCGGCTTTCAGGCAGGAGAAAGCAGTTTTCCGGCGAAGGAATTGCTTC
Organism: Patellifolia procumbens; assembly: GCA_947645195.1. Lineage (NCBI taxonomy): Eukaryota > Viridiplantae > Streptophyta > Magnoliopsida > Caryophyllales > Amaranthaceae > Patellifolia > Patellifolia procumbens. The sequence continues at coordinate 292,077 of CANSGD010000758.1, read as the reverse complement.
TCTATACATCCGCTTGATTTGTGATGCTGTTACTTGGGAGCAAGCGTTTAACAAACACAATAACGACAATCGAAAGAGAGTGAGAAAATCAAACAACGCTATCACTCTTCGACGAGAGTGAGCGGTTTAAGGATCGAAAACAGAGAATACCAGAGCATATATAGAGTGAGAAAATCTACACTATAAGCTCGTAATCAAACACAACAACCTCCATTTCCCTGGCTAACATTGCCTTGATCATTCTCTAATCATATCCCACAATCAGATTTGTCCCAAATTCAAATCAAAAGTGGGTATGATCTTGGGATTGAGATTTGAAGATAGTGATGATTCGAGATTGAGATTCAAAGGTGATGATGATTGTTGATGAATGATGATGATTGATAAGGAGAATATAAAGGGTGATGATTGAAGAAGGGCGGTGATGATAACGTGGAGATGAAAGAGGGATTGGAGTTGATGATGATAATAATATACCACTATTATTTTTTTTGATTATTATTAACCATAAAGTAGAGAAATCAAATGGTGTGAATACTCTTGATAATATGGGCGATTAGATTTATTTTAAAACAAATAATGTAATTAATTGACTATGACAATTTATTTCCTATGGTGTCAACCAAACAAATAATTTAAAATTTATAAATGATTAAGATGTAAGAGCATCAATAATGCTGAGATTAAAAAAAAATCTCAATCTTCTCTTCCCTCATTTCTCTCTCCTCCACATCACCAATTGAGATTTTCCAATTGAGAATTTTTTTCCTCTTTTTAACACTGAGCTTTTAAAAATTCTCAATTATATTATCGCTCTTACTTTTTGCCTACCCCACCACATATTCTCTCTCTTCACCCAATTTCAATACTACACTACATATTAATTTATTATAATTTGTTATTAGTAAATTGTATTATTAAGGTGATTATTATTAATTAACATGAATTAAAAATAAATTTATGTAATAAACATTGATGTATAAATAATCATTAAAAATTAATAGAGAATTACGTATGGAGATGTAGATGTAGATGTTTAATTTTTTCAAAAATTTAGATTTAATTAAGATATAATGTATATATTAATCTCGTTAATGCTTGTTAATAATTTATTAATCATAAAGCTATAAAATTAGTATTAAAATTAATCGATAATTAAGCTTAACATAAAATTAAACATATTTTTATTGATATTACAACAAAATAAAAGCAACGAATTTATTAAGAAATTACTTAAAGTACATGATCACTTAAGTTGATGACACACATAATAGATAAATATTACTAAACATTTAGTTAACTAGTAAATCCGTGTCGATTACCACCAAACTTTTGCCATATGTGTTCCACCAGATCCTTTTTTAGTTGCAAATGAGTGTGTTGATCTTGAACATCTCGTGTGTTTTGTAAGTAGATGTTAATATCCACGATTCGATTGGCATGATACACGAATGGCTCTTCATTGGGTAATTAGGTGCATAATTCATTGGATTTTGTGGAGTAATTTGTGGGAAAATTTAAGGATAGTTTTGTTAATTGATTCCCATATTTGGTTGATTTTGTGGAAAATATTGTGGGTTTTGAGGATAATTTTGACAAATACCTTGTGGATTTTGAGAGCTATTTTTTTTTACTTCTACGCTTAGGCTTGGGATTAGTAGAATGATTAGGATTTTCAGATTCCATAATTATAGTTTTGAATATTTTTTGAGGAACTTTGAAGAGAAGAAAACTCAATAGATAATTAATTTAGCAAATGCATGGAAAATGACAATTATTTGGGAGTTTTTTAAAGGTGTTCAAAATATATCAATATGGGTGTCTATTTATAGAGAATGCAAAATCATGAATTTTGATAATTTGGTTTTTTTTTTTCCGTTTATGAGATATTAGCCGTGGAAGTTTTACCTCCACAAAGTTAAAAATAATATTCGGTCCAATCACAAGGCGCCAACTGGATTGACGCGCGTCAGACCCAGCTGGCAGCCTTTATTATTTATTTTTTGTTTGCGTTAAAAGGCAGCAGCTCTTTTTTTTTCCTGCGTTGTGGGCCCCACAATTGCAGCTGAGATTTCTCAAGAAAATCTCGGTTCAGTGAGATTTTTCACAAAATCTCAACTTGTGAGAATTTTCATTCTCCCCATTAAGAATAAATTTTAATCTCAATTAATTCTCAATTCAATTGAGAATTGTTTGAGAATAGCATTAAGGGTGCTCTAAGTAATTATAGTTGCTACAATTTTACTGTACCCATTGTAGAAGTATCCTATAAATAATATATATTATTAATTATCAGCAATTTATTGTTTAAACAACTATCATTTTTTAAATTTTGGCCTTTAAAACATATAAATTGAGGATAATATTTTGATTATATATATGCGTGTTCGTAGAGTCGTACAATTCTACGATTCGATTTTACGATCCGATTCTAAGAGGTTGTTCCGATCCAAAGTAGAATCTCGATTCTAAAAACCTTGGTTTCAATCGATAGTTCAGGCACGGCTTGCTTAAAGTAATTGTTGTTTACATGAAGTAAACTTTGTAATTATCTCTACAAACTTAGATTTACAAAGTTTACTTGTTTTGTTACAGGAGATTTACAAAGTTTGCTAAAAATATATTTTCTAAAAATTAGCAAATTTATTAGCAATATATTTACAGGACACGAGATATCCACAATATATTTTCTAAAAATTAGCAAATTTATTAAGTCTTGTCATTTGAAAAGCCACCAAAGTATGTCTTCTATGTTTATGGGCGCTTGTACTTAGGGGCTTTGATGTTATGGACATTATATATAAGGGTTTTAGGCATAGCCAAACATATAAATTAAACATGTTGAATTAAGATATATTGATCAAATATAAACTTAGTATTCTCATATTTATTATTTTCAAATTTATTGCAACCTATTGATATATATGTGTTAGAGTGATTTTCTTTAAATAAATTCTTCACTTTAGGGAAAACTCATTAATAAGATAAAAAACTGATTCGAATTATTATAGCCTCCAACTAACTTTTCTTTTTGGATATTCTTTGTGGGCATTGCATATAGGGGTTTTAGGCGTTGCCAATCATATAAAAGTAAACATGTTAAACTTCTAAATTTTGATCAAATATAAGCTGAACAAATAAACTGTATTCTCATATCACTACTACAAAACGCGTCATTTCTCGGCGCTTTTTAGGCAATATCTCGGCACAGTATAGCGCCGCTAATTTATTTCTCGGCGCTTTCAGGAAGCGACGAGATTTTGGCCGTCGAGAAATCTCGGCGCTTTACAACGTCGAGATTCTCGGTGCTTTTGTGCGCTTACTCTGACCCTAGGCACTTAAAAGCGTCGAGATTCTTAGCGCTTTTGTGTGCCTCTTCTAACCTCTCAGCACTGGAAAACGCCGAGCTTCTTGACGCTATTGTGCGCCTCTGCTAACCTTGACATTTTAAAGCGCCGAGCTTCTTGGCACTTTTGTGTGCTGAGAATGTTACAGCTAGTAAGGGATCTTTAAAAAAATATCTACGGAGCAACAAGGATGATGAAATTGTACAAGCAATGATCCGCAAAAGGTTGTTGCATAATGTGCGGTCTACAATCAAACCTTGACATATGTTATCCGTAACTTGAATTATTCAGTATATTAATACAATTACAGTGATATTTAACATGAGATTGTACTCTAATCACCATAATCTACAGATAAGGTTCTACGTTCTAAAACTTCATGCTATAATCTACAACATAAATAATGATTAACAACAGAAGGGTTCCTTTGGTTCAACATTTCATCACGGATCCGGGAATGAATGCCGCTCTAACTTTATTTAAGCACATGAACTAAAACTGCATAAACCCAAAACCTAATTCAACGCCTACAAAAAAAAAAATCTACCATTAGATGAAAAGAACTCACATTTGACGATGAAGGAGCTGAGATCGATGCCGAAGTGGAATTATCAGCACCAAGATGCATTTCAAGTCCTTTAAATTCCTTGCCAAACTCCAACCTTTCCTGCCTCCTACTACAACAATAGGATCAGAAAATAAAAAAATTATCACATCATAAAAATACAAATAGAAAGAAAAAGAAGTTTTGGAAATCAGGAGTAACTTCAAAAAATGTAACTGCTTAATATGTACACAACAGAAAGTAACATATGCCAATCACTCATAATCACCTTAAAAACTTAGACAGAAACCTTCCTCATAATCTAAGACTTTCTAGTAAAAGAAATTTTAGCTTGAGAAGTCCATATGAAAACATTACAACTTTCGTACACAAACCTGTAAGCCTTCACAACCTTAATGTTCTAAAATACCTTGGCTACAAATGGCATCGACAACACTCCAATGTATTGTTGTTTAGCTGCCTAAGGATTGAACAATTCCGAAGGGAGGTTTGGTTGTGAAATACCTGCAGCAAGAAATAATCTGAAAAAGAGAATTAGCCCCAAAGAGGTCAGATGCTTCTCAATTATTATTCAAGTATAAATTTGGACAAAACTGGTTCTTTACTTTTAATTGGGCATAACAGTATGCCTATGCATATTTACTGGAGTTTAAATTTCTATTTAGTCACATTTTGCATAGTCGTCAACATCAATAATGCTGCAATTTTAGTAAAAAAGAGAGCTCACAGCAAAGTTCTAGCATTTGTTTATCATATATCCACTTCGAATAATATCCAATAACATCAGCAAGTTATTTTTACACCTATAGAAGAAGAGTGTGATGAGAGAAGGGTAAGTTTCATATAAAGAACATCCTCAAGAATTATTACCTAACTTGGAAAAAAAAAGAAACAAAGGTAAGACACCTATAAGCACAATGCACATGAATCCCGTAGGTATGTCAGACGAACCACTGGATAATATTGTCACCAAATGCATGATGATAGAAAAGTTGAATTTTTCACTCTCCTGAATGACTACTTCAGGTCTTCAACAACCCGGATAGCAGAATCGAGATAAGTTGTATTGTCAAATTTACCATTTGGACAAAGTCAGACATCAAATAATGAAAACGCCGAAGCTAATAAGGTTTGTAATAGAGCCAACTCATAGTATGAGCTTGGGAAGCCTGAGGCGCAACCCAGAATAATTTTTAAGGCTGACTTGACCGAGCCTATGAATAAAAAGAACAGGCTCAACCTAACTGGGCTTGAAGCTAAGTTCAAATTGGCTCAGGCTCGACAGTCAAAACATATTAGAACAGAGAGACTAGATTAAGTAGAAAAAACAATGCAAACCCATTAGCATCAACTATATCTCATAATCATGACTGATATACAACAGGAACTACAATTAGAGACTAAATTATTTCCAGTAAGTTACCAATGGATGGCAACAATTTCCAAAGTTGCTGCAGAATACTTTCAGCTATACAGTGGCATCAACTAACCTGTAGTTGCTGCAATGGCATATGAGTGGTTAGGGCATTGCATAACCACTATATCTTTGGTAACCACGGTATAGGTTGAGATCGTAAGGAGCAAACACATAGCCATAAGAGTCAAATCCTTGAGGATATCCATAATAAGCAGCATTATTGCACTGAATCTGATCAGGTCAAGACTGAAAGAGTCCACAAGAAAATTAGTTTGGTCTCACAAATATATATTGGCCTCCCCCTGCTACTCATGACAATGCATTCATTACTATATGCAACACAAGTACTTTTAAACTACTCCAATCACAAATAACAATTAGAAACTGAGATGATCAGATAGAAATTAAGCAAATATAATTTCAAGTGCTTTCAGAAAAAATGGGCGGAAATTAGATAATTAAAATATTACAGATTTACCAGTCAGCATTGCCCGTACTTTTGCCCGTACTGTTGTGAAGTGAGGTTGAAGAACAACCAATTAATAAACAAGGTTAATGGTTCAATTCTATTCCAACAAGCTTATTACCGACTAGCAAAGTCCACTAGAGTCTGAATTAAGGCATTAAATGACAAGAACTGAGAAAAAAATGGAATTTAAAAAAGTGCAGTTCCTGTAATCACCAATCAATTATTCGAAAAATGCAAGAGGGTGAAAAGGGAATACGAAAAGTTGCTATCCAAATTTTGCTGTTGTCCAACCAGTTTACGCCTATTACAACATCCGTCAAATCCTAACAATGAAAATGTCGTATTCCAGTGCTTCCACCACTGGATATTCAAGGATCATCACTTAGCTCTGTTTCCACATATCCCAATCACAAACTCTCGATAAAAGTAATTAAACAATAATGTACAACATGTCTAAAAAAAATCAGGATATACAATACAAGGGTGCAGCAGCATTTTATAAAATCAACACATTCATATATGAGGCCAGTCTTGAAATCAAGGCAACAAGAGAAAAGCATTTTCACACAGCCATTCCAAACAATCTCTATATTAAGGTAACTTTAAACTAAATTAGAACCGCAAGCATATAGACATTAATCAATGTCTTAAATGTATCAAGAGCATAAGGTAGATTAGTATACAACTCTAAGAAATAGAAAATTTTGTTTCAAGGTAACATGAAAATGAGATAAATGTTTCAAAGCTTTATAGAACAAGTATAGAAATGTTGTTGAAATAGAACAAGACTTGACAATCAATGTTACCGGCTAGAAGTATATGTATCTAGCGAGAACCATGTAGGGAGTGGGCATAATGCTCCAGTAATTGGACCGCAGAGTGATTCAATTCTATCTTTGTCCTCACTCCTAAAATAGAAGACACCAATTGGAAGTTTAACACTTGATCCTTCAAACAGTTGACGGTTGTACAACAACATATGTATATCAGAGGAAGCATAAGGAACTTTGTGAGAAAACAATCTAGACTAACAAAAATACCTAGCCTCGCTGACTTGTTTGCACTAAACATTCACTTTTCAGTACATCCAGGAAGTAAAGTTTAAGTTTAATACCTTCCAGTGGAGCGTTACGGCCAATTTTATTTGCTACTATCCACATTTTATTCCTCTAGTCTTTAAAAAACGAGGATGTAGAATGGGTGGGATTATGATAACCAATTATGCGTCAATATAGAATCTTTCATTGGTCAGAAATATAGCGAAGCAGCTTACTTGACAAGCGATCACGAGGGTTCTCTAAAGCCTCGCAAAGGAGCTGATCAGCCTGTCAATAGCATCATCAGATAGCCCCGAACATTCACCGTTATCAGCATTTGATGATCTGAAAAATCCAAAGAGCAAACCTGAGGTTAACTCTCAGCTGCAATACTATTGGTACGAGAAGATGAGGTAGCAGAGGAGGAAAACATCAATCTCTTCATCCTCTCCTCCACATCTGCCACTTCCCATGACTCAGGAGCCTAGAATCATCAATAGTGATTCCCTCCTCATCAACAAGGGTTTACAATCTCATAGATTCAACATTCACCAACAATAAACAAATCACAAGTTAACCAAAACTTCACATTCTCTAACAACTAATAGTTCATAAACCACTAAATTCCTAACAACAATCATTTTAATCCTTTATCAGTTATCACATTCACAATCAAATCCCTTATTCAAAATTAAATCACAATTAACAATCTCACAGTTCAATCAACAATCACTAATTTACAATTGAACATTTAATCAAAAAACAGGAAAAAAAAGAACTTACCTCTTCTTCTCCGCACTGCCTGAGTCAGACTCACAATCTTCTTCACAATCTGACTGCACCGAAGAACCAACGAGGCAACAACAACGAACTAAACTGACCTTTCTCTCCCTTTACCTGTATCTATATCTCACGCGCCGTCGTTCAACGCTATTTTTGAGATCTACAACAATGAACCACTGACTGAAAGCAAAGGGGAATTAAAAATGAAGTAATTAATCAATGTTAGGGTTCAGTTGAATTTGGAGCACCGAGTAAGCAAAATTAGGGTCGAGCTTCAGCGAGTGGCGGACAATGGCAAGACGGGAGACCTAGACCTGCTCTTTTCAGAGAGGTCGCCATTCTTCTGCCTGGAGATGAAAAGTTAGGGCTTAGGGAGGAGAGAGAAGGGAATAACATGAGATATCCCGCTTTTCTTTTTACAAATTTCTAAAATCCCGCTTTTCCTTTTCCCAATTTCTAAAATCCCGCTTACTCCAACTCACTTCTTGACACTTTTTGCTGTCCAGAATAACCTTCGGCACCAAAATATGTCGAGAAAACCCACAGCAAAGAAAAACTTACCCAACGCAGGTCATGTGTGCCGAGGGAATGTGCCGAGAACTAGCCCTTTTTGTAGTAGTGTATTTATTATTTTGAAATTAATTACAAACTATTTATACTTATGATTAGTGTGATTTTAGTTAAAGAATTTCCTTCACTTTAGGCAAGACTCATAAATAAGAGAAAAGAAAATGTTTGAAATTATTATAGCCTCCAAACACACACACACGCACGCACGTGCCCACGCGCGCACACTCACGCACACACACATACACGCGCGCGCACACACACACACACACACGCACACGCACACACACACATATTCACATTTATTGTTTTGTTTTTGTCTTAGATTCCTCGAAGATACGAATATATCTAATGAGTATATTTATCCATAAGATAGGGTGACCTAGTCATTTTCTTGTACCTCTTAAAAAAAAAATTAATAAGTATATTGTAGTCAAGTTATATATAGACAAACTACTTACCTTTGTTGATTATAGTTTGGCCATCTTCATAGCTTATTGTGGTCATTGCCAAAACATTACTGACAATTATATCAGCTCATTAACTCTAAATTGTACGGGTTGTGATTTATTTTTCCATTGTTCAATTAAGATTCAACTCAAATGACAATAGGTATAAAAATCGAAATTCAATCTTATGAACTCTAATTTTCTTCGAATTAAATACAAAAATTCAATCTTATAAACCTGAATTTTCTTCGAATTAAATAGAAAAATTTAATCTTATGAACCTAAATTTTTCTTCAAATTAAATGAAAATATCACTTTTTCTAGGTTTTTTTTTTCTTTCAAGAGGTACAAGGATAAGACTGTAGGCACGACTCATTAATAAGTGAAAAAAATGATTTGAATTATTATAGCCTCCAACTAAATTTGCTTTTAGATACGCTTTCTGGACATTACATATAAGGGTTTTAGGCATAGCAAACATATTAAAGTAAACTTGCTCAACTTCTAAATTTTGATTAAATATAAGCTGAACCAATAAATAGTATTCCCATATTTATTATTTCCAACTTTATTGCAACCTATTTATACATATGTGTTAGTGTGATTTTATTGAAAAAAATATTTTACTTTAGGCAAGATTCATTAATAAGAGAAAAACTGATTCAAATTATTATAGCCTCTAAATATGAAACACACACACACACGGTTCTTTACATGATAATTATAGAGATAGATTCTTTACATGATTTTCTGAGAATTAAAATTTTGAAAAGAGTTGGGATGGGACTTTATAATTTTTTGAATTTAGGTTATTATAAAATTAACTAAATGAATGGTGCAGATCTAATAATAAAAATAAATGGTTAAGATCACACAAGTTGTAATGCCTTTAATTTTCTTGCAGCCATTGTAGAATTATCCTTTTTTAAGGGTTGTAGATATTAAAAATAAATGGTCTATATTACAAACGTTACAATGTATATAAACTATATAAATTTGTTGTAGCCATCAAAAAATTATCCGTTAAATTCATTACAAAAAATGGTATCCAAATAATGTCTTCACTCGAATGTTCAGGTACGGCCGGCTAAAAGTAATTGTTGTATACATGAAGTAAACTTTGTAATTCTCTCTAGAAACCTGATTTACAAAGTTTACTTTTTTTTTGCGGGAGATTTACAAAGTTTTCATTCATGTATCCACTAACATGATATCATCAATAAACCTTATAATATATGAAATTATACTTTATTTTATGCGAACATATACTTATAAAAATTAGCACATATTCCTTATATTCCATTAACATGTTCTTCAATAAGGCCTTGATTATTATTTCTTATGTATCAATGTATGTGAAAATAATTCTAGCTTCTAATTGGTTTAATGTTTGGAAAAATTGACAAAAATGGGATTAACTATCACTGACCTTTTCAAAATAGGTCAATCTTTGAAAATTCTGAATTTAGGGCAAACTATAGGTTGAGTTGGACAAAAATGGGTCAAACTATGGTTTGGGTTGGATAAAAATGGCCAAATTGGTCATGTTAACCCATTTTTATCCAACTCAACCCATAGTTTGGCCTAAATTCAAAATTTTCAAAGATTAGTAAATGTAGTGGTTTGGATTGGATAAAAATGGCCAAATTGGTCATTTTAACCCATTTTTATCCAACTCAACCCGTAGGTTGGTCATAATTGGACCCATTTTTTGTTTATTTTAAGGTTACAAATACCGGTATAAGAACAAAATAAGATCGATTATAATAATATCATCTCATAACTGAGTTTACGTAAATGTAAGGGCCTAAGTTGAGTTTGGCAATTTCCATTTAGCAAACCTGTTTTGATTTTTAAGTAAAACTTATGTCTTGAATTTATAATTGAAATTTTACCGCCATATTAACGTGATTTCCCACCAAATACACAATTACAATGATTTGAAATAATGAATCTAGCTTCTAATTAGTTCAATTTTTTCATATATACTTTTTAAAGTTACAAATACCTGTATAACAATAAAATAAGATCGATCATCTATATCAACCCATAACAAAATAAGTTTTCCTTTTACATATATTCTTTCTGGACATAACATATAAGAGTTTTTGGCATAACCAAACATGTAAAATTAAACATGTTGAACTTCTAAATTATTATCAAATATAAGCTGAAACGATAAATAGTATTCCCATGTTCATTATTTACAAACTTATTGCCACCTGTTTATACATATGTGTTAGTGTTTTTATTTTAAAAATTTATTCACTTTAGAAAAGACTCATTAATAAGAGAAAAATCTGATTTGAATTATTATATATAGCCTCCAACTAACTTTTTTGTTTAGATATTCTTTATGGGAATTACATATATGGATTTTAGGCATTGCCAAGCATATAATAGTAAACATGTTGAACTTCTAAATTTTTATCAAATATAAGCGGAACCAATAAATGGTATTCTCATGATTATTATTTCTAAATTAATTGCAACCTGTTCAGCCAACAGATTCTGCAAACGCCATCACTCTCTGCAGTGGTTCTCATTATGAGGGACCACCCATGACTTCTAATGATACTGTGAGTGTGAGAAACAAAGGGGAAGGGATCCTAAATCAAGATTAAGCTGAAACTGACAAGGAGAACTTTAAGCAAGCCGAGCCCAAAAAGCCTACTATTGAAGTTCCTCCTATCAAACTCCCTTTTCCCAATCGTCAATAAAAGAGCAAGTTGGACAAACAATTTGGTAAGTTTCTGGAAGTCGTCAAGAATCTTTGGGTAACAGTTCCTGTCACGGAATTAATTACCCAAGTGCCTGCTTATGAAAAATTCATGAAAGATATCTTAATTAAAAAAAAAAGCTTTTAATGAGGTGCAGACAGTTGCATTTACTGAGGACTGCACTGCTTTTTTACAAAATAAATATCCACCAAAATTAAAAGATCCAGGTAGTTTCTCTATACATTGTCACATTGGTAGATTATTAATTGATAGAGCGTTGTGTGATTTAAGTGCTAGTGTGAGTGTTATGCCACTATCTGTCGCCTCAAAATTAAATATGGGAAGTCTGAAAGTTAACAACATTACTCTGAAAATGGCTGACAATTCTGTTAAATACTCTCTAGGTACACTACTACAAAATATGTTAAATCTCGACACATATCCTTCGGCACACTAGAGCAGCGTTGAAGGGCCTTTTCTCTATTCCGTTGTTTCTCGGCGCTATTTCGCGCCTAAATGTTTCCTCAGCACATAAAACGCCAATATTTGGTAATAATGCACATGCCGCGCACGTGAGCTTCCTCATTCAACGCGGTATTCCAAAATTTGGGGAAAGAAGGCAGTTTAATGGCACTAACACTCTCTCTCCCACTCCCCCACTCTCTCCTTCTTCTTTTGCCCTAACTTTCTTCGCCCACTATGAAATCTTCTTTTATGCTCTCATATTGTTGTTAATAAAACAATTTCTGAAATCAATCACAATTGATAGTTCGCGTTCCTCATCAAGTTTTTGTCAGGTATTGTGTTCATCTCTTGTTTCCAGATCTAAATTCTAGGTTTTTTTTCATTACTCAAAATTAATCTTTCCATGTTTTGTTGGGTAATTTGTTAAATATTCATCTTCTAATTAATCACTAGACCAATTTGACGAACTTATTGATGCTCTTTACATCGACATCTCAACTCTGATTTTGAATCGAACGTGTCGCCCCTGAACATCGCTCTATGTTTTATTGATTTTAATGTTCGTGCATCCTTTCTCCCTCATCGCTCTGAAGCCCCTTAAACTAAACACTTTGCAAATAATTAAGCTCCATTTAGAAAAATCTTTTTAGGTGTAGCCTGGATTTATTTGAATTTTTTTATGGTTTTATAGTTTTTTTAAAAAGTTCTTCAATTAATTATCGTATTGAAAGTTACCATCTCTTTCTTTCTTTCTTTGTGTTTTTTGTTTCTTTTTTGGATTGTTGTTGTCCTGCTCTGTTGCTGCTACAACCTACAAGCCTATACTTTCTGTTTGTTTTGTTTTCTATGCTTCATAAGAGTCGATGAATTCACCTTGTTATTGCAGAAAAGTTAGAGCTTTCCCATCAGTTAATCCTGGTTGTGTTACTAGTTTACTACTAACCCTAAGTTTTTTCACTTCGAATTTCCATGGTAGATGCCTGCCGATTCTTAGAAAATGCTATTCAGGTATTAAGAAAATTTGTGCTCTTTTATCATACTGATATGATTTAGTTTGGTTAAAGTTAGCTCTAATGTGCTAATAAAGAAAGCACAATGTCTGTTTTTTGGGTCATTTCATAACAGTTTATTTTGTGGTATATAAATGATGAAATGAGCTCAATTTGAGAAGCGATTCAAGGGTTTAAATATTAGTTCTATGCAGAAGGAAGTTGGACTAATAAGCTATCGCTTCCGATCAAAATGGAAAACTACTAGCTAATAAAATTGAAGTATGATGTTTATCCTCGGAGTAAATAAATAATGATGATACTAATTGTAATGATAATTGTAGATGAATATTTGTTACTTTTTTACAATGAATATTCCATAGTACAAATTTCATGGTTAGAAATTTGTTTCATGAGAGTATGATATTGTTCTAACACCCAAAAAATGTTTCATCTCTGTACCTTTACCTTTGAGTGTTTAACTGATCAAATTTGAGGTCATATTTAAGGGTGAAAGCGGTTCTTTCTTGTAGACAAGGCTTCGTCTATTGTCGGATGGAAAATCATTTTCCATGTAAACCAATTTTCAACGGAAAATCGTCACAACAGCTGATCCTAATTCACCCGAGGTAATATTTCATTTCTTTCTGGAGGTAGATCGATGTTTACTGAACTTCTCATGGTGATATATTTCTTTCATTGCATTGCATTTGCACGCATAAGTCATTGAATGTGGACTGTAGCAAACATGACTTGTCTAATCTTCAAATCAAATGTTTATTCAAGTAATATACCTCAAATAGTGCAGTAAGAATAGATCTTTATGAAATTCAAAAATTAGTGTCAATTTTGATACTATGGAAAACAAAATCTAACTACACTGTGCTAATCGGTTAGATGATCATTGTATGTAGAAGAAGATGTGAACTTACCGATTTATGTTCTCCTCTTTACCATAGGTCACAAAGTGGGTATGCAATAATCTATGAACTGCTCATGGTTAGTCTTGAGCATATCTACGAAGCTTAAAGAGATATCGACGCTATGGTAAGTTTTGTAATCTTGGTCCAAGTACAGAAAAAGCAGAGTAGTTGGCAGCCTACACATTTATACCTTAAAGCTTTACCAAAGACACAACTATATCTACGAAGAACTATTCCGTGAGAAGCTTAGCGGTAAAAGTTCGAGTTCTCTTCTTCAAGCTTTACCTCGGGAACTTCTGGTTAGTCTTTTTTCCCCTGTGAACTCCTCTAGTTTGATGTTTTTTGTGCTGATGCGGTGAGTAGTTGATTCAATAATTTAGTGTCTCTTTGAATTGAATTCTACATTTCGAACTAAAGTTATCATTACCTATGGTACATCAGATTAATTCAATGAAATTAGATCTCTATGCATTTATGTTAAATTCTTGCAGGCAGTAATCGCGAAAAAGTCGCATTTCGCATTCACCTCGCCTTCGAAAACGCAAGCATTTAGAAATTCAATTGATTTGCTGAATAAAGTGATGGAGATGCAGTTATCCTTCCCATCAAGTTAAAAAGATGCGCATTCTCAGGTTGTTCTACTTCCTTATCTTTCCCTTATTTTAATCTATGTATTTCTTTCTATGTTGCATGTATATCAATTCATTCAGATCCAGTTAATTTATGTAATTTTGGTCCACAATCTGCCAATGATACATCGAGGAAACTCCATTCAGATTCACTTCAAATGATCTGGCAAAGAGAACAAGGAGCTCTAGCTCGAATAAAGAAAAAATCTATGAAGATGGCTATGATTCGTAAATCATTAAGTCTTCCCATCTGAATCAGCACTCTTTGTTTTTATTATAAGTCAGCTGTAAGGTGCTTTTGATTTTATTATTTAATCTAAGATTATGACTTGTTGTATAACCTAGTAATGGTCTAATCAATCTGTTCATCTCCTTTTATCTCAGATCGATTTCTGTTATAGCAATTTCAGGACTTGGATGGATTGCTATTGAACCTACTGCGTGGTTGTCCTCTGTTCTGTCATCACATTCTGCCTCCTCGTTGTAACTACTACAGCCAAACAGGTGTTGCCTGTCAGCGGCAAGGTGTTTTGGCTCGATGCTGCCTCTGTTCCGCGTTCTTCTTGCTGCTACTTTCCTCTATTTGGTTGTAGTTCCACGACTGCCATTTGTTGTTGTTGTTGTTGTTTTGTACAATAGGTGCGTCTCTTTCCCTTTGTTTTGATTATTGTATGTCATCTTTTACAGCAGGCTTACCACAATAGGTTAGTGAGCAAGGTTTGACAGCTTGGGGGAAGAAAACACGAGGCACAAGAAAGAGAAGGTGGTTGCAATTAGTGCATTTTGACCTTGTCTATATTTAACATATTTAGAGGTAAATTCTAGTCTTTCATCTCAACCTTGTCTATACCCAAATGAGACTTGTTAATGTTGATCTCCTCTAAATTCTTGAGGTAATCTCTAACATTTTTTTTAAATAATCTCATCGGATTATACCATTTATCATTGCACTGATTTTGACTCATAAAACGTAGACCCATTTTCCCATCAAAATGCTTCCACCCTAGATTTATTAAACGGTCTTTCGGAGTAATTTCCTTTGATGTCCATGTTCTTGACATGCTAAATGATTCAGTTGCGGTGATCTTGTAATCTGGGAATTTTTAGAGGATACCATTGTGATTCTAAATGTATATAAAAAGTTGTGATGTGTTGGAGAACAAAAAGATAGTTTGAATTGAACAAGAATTCTAAATTCTTGTCACTGTCAGTACAAGAAATAAGTGTTTTCTCTTATTGCACTAGTTATTTTGCAGGAGGCTGTTGAATTGCTGTCGACCTCTAGTGATCCGTCGAGCAAGCTTCGGAAGTTAGATTACATGCTTCCTAATAGTGTAAGCAAGCTTGATTTATTGTGGAGTCTGAGATGTTTTATCTTTAATTCACATTTTTCGTATATGAGATAGTGATTTATGAAACACTTAGTGCCCTTTAATTTGCATTTTAGACTCAATCCTTCGTTTCATGATGTGATTGCATGAGGCCCAGGGTTTATATATTTGATGCTTCTTTATTGACAAAATACTACAGTGAAAATTGCGGTTAACTTATCTGTTTGTGATGTGCAGACATCCTGCGTTCTTCATTTACTAGTTTTTAGTTGATTTTCTGATGTAAGAATTCATATAGATTTGTAAAGTACGTCAAGGCTTGGGAATCACTACCAATAATGTTGCTAGATATCGAGCTCTTATCGTAGTATTTAAGAAAGCTCTTGCAATGGGTTATACCAGTATTCAAGCGCTAGGTGATAGCAAACTAGTTGTTATGCAGGTTTTATTTTGTCTCTTTTCGTTATTACATGGACCATTTTTTCTTACTTTGCTATCTTTTCATTAAGGAGAATGACATTTTTTTAAACTTCTAAAGTTCTAAATAAGCTATAGTGACAGTTAGTGTTGTTTTGGTTATAGAATGATGTTCGAAGTAACATATTTGCTTAAGAATTTGAAAAGAAATTCTAACTCATGATTGTTATTGATACTTCTGGCAAATTATATTAAGCTTGGGTTCTTCCTTTTTCCGCAGAAAAAGGATTTTCTAGTGTAAATATTTAATTTCACTTTAATTAGTTGATACTTATAATACATTCATGGAGGTTTTTTTTTTTTGCAGTACTATGAAAATGCTTGAGAGAAAAAAGCAAAAATCGCAAGTAATCTTAGTTGGAAGCGGAGAATGACGACGAGAAGCTTGAAGCATGACGTTCTTGTGGCTTAGAATCTGCTAAATTTAAGTTATAAATGTTAGTGATATAGCTCTATGTATAAATGTTTTTATATGTTGTATGTAATTTTTTGTTTCTCTTTTTATTTATGTAATCTTAATTATATTACTAAGATTGTACTACATACTATCGTTGTTCAACTTAAATAAGATTGTTTTATTATCTTTTCTCCCTTAACTTTATATTATTTGATGTTCATTTGTGTCAATGAATACCTTTATAAAATAAAGCGAATAGAGAGGAAAAACGAACAAAAAATGGGAAAAAAAGATTTTTTTGTAGCGCTAACATTCTCAGCACACAAAAGTGCCAAGAACGTCCACACTTTAAAATGTCGAGGGTTAGCAGAGGCGCACAATAGCGTCGAGGATCTTGGCGCTTTTGGGTGCCGACAGTTATAAGAGGCGCACCAACGTGCCGAGAATTTCAGCGCTTTACTGTGCCGCGAATTCTAAAGCGCCGAGATATGACGCGTTTTGTAGTAATGTATTCCAGAGGATGTGCCTGTTAGAGTAGATAAATTTATTATTCCCTTAGATTTTGTTGTGCTTGATATGGAGGAAGATAAACAAATTCCAATCATTTTGGGTAGGTCGTTCCTTCATACTGCAGGTGCACTAATCAATGTCAAATGCTATAATATTGATGTGGTTGATGTGATTTGCCATGATAGCAGGCCCCAAGCTCGCTATGGAGATCCCTTGAAGGCAATACTTTGTCTTGATTCTTCCATGAGTGATGGCAATATTTGGAAAAATGAGGTGGATGCTATTGAGAAGGCTTAGCAATTCAAGTAAAGAGTTAGATTTTGATGAAAGCCAAAAGGCAAAGAGGTTAGTTCGATCTCCATGAAAAATTGAGGTAAAGAAACCTAAACTTAAATCTCTTCCCTCTAACTTGAAGGATGTCTTTTTAGATGAACATGTGTCAAACCTATGGTTTCAAAGGATGCACTTGGTGACAGCCAACGCTTCCAACTTTTGGTTGTTCTGAAAAATCATAAGAGGGCTCTAGATTATTATATTAATGATTTGAAGGGTATTAGCCCCGACTTTTATATGCACAAGGTACACCTTGAGGATGATCATAAGTCTTGCTCCCAACCGCAAAGGAGACTGAGTCCAAACATGCAAGAAGTGTTTAAGAACGAGGTAAACGGTCGTGCGAGACCTTTATAAATCAGTGCTTTTCGGGAGGCAATCCGAATTTCTAACTATTATTTTCAATTTTTTATTTTAGTTTTTGAATTCATTTGAATTCGTTTTTTTACTTTAGTGAGTTTCTTGACGTATTTTGTTTTAGTTTTTGAATTCACTTGAATTCATTTTATTTTATTTACTTTCATATTTTAGTTTTTGAATTCACTTGAATTCATTTTACTTTATTTACTTTCATATTTTAATTTTTGAATTGACTTGAATTTGTTTTTTTAATTAGTTAGTTTCATTTTATTTTAATATGCTGAATTCGTTTTTTTATTTAGTTAGTTTCTCACTCAACCTGCGCCCGCAGCCCTCCCATCCCTCAACGCTTCAAACTTTATGCCACTCGTAGGGCGTCGACCCTGCGCCCGCAGAATTTTGAGGGTTGTTTAAAAAAAAGGAGGATTAGCATCCGGTGAATAGCAGTACCGCTCAACGCACACCACCACACCATACGACCTCTCTCTCATACCTCTCTGCCTGACAGGACACCGACGAAGCACCACCAATGGTGACCTCCGGTTTTCCCGGCTTCTCTGGCCTCCCCACCGATAAGGGCCGCCTAACCCAGCCTCACCCATAATATCGACCCTCCAAACCGCAGTGTCACCCTCTCTCTCACGTCTCTCCAATCGCAGGTGACGTTTCTAACGGCCGGCGAAGCAACCTCCGTCACCACTGTCACCCCACATACGCAACACCCCCTAGCAGCTCCTCATACCCTACAACCACTAGCCCAGTGCTAACGCATTCCCCCATCACGTAGCAGCCAAAACCCACAGAATCTCAAGGCGACACCCACCAGAAACCACCCTGTCACCCGACCCTCAACCAGTGCCCACCACCATGCTGCCACCAACCCACCCACAAAGAAACCTCCCATTCCCATACTCATACAACCTACATTTTACAAATTGAATTGACGATTTTTGTACGAGCTTTGAAGTTCTTCAATCGACACTCTTAAAAGCATATTTGGACATTCTCAACAAATTTCTTGAACCAATCTTGCACTTACAGAGGTAGCATGTTTTCAATTTGCTCAATTTCCTTCCGATTTTGAACAATTATTAGTTGTGCCTACTTCTCTCGTTATTGGAAATATTTGGTTGGTTGTTGTGTTTGATTATTATCGAAAAACCATATTGGTGCCTACATCGTGAATTTCTTATTGGAATTGATTGAACTATTATTGTGACTAATCGTGGTGCATCACATTATATATTTGATCGATGAGGCTCTTGCTGAGTGAGCCTTCGTCTTGCCTTCCCTTACTTTTTACGCAGGGGGACACTATACTGTTTTTAGCTTGGGGGAGGGATATTGTATCCTTTAATGCATTCTAGTGTAATTTTTTTCGCTTTGTAGTTGTTACACGCTATTTCTCGTTCATTAGGAATGAGATTTTACGTGTAACAAAAAAATGTACTGCTTTCTTAGTTGCATCATAGTTTCATTTTAGTTAGCTCATCACATATTATTTTTCATCTATGGGACTGTTGTTGGTACACTTTTGAGAATGTTGTTGATATCTTCACTACGGTTCTTCAGCTTTGTTGTACAATTGTTTCACTGTAGTTGTGATACGATTGATTGGTCTTGGTAAGACTGTTTGACATCTCCGGCTGGCTTTAAGTTTACTATGCAGACAAATTGACCCATGTGAGCTTCTGTGCCTAATTAACTGACGAATCTGTGTTAGTTATGTTCTTTCATGAGTGATTAGTTCCTCAGTTGATGTATTAATCTTGAATTGGACCTAGTACTCCTTGATGCTTGATTGTGTACACTATTTGATATGATTGAGGCGTTCATTTCATGATTTTAGCTCCAGAGTTTTACTTGTTTACATATTTTCTCCCTCTAGCCCTGCTGTGCTTTTTCTGACTCTTGTTTGATACTTTTACCCATATTACAAGCCTTGACCTCATTTGATTATTGTCCCAAGCCTAGCTTGGGGGAGCGAGTGATAGTTTGGTCAAATTGTATTACATGGATGTAGTTGATACGTGGTTTTGTTGAAGGAAAATATTATTGGTGATCATTACGATTTTATTATAAATGTAATTCAAGGAAACTTTGGCAATACAACGAAAAAAATAAAAACAATTAAAAAAAAAAGAAAAAAAAAAGAAGTGAACATATTTTTGAAAGACAAGTGAAAAAGGTTATATATGGGTTACTATGCATGAAAGATTTTAATTGGTGATATTTTGGTAATGATGGTGTTCACAGAGTTGTGAATGCCTTGTTATGTCGTATTTGCATTGATATTTGCTCCCCCTATTTGGCTTCTCCACCACATTTTCCAAAATATTATTCATACACTTAACCCTAGCCTCATTACAACCCTTGAAAGTCCTCTTGATCTTTGTGTGTTGCATATTCGTGTTGAAGGTGAGTCAAAAGGTAAAAGTTAAAGAGTATTTTGCTTCTTCTGAGTTGATTATACATAGGTTGAGTGTCATTGATTTTTGCCCTAAACACATGTACATGAGAGTATGAGTGCACATATCTATAGTGAGGCCTGTCAAGTTTTGTTAAGTCAAGCTTGGGGGAAAGGGTTTGTTTTAAGGTTGTTGAGTTGATTGGTCACATGACGTGCTATGTGGCTTTGTTTCGTAGATACTCGATGCTTGGTTCGTGTATTGATATCTCTCGTGTTTTGGATTGTGTCCTTAACCCTGTTTTAGTCCCCTATTGTAGGTTATCATATTCTTCCCGTGCATATTGTCTGATTGCTTGGGTACAAGAAATAGTTTAGCTTTGGGGAGTTTGATAAGTCATATTGATATAGGTCTTTCATGATGCATTTAGGTTGCATTTTAGGATCATTTAGTTGCATTTTAGTCCATAATTGCATATAGTTACTTAAGTTGAGAAAATATTACTCTTGTGCGTGTTTTCTATGTGTTTGACAGTTTTCAGGTATTGAGATCACAATTGGAGCGTTATTGGACAAGCTTAAGCATGAGGAGCATATAGGAAATAGCTACGTCAAATGAGAAGTCCAAAGGGCATCTTAGAGTTAGATTGCAACCCAAAGCATAGCGGAAATATGTTAAAAGAAGTATGGAAATCGAGTCATCTGATCATAACTCATTATCTAGAGATTGGAATTGAGTTATTCACAGTGGGGTTGGAAATTAGACTTGAAAAGCTTTTCATTGGTGTATCACACACCCCAAGACGACTTTTAGTTTTTGAGATATGGTCTTTGCAAGTTAACGCTGTTTTGTAGGATGAAAACCCGCGCCCGTGGGTTATTCCGTGTAGCTATAGTCGAATAAGGCCTTATCTTTTGACAATTTTAGCTCTATTTTCTAGTTGTTTTAGGAAATAGAAAGGTATAAGGACTCACGGGAATTTTATTCTTTCCTATCTTATTTTCTATTTATTTTATTTTCTATCATTAATTCATTTCAAATTAGACCTCTTTTCTCTCAATTATTGAAGAACCCTAGCTTTGCTTTCTCCCCAATTTTAAATAAAAATTGATGTCTGCTTATTTCATTATGAATATGTTTTCCCCAATTATGATTGAGTAGTCTATTTCTAGGGTTTAAGGGGATCCATGATAAATTATGAAGCGACGTCTTTAAAGTATTGATTTTTGACGATGTATGATGATTCCTATTGAATGTTTTATATCTATTCAATGCAATTTGGCCAGATTTGATTGTTATAGTGTTGCAATATTAGGTTATACGCCAAGAGGTATAAACTTGATATTAAGGCTAGTTTCAATAGGTAGAGTTGGTATTAATAAATTGCGAGAGCATTTTAATATCATTCTATGGTTGATTTAGACTTGAGAGAGCAAATCAACCTCGTTAACTGCATTATTCATTATTGATTACTGTGTTTCATCCCGAATAACTATTCATTGGTGAGCCTATGCCCTAGACTCTTTATTATCGATATTCTTGATTTAGTTATAGTCTAGTTTGGTATAATTACCCACAACACATGTTCCCTATAATCTAGTTTGACTGACAATTAGGAAAAGAACATTGTTTCTCTGTGGATGCGACCCCACTTCCCTGACTACTTTTTGTTAGAGGATTTTAGGATTACTTTTGATTAGGTGATACGACTTTAGCCTGTTATATAATAACTACTTTATCAACACCAAATCTACCCCATATGCGACGAAAATAACCATTCATCGTTCTGAAGGAGGGTTAGCACTGAAAATATAAGTAACAATTGCATTTCTCCAATATTCAAGTTCAGGTTGCAAATCTCCATATCTATTTTATGCAAATTTTAATTAATTACATCAGGATCATTTTGAGACACAAGATTAGGTATTACAGGAGAATTTAAATATAAACCTTCTTGTCTAACACCATCAAAACAATGTTTACTCCAATATAGATTTCAGTAGTAACACATACACCCAGTGTATTTATTGTATGTGTATCATCTCTCCAGTACATGGAATATGATAGCATTGGAGTTTGGGTAGAGCCTTCTCATTGTGCTTCAGTATAGTGTCCAATCGCCCTAACAAACCATTGGGAAGAGGTAAGTGGTTAAACTTAAACATGAATACTCCAAATTAAGAAACTTTTTTCTGATGGAAGTTGACATCTGAAGTCTCAAGCAATGAGCGGGTGTTTCTTAGTCTACTTATCTCTTATATGAATCATCTTTTTCTCCAAATTTTGTTGCATTATTCTGGGCAGCTTTGATATTTGTTGGGAACTTTTTTGTGGTTGACCAATTTACAAGGATGGACAATGATTTTGTTTGCGTGTGCTATTGATACTTGATAGGTTGAGACATATGTTCATTGCCTTACTGTTATTTGTTGAGTTAACATGGATGTGAGAGCAGACGAAGATATATATGAAGATGAAGGACATGGCAAGTGGTTTGGTGCTTTTTCACTCGCATTATAATGAGTACTAGTCACCAATCACATTTGTCCTCGTACCATGCAAATCATTCTATCTCGAATAGTGAACATCAAGAGGCCAGCGGTGATGCCCCTTCTTTACCACTCCTTTATGTGACCTACAACGAGTGTGGGCAATTGATGAATACAAAAGCGAGGACTACAGGATTCACATGGCTTCGGCAATTGATTTGATTTTGATCAGATACCGACACTATTATTGTTGTCCTAGGTTGTGTTTCGAACCTCTATGTATATATCATGTATCTAGCATTTTATGGGGATGGGTAATATGCAAAACTCTTAATTACTACAAAATATTTGACTTTATTTGACTCCTCTTGTTATATTAGGTAAATAGGCAAATGAACCATCACGTCAAAAATGGTGGAAGGAAATTTGTTGGAAATTCACAAAAGTGTTTCAATAATATAAGATTGCAAATATCAAAGATCTGGAAGGTTAATTACTTCACTATAAAGGCCCTTGAAAACACACTGAGTTTGATTAAAGGGCTTGCAACATCCTAGTCTAAGATTGCTCTTGCAGTAGTTTGATGATGATGTCGTATCATGAAGTCTGCATCGTGGCCTTAATATCCTGCTATTTTCTTTTCTCCAACTTTCAGCTAACATTGAATATTAGATGCATAAGCTCGTGGTACTTTGGCCTTTTCAATGAACAGAAAAATTGTGCACTTCTTTCATGTGTGAGCAAAAACATGTGATTTTCGATACAGTTCTTTACTATTATCATTCAAGTAAGGGTGAAGATCAGCCAACATTCCAATTTCCATACGATCCATTCGTGCTTTGAGATGATCCTTGGTACTTTGTGATATTTCAAACTAGATTCTAAGGACACTAACAAACACGCTTTTATTAATATCCATCACATCAAGGTTATGGGGACATGCTATATGCACTACGCTAAAAATGCGCTTCTACAGCGTTTTTTATCCCTATTTTATAGCGTTTTTCAAGCGGTATAGAATAGGGGCGCTATAGAAACATCTACAACGCTACTACAAGCGCTGTAGTTTAATTGCTTATTCTATAGCGCTTAGGCAAAAGCGTTGTAACAGAATTCAAAAATTAGGCGCCCACCAAAGGTCCTATTTAGCGGATCTTTTTGAATTTTTCTACAACGCTTTATAAAACCGTGGTAAATTATTCTAAAATTAGGCGCCCATTAGTGCACCTATCTGCCTTTTTTTAAAAATTTTCTAGAGCGCTTTTATAAAGCGCTTTAAATTGACTCCTAAAAATTAAAATTTAAAAAAACAATTGAATTCATATAAATATATAATTTTATGCCTATATTAAATTTGATTGAAATAATGATTTCTTAAAACGTGATTTCATTCATAATAATTTGAAGTTTATACAATTAACTCAACAATGACAAATAATGTTATACTAAACAAAAAATGTTCTATAGCTAAATTAATGGCAATCAGCTGAGTAGGAAAATTTGGTGGCTAGTTCAACTCTTACTTCATCAATCGGTCCTTGATCATAGCTTGAAACATTGCAATCGAAAAAATACTGCATATTTGAAGAAAAAAAACTTCCTTAGAGACAAAATAATGGGAGAAAATAAAGATAAGAGAACAATTGAAATAAAAATATACTACATACGTCTTAAGGGATTTGAGTCTGTTTGTACTCGACGATCTCTTTCATAAATATCATAACAAAATAACCACAATCAATATTGTTTTTTTTTACTAGGACACTGCATAACAGTGCATTAAATTAATTAATTAACAATTCTGTTAAACTTCAGAAACTCATAAAGAAAGGGAAAATATTACCTGTATATGCAACCACATGGTTTTCATCTTAATCTTCTTCTGCATTTCATTTTCACTTTGAAATTAGAGAATTGCTCTTCAAAACAATATAATGGGAAAAAATTATAATCTATTAAAGAATTATGAGAATATAAACTAGATACATTTATTGTTAAATGACATGTAGGTTAATTACTCACGTCTCAACCATTTCACGCAAATCTTCATTAACTCCAATGTTGTCGTTGTTTTGTCCGTTGGGCAAAGGATCCATATAGTAGACTACATTACTATATGGTCAATAACACACAATATCCAATGATACCTACGTCATTAAGAACAAGAATCTTCATTAAGAATAAGAATCTCAATCATTATCTAGTAAAAGTTTGATACAAAACCAATTTTAGATTTTAGAATACTTACCCTGCATTGTAGGGTGCAATAAAAACTCGCCCTTTAGTTGCGGTTTTATTGAATACACCACATATGTAATGAGAGCGATCCTATCTATGCTCCTTGGTTTTCTTCATCTCCCCCTTCTTGAATTGTGATACAAGAGATACTGCTGTTAGGCATACAAATCCAAATATATTCACTATTCCAAGCATCTGACAACGACGATACAACAACCTGGCAGAGTATAGATAATCTTAAAAAAGAATCTTTATGGTGAAAAAAATTATATAAGATATACACACAAACAAACCATTATAAAACTTACGACATATAAATCACAATATGGCAGACACCAATTTCTGCTTGAGCGAGAAATTGGAATATCTCTTTCTTGTCAATGGATATATTTTTGTGCTGATGAAGGATCCCTATGTCAATAGGAATATCAAGTTGTTTTCGACATTAAAATAGCGTACTTATATAACATTTGAAGATCAGGTGGAAGGGAATCCCAATGAGGGACTAGTTATTCCTGGCTGAAATCCAACTTCCTTGGTTGTATTGTTGATGATGCAAGAGAATAGTAATTTCTCCTAGTTGTTTTCTGTGAGCGGGAAACTTCTTTGTACTTGCTCTTGGAAGGAGTATGAGATCCCGTATCTAAAAGTTCTTTATCGTTCCTCTTGGATGGGGATTGTGATTGACAACCTTTGACTTCTTTATCGTTGAGCTATAGCGGATTTTTATCCTGTCATTAAAATATGTAAAAGAGGATTACACTAAGAAAAAGACAATGTGCGGAGTTTCGTATTTAACACAAACTCCATACCGGCCCATGTATGATAATCAGATCTATAGGCCATACGACAATGGTCCCAATTGCACCTTGTATGGTGAATGCTTCAGCATCTTCATTCGGAACTGGCAATGGTGTTTTTTTTCTCGATTGCATACTCAATAGCAACCCTCAATGGCAAGTCAAGGGTCGAACCACAAGGAAAAGGGATTGACTAAGGTCTATTAAGTGTAAAACTACCTTAGTGAAGGGTATTTGGGGGTGTCAAGGATTGATTAACTAACAACTAAGAACTAGCTAAGGAATAACAACTGATAATCAAGTAAGCAAAGTAAATATAATAAGGAAAACACTAAGAGTTCGGGCTACTCCTATGAACTCAGGTTGGGCAACGATAGTAAACACAATAGCGATTCAAGAACGACGAATAAATAGGGTTAAGTCTCCCTCTAAATTACTTGAGTCCTCTCTCGAATGGTCCTCAAGGGTAATCGATCAATCAATCAACCAAATCTTCTCTCGAATGATCTTTAGTCAATTGATTAAAAATTCAATGAGATCGGAAAACCCCTAATTAGAGGATCCCCTTAATTCCTACCTAATCCCTTGGCCTAGTAAATAAGTCAAAACATGGGAATGACAAAAAGGATCAAATTTCAATGAATAACAATAGAAACCCTAAGTTTCATAGCATAAATGTGATCAAGATATATCCTAGGGTGTCAAAACACCAAGTTTAATGCATAAGCAACAAATTGAATCATAATTATATTACCAATCTACATTAAGCCCTTAATTCATACTTTTCCCCAAACCCTACATAATGAACTACTCACTATTCATGGATTCTAAGCAAAGGAGATTAACAAAAATATACATGATTAACAAACCAAAGAAAATAGTGAAAAAAGATTGAAAGAAAATTACTTGGATTGAATGAACAATTGAATCTTCAATAAGAGTGTCAATATGAAAAAATTACTTAATGTGTGGGTGCATACCACACCATAATTGATGATTGGTGACTCTTTCCATCTCTCCATTAGCATCCTTTTCATGAACAATATTTCTATTACAGACCTCCTTATGTCTTCCAACATAACCCTTATTGGCTTTGACCTAGCTTCTATAATCCAACCATTAAATGTCTCAGTCACCGATCATCATTTATGTTGTGGTATACACCCACACTTTAAGTTCAGGTTGTGTTGTGAACCCGAACAAGGTTGTGTTGTGAACCCGAACAAGGTTGTGTTGTAGCTTGCACCCAAGCTATAGTTTGTGTTGTTGCGCCCAATTTTGCCAAAAATAAAAGTTTGAGAGTGTTTAGAGACAAAAACTGAGTAATTAGAATGCTAAGTGTCGAGTAAATCCAAAGCAAAAACGCAAAAACCTATTTATAATATCCAATAAATGAAGACGGAATATCGGGAAAAACCCGGAAATACAGACGGGCGTGTCGAAATCAACACGGCCGTGTAGACCTGCTACAATGAAATCTCAAGTCTTCAGCCATTCTCCGCAAAAGTTACCGCCTTCGTAGAATTTAGCCAACATTGGCGTGTTGACTTCTGGTCAGCGGAAAACTCAACTTAAACGATCATATCTCTTTCGTGTCTTATCAGAATTGGCTTATGACTAGTCGTTGAAAAGCTATCGAAACAAGCTAATACCTCCCATGGAATTATATTAATCCGATTTATGAATAAAACGTTATGTCCATTTGAAGTTCAAAATTCCACAACTACTCTTCCAATGATCAAATGATGTGAAAAACCAGCTAGTTAGCCTGGAATTCATCCAAAAGCAATTAAACAGATAATGAAGCAGTATAACTCAAAGGTGACAAAAACCATGCAATGCTATGCTTAAATGCTCTAAACTACATGCACGGACACTAAAAATGACCTCAAATTAAGCACAATAAAGTGCGTATCAGAAGCCGGCGACCAGATTCTACAATACCTACCAGCAACGATCAACTTCAAGCACTCATCACTATTCATTCCGCCATTAATGTCGACCCCTTCACTGTCGTCGATTCACTCGAATCCGAAATTTGTAACATTGATTTGCGCACCATCAGTGGAAAATCATTACCTGATCCATAATATATGAGCAACTAGTTTCTATGACCATCATGAAGGAACAGGTGTTTTAGAAATAAATTAAACACTGAGTAAAAAAACAAAAACAACTTTATTTAGTGAACCAACATCTGCAAAACATGTAATTAATGGGTCACTTTTAAGATGAAGAATATAATTTTACCAAAAATGTAAGGATCTTAATTAAATTCTCAACAATTCAGTTACAAGTTAATTGATCTCATATATAGCACTATAAAATACTTCCTCCGTTCGTTTTTAATTGGTACACTTTCATATTTAGATTGTTTCATTTTAATTGTTACACTTTCAGTTTAACTTTGGGTAAACTTTGACATCTTTATGTTCTAATTTTTCACACTTTTGGTCCCACTTGTCCTCTGTTTTCCAATTAAGCACTCAACCACCACATAATTTTCGCTTTTAAAATATCTCTCATAGTATATTTATTACGAGCAATTTCATCTACCCCAAAACAACTTTATATATTACCTAAACAATCATACAATAGAATTCATAAATTTTTTTGGTTATCCCGAAGAAAACTGTAACAATTAAAACAACCGGAGGGAGTACATGGAATACTATAGCATTGGACTTTGGGTAGAGCCTTGTCATTGTGCTTCAGTATGGTGTCCAATCTCCCTAACAAACCATTGGGAAGAGGTAAGTGGTTAAACTTCAACATGAATACGCCAAATTAACAAACTTTTTCTGATGGAAGTTGACCTCTCATGTCTCAAGCAATGCGCGGGTGTTTCTTATTCTACTTATCTCTTATATGAATCATCTTTTTCTCCAAATTTTGTTGCATTATTTTGGGCAGCTTTGATATTTTATAGGAGCTTTTTTGTGGTTGGGCAATGATATTGTTGGCGTGTGCTGTTGATACTTGATAGGGTGAGACATATGTTCATTGCGTTACTGTTGTTTGTTGAGTTTACATGGATGTGAGAGCAGACGAAGATATATGAAGATGATGGACATGGCAAGTGGTTTGGTGCTTTTTCACTCGCATAATAATACTAGTCACCAATCACATTTGTCCTCGTACCATGCAAATCATTCTATCTCGAATAGTGAACATCAAGAGGCCAGCGGTGATGCCCCTTCTTTACCTCTCCTTTATCTTACCTACAACGTGTGTGGGCAATTGATGAATACAAAAGCGAGGCATACTAAGATTCACATGGTTTCGGCAATTGATTTGATTTTGAACAGATACCGACATTGTTGTTGTCGTAGGTTGTCTGTCACTCACTATTTCAAGTTTGAAATGGAACAAAAACGGTAGGGTTATTTTCTACACACACATCCCTATGATTTGCATCCATCCGAACACTTACTAGGACCTTGTTCTTTTGGCAAGCAAAAAATTAAACTGAACTCAACTGAAATTAATGAAACGAAACTGAACTGAACTTATTAACTTAACTTACTTTTTTGTAAATTGAATAATAATAATAATAATAATAATAATAATAATAATAATAATGATGATAATAATGATAATAATAATTATAATAATTATAATAATTATAATAATTATAATAATTATAATAATTATAATAATTGTAATAATTATAATAATTATAATAATTATAATAATTGTAATAATTATAATAATTGTAATAATTATAATAATTATAATAATTATAATAATTATAATAATTTTAATAATTTTAATAATTATAATAATTATAATAATAATACTAATAATAATAATATTGTAGTTCGGGATACCCTTAATGATATTTGCTATCGGTCTGGGATTTCAGAAAGAAAGGAGGTTCACATTGGGTTGTTTGGGGAAAAATGGAGCCCTCGTAGTATGCTTGTTGGTGTCTTCCCCCTGACATTGCACAGCCCTTGCATGGTGTAAAATTGCTTAGTGGTTCCACTAGTTTCGACTCTATTCAGTGGGGAGCTTGTGATGCAGAGAGTATCAATTACCATTGCACTTGTGGGTAAGGTTGCTAAGCTTGATGATCTGTAGTGTGAGTTGTTGCTTCTTAGGGCGTGTACGGGAATTTCAAAACTCTATTTTGCTTTGCGCACTTGTCTTCTTGTGTCTTTGATGCGACTTATCATTCTTTTCATGGGGCTCTTCGGTCTTTTCTAGAGCGTATTGTTACCGCTTCGAGGCCTGATTTTGGCAATTAACAGTGGCGTCTTGCTACATCATCTTTTGCCTTTGGAGGTCTTGGTGTTTATTGCACCAGTGATGTTCGGCATTATGCTTATCTCGCGTCTCGTTTGCTGAGTGCTGGTTTACAAACTAAGCTTCTCGGTCATGCAGCTATTGTTGGTTCTGGTCGTGCCTTTGAAGTTGCGTTGAGTCTTTTTAATAGAACTGTGGAGTCTGATATTTTAAGTAATCCAAGTGAAGTCGCTGCCCCTAAACTTATGATGAAATTAAACACCGAGTAAAAAAAACAAAAACAACTTTATTTAGTGAACCAACATCTGCAAAACATGTAATAATTAACGGGTCACTTTTAAGATGAAGAATATAATTTTACCAAAAATGTAAGTATTTTAATTAAAATCTCAACAATTCAGTTACAAGTTAATTGTTACACTTTCATGTAAGTATTTTAAGATGAAGAATATAATTTTACCAAAAATTGTTACACTTTCATATTTAGATTGTTTCATTTTAATTGTTACACTTTCAGTTTAACTTTGGGTAAACTTTAACATCTTTATGTTCTAATATTTCACACTTTGGTCCCACTTGTCCTTTGTTTTCCAATTAAGTACTCAACCACCACATAATTTTTGCTTTTAAAACACTATCTCTCATAGTTTATTTATTACGAGCAATTTCATCTATTCCCCAAGCAACTTTATATATTACCTAAACAATCATACAATAGAGTTCATAAATTTTTTTGGTTATCCCGAAGAAAACTGTAACAATTAAAACTACCGGAGGGAGTACATGGAATACTATAGCATTGGACTTTGGGTAGAGCCTTGTCATTGTGCTTCAGTATGGTGTCCAATCTCCCTAACAAACCATTGGGAAGAGGTAAGTGGTTAAACTTCAACATGAATACGCCAAATTAACAAACTTTTTTCTGATGGAAGTTGACCTCTCATGTCTCAAGCAATGCGCGGGTGTTTCTTAGTCTATTTATCTCTTATATGAATCATCTTTTTCTCCAAATTTTGTTGCATTATTCTGGGCAGCTTTGATATTTTATAGGAGCTTTTTTGTGGTTGGGCAATGATATTGTTGGCGTGTGCTGTTGATAGTTGATAGGGTGAGACATATGTTCATTGCCTTACTGTTGTTATTTGAGTTTACATGGATGTGAGAGCAGACGAAGATATATGAAGATGATGGACATGGCAAGTGGTTTGGTGCTTTTTAACTCGCATAATAATACTAGACACCAATCACATTTGTCCTCGTACCATGCAAATCATTTTATCTCGAATAGTGAACATCAAGAGGCCAGCGGTGATGCCCCTTCTTTACCTCTCCTTTATCTTACCTACAACGAGTGTGGGCAATTGATGAATACAAAAGCGAGGCATACTAAGATTCACATGGTTTCGGCAATTGATTTGATTTTGATGATACTGACACTATTGTTGTCGTAGGTTGTCTGTCACTCACTATTTCAAGTTTGAAATGGAACAAAAACGGTAGGGTTATTTTCTACACACATCCCTATGATTTGCATCCATCCGAACACTTACTAGGACCTTGTTCTTTTGGCAAGCAAAAAATTAAACTGAACTCAACTGAAATTAATGAAACGGAGCTGAACTGAACTTATTAACTTAACTTACTTTTTTGTAAATTGAATAATAATAATAATAATAATAATAATAATGATAA
Source organism: Patellifolia procumbens (assembly GCA_947645195.1). Classification (NCBI taxonomy): domain Eukaryota; kingdom Viridiplantae; phylum Streptophyta; class Magnoliopsida; order Caryophyllales; family Amaranthaceae; genus Patellifolia; species Patellifolia procumbens. The sequence continues at coordinate 260,434 of CANSGD010000758.1, read as the reverse complement.
TAATGATAATAATAATTATAATAATTATAATAATTATAATAATTATAATAATTGTAATAATTATAATAATTGTAATAATTATAATAATTGTAATAATTATAATAATTGTAATAATTACAATAATTGTAATAATTGTAATAATTGTAATAATTATAATAATTGTAATAATTAGAATAATTATAATAATTATAATAATTATAATAATTATAATAATTATAATAATAATAATACTAATAATAATAATATTGTAGTTCGGGATACCCTTAATGATATTTGCTATCGGTCTGGGATTTCGGAAAGAAAGGAGGTTCACATTGGGTTGTTTGGGGAAAAATGGGGCCCTCGTAGTATGCTTGTTGGTGTCTTCCCCCTGACATTGCACAGCCCTTGCATTGTGTAAAATTGCTTAGTGGTTCCACTAGTTTCGACTCTATTCAGTGGGGAGCTTGTGATGCAGAGAGTATGAAATACCATTGCACTTGTGGGTAAGGTTGCTAAGCTTGATGATCTGTAGTGTGAGTTGTTGCTTCTTAGGGCGTGTACGGGAATTTCAAAACTCTATTTTGCTTTGCGCACTTGTCCTCTTGTGTCTTTGATGCGACTTATCATTCTTTTCATGGGGCTCTTCGGTCTTTTCTAGAGCGTATTGTTACCGCTTCGAGGCCTGATTTTGGCAATTAACAGTGGCGTCTTGCTACATCATCTTTTGCCTTTGGAGGTCTTGGTGTTTATTGCACCAGTGATGTTCGGCATTATGCTTATCTCGCGTCTCGTTTGCTGAGTGCTGGTTTACAAACTAAGCTTCTCGGTCATGCAGCTATTGTTGGTTCTGGTCGTGCCTTTGAAGTTGCGTTGAGTCTTTTTAATAGAACTGTGGAGTCTGATATTTTAAGTAATCCAAGTGAAGTCGCTGCCCCTAAACTTATGATGAAATTAAACACCGAGTAAAAAAAACAAAAACAACTTTATTTAGTGAACCAACATCTGCAAAACATGTAATAATTAACGGGTCACTTTTAAGATGAAGAATATAATTTTACCAAAAATGTAAGTATTTTAATTAAAATCTCAACAATTCAGTTACAAGTTAATTGTTACACTTTCATGTAAGTATTTTAAGATGAAGAATATAATTTTACCAACAATTGTTACACTTTCATATTTAGATTGTTTCATTTTAATTGTTACACTTTCAGTTTAACTTTGGGTAAACTTTAACATCTTTATGTTCTAATATTTCACACTTTGGTCCCACTTGTCCTTTGTTTTCCAATTAAGTACTCAACCACCACATAATTTTTGCTTTTAAAACACTATCTCTCATAGTTTATTTATTACGAGCAATTTCATCTATTCCCCAAGCAACTTTATATATTACCTAAACAATCATACAATAGAGTTCATAAATGTTTTTGGTTATCCCGAAGAAAACTGTAACAATTAAAACTACCGGAGGGAGTACATGGAATACTATAGCATTGGACTTTGGGTAGAGCCTTGTCATTGTGCTTCAGTATGGTGTCCAATCTCCCTAACAAACCATTGGGAAGAGGTAAGTGGTTAAACTTCAACATGAATACGCCAAATTAACAAACTTTTTTCTGATGGAAGTTGACCTCTCATGTCTCAAGCAATGCGCGGGTGTTTCTTAGTCTATTTATCTCTTATATGAATCATCTTTTTCTCCAAATTTTGTTGCATTATTCTGGGCAGCTTTGATATTTTATAGGAGCTTTTTTGTGGTTGGGCAATGATATTGTTGGCGTGTGCTGTTGATAGTTGATAGGGTGAGACATATGTTCATTGCCTTACTGTTGTTATTTCAGTTTACATGGATGTGAGAGCAGACGAAGATATATGAAGATGATGGACATGGCAAGTGGTTTGGTGCTTTTTAACTCGCATAATAATACTAGACACCAATCACATTTGTCCTCGTACCATGCAAATCATTTTATCTCGAATAGTGAACATCAAGAGGCCAGCGGTGATGCCCCTTCTTTACCTCTCCTTTATCTTACCTACAACGAGTGTGGGCAATTGATGAATACAAAAGCGAGGCATACTAAGATTCACATGGTTTCGGCAATTGATTTGATTTTGATGATACTGACACTATTGTTGTCGTAGGTTGTCTGTCACTCACTATTTCAAGTTTGAAATGGAACAAAAACGGTAGGGTTATTTTCTACACACATCCCTATGATTTGCATCCATCCGAACACTTACTAGGACCTTGTTCTTTTGGCAAGCAAAAAATTAAACTGAACTCAACTGAAATTAATGAAACGGAGCTGAACTGAACTTATTAACTAAACTTACTTTTTTGTAAATTGAATAATAATAATAATAATAATAATAATAATGATAATAATGATAATAATAATTATAATAATTATAATAATTATAATAATTATAATAATTGTAATAATTATAATAATTGTAATAATTATAATAATTGTAATAATTACAATAATTGTAATAATTATAATAATTGTAATAATTATAATAATTGTAATAATTATAATAATTATAATAATTATAATAATTATAATAATAATAATACTAATAATAATAATATTGTAGTTCGGAATACCCTTAATGATATTTGCTATCGGTCTGGGATTTCGGAAAGAAAGGAGGTTCACATTGGGTTGTTTGGGGAAAAATGGGGCCCTCGTAGTATGCTTGTTGGTGTCTTCCCCCTGACATTGCACAGCCCTTGCATGGTGTAAAATTGCTTAGTGGTTCCACTAGTTTCGACTCTATTCAGTGGGGAGCTTGTGATGCAGAGAGTATGAAATACCATTGCACTTGTGGGTAAGGTTGCTAAGCTTGATGATCTGTAGTGTGAGTTGTTGCTTCTTAGGGCGTGTACGGGAATTTCAAAACTCTATTTTGCTTTGCGCACTTGTCCTCTTGTGTCTTTGATGCGACTTATCATTCTTTTCATGGGGCTCTTCGGTCTTTTCTAGAGCGTATTGTTACCGCTTCGAGGCCTGATTTTGGCAATTAACAGTGGCGTCTTGCTACATCATCTTTTGCCTTTGGAGGTCTTGGTGTTTATTGCACCAGTGATGTTCGGCATTATGCTTATCTCGCGTTTCGTTTGCTGAGTGCTGGTTTACAAACTAAGCTTCTCGGTCATGCAGCTATTGTTGGTTCTGGTCGTTCCTTTGAAGTTGCGTTGAGTCTTTTTAATAGAACTGTGGAGTCTGATATTTTAAGTAATCCAAGTGAAGTCGCTGCCCCTAAACTTATGATGAAATTAGCAAATATATATTTCACAAAGGTTACTGCATCTGCAGAATCTACTTTTTCTTTATCTTCTCGATAGTTTGCTTTGTGGAAGTCACAGTAGTAGGACCATATCTCAGATTGGGTTCGGGCAGTTCCTATATCCCATTTGGGTCAGACCATGAACCCTAAGACTTATTGGAGTGTGTTGTGTTACCGGTTGGGTGTTCCTTTATCTCTACTTCAATACCGTGCTCTACTTGCTCTAGGGTTTTTGGTGGAGATATTTCCGATGATCATGCGATGTCATGCTGGTATTGTGGGTATTAAACAGCGGCATAATGTAGTTCGGTATACCCTTATTGATATTTTCTATGGGTTTGGGATTTCGGCAAGAAATTAAAGGAGCTTGACATTGTGTCTAGGGGGAACGTCTGGGCCCTCAAACCTGCACATGTGCTTATTTATCTTGGATCGTGGTCGTGATGTGTGTGTCAACTTGAGAGGATGTTCTCCCATTAGCCAGTCTGGGTAGTCTGAATTTGTTCCTAGACGTGTTTTCGGAAGTGGGTCAAGTATGAAGCTTGTTGTCGAGCAATTGGGCATGACTTCCTTCCTTTCTCCTTTTCTTATCTTGGGTAATTGGATAAGGAGGTTGTTGCGTGCTGAAGCGGGTACAGAACTACTCGAATACTCAGAACATAGGGGCACGTGGTGCTGCCCATATTTTAACTAGGATAGGCTCTGCTATAGATAGAGGAGTGGGTGCCCAGATTGTATCTCGGTTTAGCCGCTAATTTCTTGTAAGTTGTATGGTTTTTTCCATTATATAATAATAATAATAGCAAGAACAACAACAACAACAACAACAACAACAACAACAACAACAACAACAATAATAATAATAATCATAATAATGATCATAATAATAAGTTGTAATGGTTTTTTTTCTGTCGTATCTCTTTATTGATGGGAAATATCCCAAGATGTTGGGTGAGTATATTGCTAGTGCTCCTCTCACATCGCTTGTTAAGCCAGGTGGTGGTATTCGTCCGATAGCTGTGGGTATTGTTTGGAGGCGACTGGTTTTAAAGGTTAGTGCTATTATGATTGGTCATTCTTTAGATGGTTATTTAAATGAACTACAATTTGGTATTGGGGTGTCAGGAGGAGGTGAGGCAATACTTCATGCCGTAAATCGTTAATTGAGGATCTTGGAGACGTCGTTGGTCTTTCGATGTTGTTGGTAGATTTTAAAAATGCTTTCAAATTTGTAGATCGAGAGGTTATGTTACGAGAAGTTCGTCTACGTTGTCCTGCTATCTCACGTTGGGTGGAATTCTGCTACTCTAATTCAGCTAGATTGTATTATGGGGAACACACTTTGTGGTCATGTCAGGGTGTGCAGCAGGGTGATCCACTTGGCCCCCTGCTTTTAGCTTTAGTATTACATCCTTTGGTATGCGCACATGTACTCCACGTGTCTTCTGGGATATTTGGCCAAAGGAAGACCCTAGAAGCAGGCTTGCGGGTATCTTCCCACCTAACCTTTCTCGGCCCTTGCACGGAGTTAAATTACCTGGTGGGCCCGCTAGTGTGGATTTCGATTTTAGCAGTGAGCTTGTGATGAAAAGAGTGACCAAAACCATTACGCTTATGGTTGCGGTCGCTAAGTTTACCGATCCACAATGTGAGTTGTTGCTTCTACGTGCTTGTACTGGAATTTCCAAACGCTACTTTGCTATGCGCAAATGTACTCCACGTGTCTTTGAGGCGGCCCAATATTCTTTTGACACGGCTCTTCGTTCTACCTTGTAGCGTATTGTTATTGCTTTCGGGCCGGGGTTTGGTGACTGGCAATGGAGGCTTGCCACCTTACCCTTTGCATTTGGGGGGCTTGGCGTCTACTCTGCAGGTGATGTTTTCCAATATGCCTTTCTTGCATCACGATTGCAATCTGCTAGTTTACAAACTAAACTTCTTTGACATGCTGGTGTTGTAGCATCTGGACTGACCTTCGATGATGCTATGTGTGTATTTAATAAAAATATGGAGACTGACCTTTTCAGTAATCCAAATGAGATCGCTGCCCCCAAACTCATGAAGAAACTGGCAGATATATATTTCACACGGGTTACTGAAACTGCAGAATACACATTTTCTTTATCTCCACGACAAATGGCTTTGTGGAGGTCTCAACAGGGAGAACGAACTTCTGATTGGCTAAGGGCGGTCCCGAGTTCAAGTTCAGGTCAGACTATGAATGGAAAAACTTATCGTTGTGTGATATGCTACCGGTTGGGTTTTCCTTTGTTTTTTACTTGGAGGCCGTGCTCTGGTGACCATGCTGTGTCATGTGCGGGCATTCATGGTATTAAACATCGACATAATGTTGTTCCTGACACTTTAGTCGATGTCTGCTATAAGTCTGGGATTTCAGCTGGTAAGGAATGATATTGGGTTGTGTGGGGGAACAACAAACCCCTCCGTCTTGCGGATATGTTACTTTACTCTTGGGATGAGGGACTTGATGTGTGTGTTGATCTGACTAGGTCATCGTCCTTGACACAATCTTGGATGTCTGATTTCGTGCCTGGCCGCATGGTGATTGATGTAGCACATCGCAAACGTGTCAAGTATAAGGTTAACAATAATAATAATAATAATAATAATAATAATAGTAGTAGTAGTAGTAGTTAGGGATGGCAATGGGTAATGGACCCGATCCGAGGATCCATATCCGTTTTGAGCGAAACTGGGTCCTAAAAATTAGGACCCGTCAGATCCGAGTTGGATCCGGGTCCTAGCTTCAAAAAACGGATCTAGACATGGTCCTAAAGTATTATCTAGATCCGTTTGCCCGCATTTTAAGTTATTGTTAACATAAACAAATTTAACTTTATGTTGTACACTCTTCGTTTTTTTGGGGTGTTTTTTTAATTGATACCTTTTTACCTTTTCCCATAAATGTAAGGTTGTCCCATCTAATTATCACACTTCTCTCCTAGTTTTTTTTATTCCTTCTCTCTATCTTTTTCACTTTTTCCTTGGTCCACGCGCAAAAATAAATGTACATATTTAAAAAAAACAGAGCTAGAAATATCTTATAATGTTGTTAAACTTTGTTGTTTATTTGTTTTTAACTTTTAATGTTATGGTTGGATTGTTGTTATATTAAACTTGAATTTTCGAACGTCAACAATTGGACATGCGAAATGACGTTGTTTTCGTTATTCAAATCTTTAATTATAATGAAAATTAGGTTTATTTGAAACAAATAGTTAAATATCCATTTTGTACCCATTTTGCACCCGGATCCGTAGGACCCGGGTCCTCATTTTTATTACCTAGTGGATATGGGTGGGGTCCGGATCCTTGTTTTAAAACGATCTGGATCCGGGTCCTAGAGGACTGATGAGTAATATGTATATAGGTCTTTCATGATGCATTTAGTTACATTTTATGATCAATTAGATACATTTTAGTCCATAATTGCATATAGTTACTTAAGTTGACAAATATTACTTGTGTGTGTTTTCGGTGTTTTTGATAGTTTTCAGGTATTTAGAACACAATTGGAGTATTGTTAGAAAAGCTTAAGCATGAGAAGCATCTAGGAAGGAGCTACGTCAAATGAGAAGTCCAAAGGGCATCTTCGAGTTAGATTGCAACCCAAAACAGAATGGAAACATGTTAAAAGAAGTGTGGAAATCGAGTCCTGCACTCTTTTGATCCTAAAATTCATCCTCTTTTCTTCTATAGTAGCTACACAAAGAGGAATTCATATATTTTCATCCTCTACTCTATCCTCTCTCCTCTCTTTTCCTAAATGATTCCCTTTATTAAAACTAACAACCTAAAGTCAATTACTCTTTCGTAATGCTCAGATCTTCATTGACTTTCTTTTTAATCCTCGTACAATTTCTTTCACTTTCTTTCTCTTTATCTTCATCTCTTAATCTCATCCCTTTTTCTTGTGCTACTTTTTCTTTTGATTGTCATTGTTGATTTTTCTTGGTAAGCAATATTTCTGCTTTTCCCCCAAATTGTCCAGGTGGCAGTCTCTCGGAAAATAATTTCCTGTCCAACTACTCTATTTTCCTTCTTTTCAAATCTATTTTCTCATCAATTTCTTGGGCAAATAAACACCCCCTCCGTAACGGTTTAATGACAACAATTATTTTTGCACGTATCTTAAGAAAGCGATTTAAATGTGTAAATGAAACAAATTAATCAAAATGGTTTTAGCACAATCAAGAATGAGATTAGAGGTTATTAATCTTGAAAATATTTTGATTAATTTATTCATCTACATCCTTAAATCTCTTCCTTAAAATGCGTGCAAAACCAATTATTGCCATTAAATCGTTACATAGAGAGGAAATGACTGTAGCAAATCGATTCCCAATGTTGAAAAGGTTGTCTATCGTTCATGCTTCCCAGGAATAATACTGTAGTGTAATCAATCGCTTTAAAAAGTATTGGTGAAGAGCAGGGACTTTGCTCCATGTCTGACTTTTTCCCATTGCTTTCTTATCTTTTTTTTTTCTCCCAAAACATCCAAGTGATTATCTTCTTTTTTTTCCTCCTCACCCTTTTTTCTCTCTTCCTTTTAGCATCATAATCGCCATATACTTGTGAAATCAAGGTGATGTATTTTTTTTCATTTCTCTTTTAGGGGTGGGGAGTGGTTGCCGGAGGAAGAGATGGTGGCAGGTGGTGGGGGTGGGGGTGGCAGGGCTGGGAGATAGGAGGGGGGGTCATATTTTTGGGGAAAGAGTTTCTCTTTTATTTTCTTTTATTTAATGTTTTGTATTTGAAATCGATTTTTTTATATTTAAAATGTTTTTTAATTGGTTTTGGTTAATATATATATAAAAATAAGTTAAAAGCTACTATATAGACATTTCATAAGTTTTGTCTACCACAGGTAAAAATAAAATGTACGATGCCACCATATATAATTTCCCAAAAAATAATTATATAAAAAATCTAAAAGTATAAAACTAAGATAAGTATCATCAAAATTATCTTTATACTATTGTCTAGACAAATGAAATGTCCATATTGTGATGGTTACCTATTCATTATTACAAAAGTTCATTATAGTCAAACTAAATAAAACAAAACTTAATGTATACTATGAACCATTTGGGAAAAACTTTATGTACCCACTGGGTAAACTACCCACCTTTAATTGTGAGAGTAAAAAGTAGTAATGGTGGAACCCCCACCAAACTAAATAATAATATTTTAATGGCTCTATTACTAGTGGGTAGCTTACCCACTGGGTAGATGTAGCCAAACCCGAACCATTTGTCAATTGTCATGATTTTCCTGTCATGTTTGTTGAAATATGTTTTATACGAACACTATATTCGAGGGATATGCTTTTATTATATCATTACAATCAATTTTTTTTTAATGCACAGTGATTTTTCAATATTATATACATTGACCTTGTATGGAAATGAATTAGATGCGTGGACAATTTTTCATAGGTTTCAAATGTAAAGGTATATTAGAATTAAGTCATCATATATTAGAAGATTATCTTCTAGTTAGTGAGAATAAAGTATGGCAATTAAAGAAATTGAAAAGTATTTCAGAATTGAATTTCAAATCTCTATTTGAATTCGAAAAAAGAATATTCTTCAGCTACAATGATCACCTTTTAATTTTCTATTTTAATATTATTTTTTTATTTATTGTAATAATTTTATTATTGCAAGGGTATTTGGACCCTTCAATTGTGGACATCAAATCCTCAAGAGTTCCCTTATATAATAGAGATGTAGGAGGGAGTTATCATATTATATACTCGTTATTTATCATATTATAAACATATAATATATGGCTGTAGGGCACCCTATATATAAGGGAAAATTGGTTGCAACAGCACAAACTATAAGTTGGGTGCATAAAATAACACGTCCTTAAGCGGGTGTAAAGGGTAGCATGAACCATTGCTTGGGGTGTAGGATATAGGATGAACATGTCAAAAGCGCAACATAAAACAACATGAAAATCTTAAAGAATTATTCAAATTCAACCTCTTCTATGTTATGCCCTGCACCTTAGATATTAGTTTTGATTTGTATACCCAACCTATTTTTGGTGCCGTTGCGGGTAATTTCGCTAATATGTGATGGTTAGAGTACATCAGGTGCAGTGAATGTCCTCATGATTCGTAAATTTTGGGGGATATGTTACACCACTACAGTTTGAAAAGAAAAATAAAATTTCCCCAAAAAAGAGTTTGTTAAACTATGACTTTATTATATTGTGATTAATAGGTGAGTGCTAAATTATGGCTTAATTGCTTGACTTCTCATTAATCACATCAATGTATATATACAACTTCATAACCCATATGCTAATCTAACTAGGATTATCAATTTAACTAGGAGTATCATATCTTAATATCCAAGTATATCTAAATATCTATAAAGATTTTTATCTCTAATTATCTTTTCATATCATAATAATTAATTAACTCTAATTATTTATCTAACACCCCGCCTCAAGTTGGAGCTTAAAGATCACGAACGCCCAACTTGCCTAACAGAAACTGAAACTGTGTCTTGCCCAATGCCTTTGTAAAAATGTCTGCCAACTGAACCTTTGTTGATACATAAGAAGGAGAAATGAGACCATCTTTGACCGCATCTCGAACAAAGTGGCAATCCACCTCTATATGCTTTGTACGCTCATGAAACACAGGATTATTTGCAATATGGAGTGCTGACTGACTATCACAAAAGAGATGCATGCTTCTTTCTTGAGTCACACCCAAGTCCGAAAGGAGTGCTTTTAGCCACTTCAATTCGCATGTGGTTGCCGCCATCGAGCGATACTCTGCTTCGGCTGATGAACGTGCTAATATATGTTGTTTCTTAGTCTTCTAAGAAACAGGTGAGTAGCCAAGACGTACAAACCACCCCGTCAAGGAGCGGCGAGTAAGAGGGCAACTTGCCCAATCCGAGTCACACCAGCCTTCTAGTCTCAATTCACTGTTAGAACGAAACAATATTCCTTGCCCTGGTTTTCCTTTTAAGTATCGTACGACTCTCAACGCTGCTTCCCAGTGCTCCTCACGAGGTGCCTGCATGTATTGAGAAAGGGTATGCACACTATATGCTAAATCTGGACGCGTTATTGACAAGTAAATGAGTCGACCCACGAGCCTCCTGTACTTCTCCGGATCCAGAAACAATGAACCGTTGGCCAGAGATAAGCCATGATTATGTTCAATTGGGAAGTCTGCGGGTTTACCTGCCAAAAGTCCACATTCTTCAATTATTTCAAGCGCATACTTCCGTTCAATTGGGAAGTCTGCGGGTTTACCTGCCAAAAGTCCACATTCTTCAATTATTTCAAGCGCGTACTTCCGCTGACACAAAAATATTCCTTCCGCACTTCGAGCTACCTCTAGCCCTAAGAAGTACTTTAGCACTCCCAAGTCTTTCATGTGGAAACACTTTCCCAAGTATGCTTTGAATTTGTCCAATGCTGTCACGTCATTCCCTGCCACAATCGAGTCATCCACATAAATCAAAACATTCACTTGGATCTTTCCTCTATGGAGAGTAAATAGAGAATAATCTGAATATGACTGCACAAAACCATATCACTTGAGTGCCACAGACAACTTGGCGAACCAACAGCGAGGTGCCTGCTTAAGACCATACAAGGATTTTTTCAATTTGCAGACTAAGTTTGAAGTCGAATTTTCTTTCCGGAAGCCAGGAGGAATTCTCATGTAAACATCTTCTTCTAAGTCTCCATGCAGGAAGGCATTGTGCACATCCATTTGATGCACCTTCCAATGCTTGATTGCAGCGACTGCCAGAAATGCGCGAACAGTAACCATCTTTGCCACGGGTGAAAATGTCTCATTGTAGTCAATCCCTTCCACTTGATGATTGCCTAAGATAACGAGCCGAGCTTTTAGCCTTTCGATGCTGCCATCTGAATTATATTTTATCTTCTAAATCCACTTGCTTCCGAGGGCTCGCTTTCCAACGGGCAATGTTCGAAGTTCCCAAGTGCAATTAGCTTCGAGAGCTTGTACTTCTTTTGCCATCGCATCTCTCCATTATGCCGCTTTCACTGCTTCCTTGAAATTGCGAGGTTCCTTTCCTGCAGATATTGCTGGAAGAAAATTTTTGTGTCTAATAGAGAATCGTTCACAATCATTAAAGTGTGTAATAGGATATTTTGTACCTGAGGAAACCTTGGATGCAGATGAGCTGTTGGAGGGACTCACTCTTCGTATCGTGTGTGTATGAAAATCACGGAACCTAACATTTGGAAATTCTCACGCATCCCTTTACCCAACTTCTCAGTCTTTCTTGGTTCATGGACGTCCACAGCCTCAACCCCTCCTATTGTACGCTCACTCTCTTCGACAACCACACTTTCATGGTTCCCTCCTGCCACCTCTGGCAAGTTGCTCACAACTCCGTCACACTGTTTCCCATCCTCGCACGTTGTACTCACAATGTCGCGAGCTGCATCCACAACATCATCGAGAATTTCCCCCGCGTATCTAAAACATCACTATCGGACAACCATTCATCAAAATCTTCGTCCAATAATGGGCGAGGGGGAGGCAAATGCGTAAGAGGTATTGGTTCATTTTGTTGGTATGGAAACTCCGACTCAAAAAATTTTACATCCCTAGACACAAAAAACTCTTTATTGTCGAGGTCATACAACTTCTATCCCTTTTTCCCAAATGGATACCCTAGAAAAACACACTTCCGACTCCGACTCACAAATTTATCCCCCTTATGTTTTTGATTGTGAGCATAACAAAGACATCCAAAGATACGCTTGACTTTATACGAAGGTATTTTTCCAAAGAGCATCTCAAACGGAGTTTTCTTTTTAAGTAATCTAAATGGTGTACGATTAATTAAATAACATGCCGCAAGAACACATTCACCCCAAAACTTCATCGGTAAATTTCCTCCAAATCTCAATGCTCTAGCTACATTCAGGATGTGTTTGTGTTTGCGCTCTACACGACCGTTTTGTTGAGGGGTCTTTGTACAAGAGGTTTCAAACAACATTCCATTTTCCGAAAAATAAGCACGAAGGCAATTAAATGGAGTTCCGTTATCACTCCGTACATGTTTAATATCTTTGTTAAATTGTCGTCGTATGAAGGCAACAAAATTCTAGAACGTTTGCTCAATCTCTAATTTATTCATTAACAAATAAACCCATACTCCCCTTGAAAAATCATCAACAATATTCATAAAAGAAGTGGCACCACAAGATGAAACGGTCCTATAGGGACCCCACAAATCACAATGCACAAGTTCAAATGGTTCACTTGCCTTATTATGACTCAACTGAAAACTTGATCTAGATTGTTTAGCTCGCATACACACATCACACACTTTATTATTATGGTCTCTACTCGAGCAATGAACACATGGAAGCATTTTCACTACTTCTAATGAAGGATGTCCCAAACTTCTATGCCACACGTCAACCGAATCATCTCCATTCACATTGAGAGCCTTTACTTGAGATACACCACGATACAAGTAGAGTTCATCCTTACACTCACCCGCTCCAATCAGCTTCCTCGTCCGTCGGTCCTGTATTACACACAAAGTCTTAGTGCATTGAATGATACAATCTGATTCATCTATTAGTTGTAAAACAGAAATTAAATTGCAAGTTAATTGAGGAACGTATAACACATGATGTAGTCGTAACCCGCCATCTAATAATATACTGCCTTCACAACTTGCATCTTCTTCATCACCATTAGGGAGTCCAACTGGGCATTTCTTTATATTTTTTTATGTTTGTTAATAAAGCTCTATTTCCAGTAACATGATGAGTGGCGCTGGTGTCAACAATCCATTCACATTCGCCAGACTTACCTTGAAGACGTTCACTTGTCTTAGGCTGGTTTAGGATCTCTAGGAGAGTCTGCCACTGGTCTCTGGTCAAACCAGTCAGTCCAGAGGCCTCTGCCGTTGTGTTCGTCGGCTGTGATGATGTAGTCGCCCCAACAGCCACTGTTTTATTGGCGCGGGCTGATCCTCATCTGCCTCTCCCGGAGCTCTTGCTTCCTCCTCTACCGATGGTGGAGGCACCACGTCCTTGGCCACGCCCACCTCTGGGTCTATCTCCCCACCATTCTAGAAACCCATTTAATTGAAAACAGGTTGCTTCTTCATGACCCGTACGATTACAGTGTTTGTAGAATAGGTTTGGGTCAGCATGCCCTCGTCCTCTGGTTTCCACCTTTAATGCTGCCATGGTGTCTCTGTCATCGCGAATGCCGACACTTCCGCCTCCACGCAATTGTTCTTCTTGGGTCACACTCTGATATGCGCGATTCAAAGAGGGAAGAGGATCCATGGTGAGTAGTTGTGAACGGATTGCGCCATATAATTCGCAGTCTAAACCGATCAAGAAACGATGAAGTCGATCAGTTTCTTGAATCCTAGCAAACTTTGCCCCTAATTCACACTTACACGCACCACACTTGCAGCCCGGTAACACTTCATATGTGGCGAGTTCATCCCAGAGCTATTTCAGACGTCCATAATAAGCCACCACTGATTCTTTCTTGCCTTGTTTGCACTCCCCGATAGCCGACTTGAGTGGTTGAACTCGTGGGCCGTTGACGACACAGAAGCGTTCTCGCAAGTCCTTCCATAACAGGGAAGCATCTTCATAATATGAAATAGTGGATCGAAGAGATGGTGCAATTGTATTCATGATCCAAGATACGAGCATAGTGTGCACTGTGGACCAATCATCGCCAGTGACTTCTTTTGGTTTGTCGACAATCCCTTCAACAAAATCGTACTTACGCCTTGCTTTTAATGATAGTCGCATTGAACGTGCCCACTCGTCGTAGTTTTCACCAGTTAGTTGAATTACGTTGCCGGGATTGTCATTCGTGCCGAGGAAAAACGGGGAGGAGATGTGGGGTTTGGAGAACCCTTCCCCATCCCCTTTCTTTTGTTGATCATCCCCCATTATTGTATAGCTAGAGCTTTCACGGAAAAACTGTTATTACAGCCTCTGTGATGAAGAAAAACGTTAAGAAAGAAAGAAAACGGGAAGGAGATGCTGGGTGTGGCACTCACTGTGTAAATGAGAAGGAAAGAAAATTGTCCTACTTGATCTCTCTGACCAATTCTCTCAAAGATATATGCTTGTGAATTCTCACAAAGGACAAAAAAATTGATTCTTGTTTTCTCACGTGACCTCTCAATGCTGTTATGAATGAGTTCTTGAACTCTCAAGAAATCTGATTTTTGAATAAATTTTGTTTTGGTCTCACCCTCTCACACAATATTAGATTTTAATCTCTTAAAACCTTGCTCTTGATACCATGCTAAATTATGGCTTAATTGCTTGACTTCTCATTAATCACATCAATGTATATATACAACTTCATAACCCATATGCTAATCTAACTAGGATTATCAATTTAACTAGGAGTATCATATCTTAATATCCTAGTATATCTAAATATCTATAAAGATAATTATATCTAATTATCTTTTCACATCATAATAATTAATTAACTTTAATTAATTATCTAACAGTGAGATATCAATGATCAGGAAGCGTCACATGCACATAACTGAAGAGATGTTACAAGAAAACTCAAATCTATGTGATTATAACGCTTCATCCTTGGATATTCGTCAAGTTATATTAGCTGCTGAGGTTCCCAAACTTGGGAAAGAGGCAGCTCTGAAGGCCATAGAAGAGTGGGGGCAACCTAAGTCCAAAATTACGCATGTTATCCTTTGCGCCAACTCTGGGGTGGATATACAAGGTGCTGATTACCAACTTGTCAAGATTCTCGACCTCCATTCGTCAGTAAAGCGTTTCATTTTATGCCAAGAGGGGTGCCAATCTGGGGCTATGGTCATTCGGATTGCAAAAGATATGGCAGAGAACAATCGGGGAGCTCGTGTGCTAGTTGTTTGCGCTGAATGCACTGTCATCTGTTTCCGAGGACCTACTGATGCTCACATGGACTCCATGGTGGCTCAAGCCCTTTTTGGATATGGGGCTAGTGCTATGATCGTAGGGGCTGATCCGGATGAGCCTACTAAAAGACCAATTTTTGAGTTGATATGGACCGCCGAGACTATAGTTCCTAATTCCGAAGGCGCTATCCAAGGGTAGATTAGAGAGGTTGGTATGGACATTACATTAAGTCTAGATGTCCCACAACTCATCTTCAAGAACATTGAGAATGCCATAGTTGAAGCGTTGAACCCTATTGGCATCGAAAGTACCAATTGGAACTCCATGTTTTGGATCGTTCATCCTGGTGGACCTGCGATTTTAGATCAGATAGAAGCTAAGCTTGGTCTTGAAGAAAAAAAACTTAGTTCTACCTTTTACGTTCTAGGTGAATTCGGCAACATGTAGAGTGCTTGCATGATATTTATAATGGATGAGATGAGAAAGAGGTCGATAAAGGAGTGTAAGGCTACTAAAGGAGAAGGATTGGATTGGGGTGTCATGGTAGGATTAGGTCCCGGCATTACTTGTTTGAGACCATTGTTCTCCGCAGTGTTCTAGTCAATAAAGCTATCCCTTAGTCCCTAATGGTCAAGATTGTGAAGAATAGAGACTAAGTGATTATCGCGATAACAGACCATGTATTAGCGGTTTATGGATCTTTCTATTATTTACATTATGTTTCGAGGACTTATATATAGATTTACATCCATGATGATTCTCTTGCCATTTCACTACTCTGTGAAGGGATGTTTTTATGGTTGATTTATCAAAAAAAGGCTACCGTAAAAAATGAATGTAAGCCAATAAGATATTTTTTTACATTACTCCTTACACCGGTTAGCCTTTTATATTTTCCTCAATGGATCCAATTTCTACGATCATACTCTTGACGTCCATATTACAATGGAGGATTTGACACGGAGGAGCGAGAAACTCACACCGCAACCTCTCAAACAGCCGCAATAACGACGAATGAGAGCGGCTTTCAGGCAGGAGAAAGCAGTTTTCCGGCGAAGGAATTGCTTCTCTATACATCCGCTTGATTTGTGATGCTGTGACTTGGGAGCAAGCGTTTAACAAACACAATAACGACAATCGAAAGAGAGTGAGAAAATCAAACAACGCTATCACTCTTCGACGAGAGTGAGCGGTTTAAGGATCGAAAACAGAGAATACCAGAGCATATATAGAGTGAGAAAATCTACACTATAAGCTCGTAATCAAACACAACAACCTCCATTTCCCTGGCTAACATTGCCTTGATCATTCTCTAATCAAATCCCACAATCAGATTTTTCCCAAATTCAAATCAAAAGTGGGTATGATCTTGGGATTGACATTCGAAGTGATGATTCGAGATTGAGATTCAAAGGTGATGATGATTGTTGATGAATGATGATGATTGATAAGGGGAATATAAAGGGTGAAGATTGAAGAAGGGCGGTGATGATAACGTGGAGATGAAAGAGGGATTGGAGTTGATGATGATAATAATATACCACTATAATTTTTTTTGATTATTATTAACCATAAAGTAGAGAAATCAAATGGTGTGAATACTCTTGATATTATGGGTGATTAGATTTATTTTAAAACAAATAATGTAATTAATTGACTATGAGAATTTATTTCCTATGGTGTCAACCAAACAAATAATTTATAATTTATAAATGGTTAAGATGTAATTAATTATAGTTGCTACAATTTTACTGTACCCATTGTAGAATTATCCTTTAAATACTATATATTATTAATTATCAGCAAGTTATTGTTTAAACAACTATCATTTTGTAAATTTTGGCCTTTAAAACATATAATATGAGGATAATATCTTGATTATACATATGCGTGAGCGTAGAGTCGTACAATTCTACGATTCGATTTTACGATCCGAATCTAAGAGGTTGTTCCGATCCAAAGTAGAATCTCGATTCTAAAAACCTTGGTTTCAATCGAATGTTCAGGCACGACTTGCTTAAAGTAATTGTTGTTTACATGAAGTAAACTTTGTAATTATCTCTACAAACTTAGATTTACAAAGTTTACTTGTTTTGTTACAGGAGATTTACAAAGTTTGCTAAAAATATATTTTCTAAAAATTAGCAAATTTATTAGCAATATATTTACAGGACACAGGATATCCACAATATATTTTCTAAAAATTAGCAAATTTATTAATTCTTGTCATTTGAAAAGCCACCAAAGTATGTCTTCAATGTTTATGGGCTCTAGTACTAAGGGGATTTGATGTTATGGACATGACATATAAGGGTTTTAGGCATAGCCAAACATATAAATTAAACATGTTGAATTGAGATATATTGATCAAATATAAACTTAGTATTCTCATATTTATTATTTTCAAATTTATTGCAACCTATTGATATATATGTGTTAGAGTGATTTTCTTTAAAAAAAATCCTTCACTTTAGGTTAAACTCATTAATAAGATAAAAAACTGATTCGAATTATTATAGCCTCCAACTAACTTTTCTTTTTAGATATTCTTTCTGGGCATTGCATATAGGGGTTTTAGGCGTTGCCAATCGTATAAAAGTAAACATGTTAAACTTCTAAATTTTGATCAAATATAAGCTGAAAAAATAAATTGTATTCTCATACTACTACAAAACGCATCATTTCTCGGCGCTTTTTAGGCAATATCTCGGCACAGTATAGCGCCGCGAATTTATTTCTCGGCGCTTTCAGGAAGCGCCGAGATTTTGGCCGTCGAGAAATCTCGGCGCTTTACAACGTCGAGATTCTCGGCGCTTTTGTGCGCCTACTCTGACCCTAGACACTTAAAAGCGTCGAGATTCTTGGCGCTTTTGTGTGCCTCTTCTAACCTCTCAGCAATGGAAAACGCCGAGCTTCTTGCCGCTATTGTGCGCCTCTGCTAACCTCGACATTTTAAAGCGCCGAGCTTCTTGGCACTTTTGTGTGCTGAGAATGTTACCGCTAGTAAGAGATCTTTTTTTCTCATTTTTTCCTCTCTATTCATCTTGTTTTATAAATGCATTTCACTGTACAAAATGAATATCGAATAATATAAGTTAAGCGAAAAAGGATAATAAAACAATCTTATTTATTATAAATAATGAAACTTATAATACAATCTTAGTGTTATAATTAAGATTACATAAAAAGATAAATGAAAAAGTAAGACATACTACATATATGAAAATCTTTATACATTTATGTTTATCACTTAAATTTAGCAAATTCCAAGCCGCAAGAACATCATGCTGCGAGCTTCTTATCATCATTCTTCGCTTCCTTATAAGATTACTTGTAAATTTTGCAATAGGATACTGATCTAATCTGTAGAAATAGGAAAAGAAAACATTAATAGTTCAACAACGATAGATTAAAAAAATATCTACGGAGCAACAAGGATGATGAAATTGTACAAGCAATGATCCGCAAAAGGTTGTTGCATAATGTGCGGTCTACAATCAAACCTTGACATATGTTATCCGTAACTTGAACTATTCAGTATATTAATACAATTACAGTGATATTTAACATGAGATTGTACTCTAATCACTATAATCTACAGATAAAGTTCTACCGTTCTAAAACATCATGCTATAATCTACAACATAAATAATGATTAACAACAGAAGGGTTCCTTTGGTTCAACATTTCACCACGGACCCGGGAATGAATGCCGCTCTAGCTTTAATTCAAGCCCAAGAACTAAAACTGCATAAACCCAAAACCTAATTCAACGCCTACAAAACAAAAAAAATCTACCATTAGATGAAAAGAACTAACATTTGACGATGAAGGAGCTGAGATCGATGCCGAAGTGGAATTATCAGCACTAAGATGCATATCAAGTCCCTTAAATTCCTTGCCAAACTCCAACCTTTCCTGCCTCCTACTACAACAATAGGATCAGAAAATAAAAAAATTATCACATCATAAAAATACAAATAGAAAGAAAAAGAAGTTTTGGACATCAGGAGTAACTTCAAAAATTGTAACTGCTTAATGTGTACACAACAGAAAGTAACATATGCCAATCACTCATAATCACCTTAAAAACTTAGACAGAAACCTTCCTCATAATCTAAGACTTTCTAGTAAAAGAAATTTTAGCTTGGGAAGTCCATATGAAAACATTACAACTTTCGTACACAAACCATTAAGCCTTCACAACCTTAATGTTCTAAAATACCTTGGCTACAAATGGCATTGACAACACTCCAATGTATTGTTGTTTAGCTGCCTAAGGATTGAACAATTCCGAAGGGAGGCTTGGTTGTGAAATACGTGCAGCAAGAAATAATCTGAAAAAAGAGAATTAGCCCCAAAGAGGTCAGATGCTTCTCAATTATTATTCAAGTATAAATTTGGACAAAACTGGTTCTTTGCTTTTAATTGGGCATAACAGTATGCCTATGCATATTTACTGGAGTTTAAATTTCTATTTAGTCACATTTTGCATTGTCATCAACATCAATAATGCTGCAATTTTAGTAAAGAAGAGAGCTCACAGCAAAGGTCTAGCATTTGTTTAGCATATATCCACTTCGAATAATATCCAATAACATCAGCAAGTTATTTTTACACCTATAGAAGAAGAGTGTGATGAGAGAAGGGTAAGTTTCATATAAAGAACAGCCTCAAGAATTATTACATAACTTGGAAAAAAAAAAGAAACAAAGGTAAGACATCTATAAGCACAATGCACATGAATCCCGTAGGTATGTTAGACGAACCACTGGATAATATTGTCACCAAATGCATGATGATAGAAAAGTCGAATTTTTGACTCTCCTGAATGACTACTTCAGGTCTTCAACAACCTGGATAGCAGAATCGAGATAAGTTGTATTGTCAAATTTACCATTTGGACAAAGTCAGACATCAAATAATGAAAACGCCGAAGCTAATAAGGTTTGTAATAGAGCCAACTCATAGTATGAGCTTGGGAAGCCAGAGGCGCAACCCAGAATAATTTTTAAGGCTGACTTGACCGAGCCTATGAATAAAAAGAACAGGCTAAACCTAATCTGGGCTTGAAGCTAAGTTCAAATTGGCTCAGGCTCGACAGTCAAAACATATTAGAACAGAGGAACTAGATTAAGTAGAAAAAACAATGCAAACCCATTAGCATCAACTATATCTCATAATCATGACTGACATACATCAGGAACTACAATTAGAGACTAAATTATTTCCAGTAACGATTTCCAGTAAGTTACCAATAGATGGCAACAATTTCCAAAGTTGCTGCAGAATCCTTTCAGCTATACAGTGGCATCAACTAACCTGTAGTTGCTGCAATGGCATATGAGCGGTTAGGGCATTGCATAACCACTATATCTTCGGTAACCACGGTATAGGTTGAGATCGTAAGGAGCAAACACATAGCCATAAGAGTCGAATCCTTGAGGTTATCCATAATGAGCAGCATTATTGCACTGAATCTGATCAGGTCAAGACTGAAAAAGTCCACAGAAAAATCAATTTGGTCTCACAAATATATATTGGCCTCCCCCTGCTACTCATGACAATGCATTCATTACTATATTCAACACAAGTACTTTTAAACTACTCCAATCACAAATAACAATTAGAAACCGAGATGATCAGATAGAAATTAAGCAAATATAATTTCAAGTGCTTTCAGAAAAAATGGGTGGAAATTAGATAATTAAAATATTACAGATTTACCAGTCAGCATTGTCCGTACTGTTGTGAAGTGAGGTTAAAGAACAACCAATTAATAAACAAGGTTAATGGTTCAATTCTATTCCAACAAGCTTATTACAGACTAGCAAAGTCCACTAGAGTCTGAATTAAGGCATTAAATGACAAGAACTGAGAAAAAAATGGAATTTTAAAAAGTGCAGTTCCTGTAATCACCAATCAATTATTCGAAAAATGCAAGAGGGTGAAAAGGGAATACGAAAAGTTGCTATCCAAATTTTGCTGTTGTCCAACCAGTTTACGCCTATTACAACATCCGTCAAATCCTAACAATGAAAATGTCGTATTCCAGTGCTTCCACCACTGGATATTCAAGGATCATCACTTAGCTCTGTTTCCACATCTCCCAATCACAAACTCTCGATAAAAGTAATTAAACAATAATGTACAACATGTCTAAAAAAATCAGGATATACAATACAAGGGTGCAGCAGCATTTTATAAAATCAACACATTCATATATGAGGACAGTCTTGAAATCAAGGCAACAAGAGAAAAGCATTTTGACACAGCCATTCCAAACAATCTCTATATTAAGGTAACTTTAAACTAAATTAGAACCGCAAGAATATAGACATTAATCAATGTCATAAATGTATCAAGAGCATAAGGTAGATTAGTATACAACACTAAGAAATAGAAAAAATTGTTTCAAGGTAACATGAAAATGAGATAAATATTTCAAAGCTTTATAGAACAAGTATAGAAATATTGTTGAAATAGAACAAGACTTGACAATAAATGTTACCCGCTAGAAGTATATGTATCTAGCGAGAACCATGTAGGGAGTGGGCATAATGCTCCAGTAATTGGACCGCAGACTGATTCGATTCTATCTTTGTCCTCACTCCTAAAATAGAAGACACCAATTGGAAGTTTAACACTTGATCCTTCAAACAGTTGACGGTTGTACAGCAGCATATGTATATCAGAGGAAGCATAAGGAACTTTGTGAGAAAACAATCTAGACTAACAAAAATGCCTAGCCTCGCTGACTTGTTTGCACCAAACATTCACTTTTCAGTACATCCAGGAAGTAAAGTTTAAGTTTAATCCCTTCCAGTGGAGCGTTACGGCCAATTTTATTTGCTACTATCCACATTTTATTCCTCTAGTCTTTAAAACACGAGGATGTAGAATGGGTGGGATTATGATAACCAATTATGCGTCAATATAGAATCTTTCATTGGTTAGAAATATAGCGAAGCAGCTTACTTGACAAGCGATCACGAGGGTTCTCTAAAGCCTCGCAAAGGAGCTGATCAGCCTGTCGATAGCATCATCAGATAGCCCCAAACATTCACCGTTATCAGCATTTGATGATCTGAAAAATCCAAAGAGCAAACCTGAGGTTAACTCTCAGCTGCAATACTATTGGTACGAGAAGATGAGGTAGCAGAGTCTTTAGCAGAGGAGGAAAACATCAATCTCTTCATCCTCTCCTCCACATCTGCCACTTCCCATGACTCAGGAGCCCAGAATCATCAATAGTGATTCCCTCCTCATCAACAAGGGTTTACAATCTCACAGATTCAACATTCACCAACATTAAACAAATCACAAGCTAACCAATACTTCACATTCTCTAACAACCAATAGTTCACAAACCACTAAATTCCTAAAAACAATCATTTTAATCCTTTATCAGTTATCACATTCACAATCAAATCCCTAATTCAAAATTAAATCACAATTAACAATCTCACAGTTCAATCAACAATCACTAATTTAAAATTGAAAATTTAATCAAAAAACAGGAAGAAAAGAACTTACCTCTTCTTCTCCGCACTGCCTGAGTCAGACTCACAATCTTCTTCACAATCTGACTGCACCGAAGAACCAACGAGGCAACAACAACGAACTAAACTGACCTTTCTCTCCCTTTACCTGTATCTATATCTCACGCGCCGTCGTTCAACGCTATTTTTGAGATCTACAACAATGAACCACTGACTGAAAGCAAAGGGGAATTAAAAATGAAGTAATTAATCAATGTTAGGGTTCAGTTGAATTTGGAGCACCGAGTAAGCAAAATTAGGGTCGAGCTTCAGCGAGTGGCGGACAATGGCAAGACGGGAGACCTAGACCTGCTCTTTTCAGAGAGGTCGCCATTCTTCTGCCTGGAGATGAAAAGTTAGGGCTTAGGGATTATTGTTACACGCACACGCGCACACACACGCGCGCGCGCGCGCGCACACACGCACACACACACATATTCACATTTATTGTTTTGTTTTTGTCTTAGATTCCTCGAAGATGCGAATATATCTAATGAGTATATTGATCCATAAGATAGGGTGACCTAGTCATTTTCTTGTACCTCTTAAAAAAATTAATGAGTATATTATAGTCAAGTTATATATAGAAAAACTACTTACCTTTGTTGATTATAGTTTGGCCATCTTCATAGCTTATTGTGGTCATTGCCAAAACATTACTGACAATTATATCAGCTCATTAACTCTAAATTGTACGGGTTGTGATTTATTTTTCCATTGTTCAATTAAGATTCAACTCAAATGACAAGAGGTATAAAATCGAAATTCAATCTTATGAACCCTAATTTTCTTCGAATTAAATACAAAAATTCAATCTTATAAACCTGAATTTTCTTCGAATTAAATAGAAAAATTCAATCTTATGAACCTTAATTTTTCTTCAAATTAAATGAAAATATCACTTTTTCTAGGTTTTTTTTTTCTTTCGAGAGGTACAAGGATAAGATTGTAGGAACGACTCATTAATAAGTGAAAGCTGATTTGAATTATTATAGCCTCCAACTAAGTTTGCTTTTAGATACGCTTTCTGGACATTACATATAAGGGTTTTAGGCATAGCAAACATATAAAAGTAAACTTGCTGAACTTCTAAATTTTGATTAAATATAAGCTGAACTAATAAATAGTATTCCCATATTTATTATTTCCAAATTTATTGCGACCTATTTATACATATGTGTTAGTGTGATTTTATTGAAAAAATATTTTACTTTAGGCAAGATTCATTAATAAGAGAAAAATTGATTCAAATTATTATAGCCTCTAAATACGAAACACACACACACGATTCTTTACATGATAATTATAGAGATAGATTCTTTACATGATTTTCTGAGAATTAAAATTTTGAAACGAGTTAGGATGGGACTTTATAATTTTTTGAATTTAAGTTTTTATAAAATTAACTAAATGAATGGTGTAGAATTAATAATAGAAATAAATGGTTAAGATCACACAAGTTGTAATGCCTTTAGTTTTCTTGCAGCCATTGTAGAATTATCTTTTTTAAGGGTTGTAGATATTAAAAATAAATGGTCTATATTACAAACGTTACAATGTATATAAACTATATAAATTTGTTGTAGCCATCAAAAAATTATCCGTTAAAATTCATTACAAAAAAGGGTTCCAAATAATGTCTTCACTCGAATGTTCAGGCACGGCCGGCTAAAAGTAATTTTTATATACATGAAGTAAACTTTGTAATTCTCTCTAGAAAACTGATTTACAAAGTTTACTTTTTTTTTGCGGGAGATTTACAAAGTTTTCATTCATGTATCCACTAACATGATATCATTAATAAACCTTATAATATATGAAATTATACTTTATTATATGTGAACATATACTTATAAAAATTAGCACATATTCCTTATATTCCATTAACATGTTCTTCGATAAGGCCTTGATTATTATTTCTTATGTATCACTGTATGTGAAAATAACTCTAGCTTCTAATTAGTTTAATGTTTGGAAAAATTGACAAAAATGGGATTAACTATTACTGACCTTCTCAAAATAGGTCAATCTTTGAAAATTCTGAATTTAGGGCAAACTATACGTTGAGTTGGACAAAAATGGGTCAAACTATGGTTTGGGTTGGATAAAAATGGCCAAATTGGTCATGTTAACCCATTTTTATCCAACTCAACCCGTAGTTTGGCCTAAATTCAGATTTTTCAAAGATTAGTAGATGTAATGGTTTGGGTTGGATAAAAATGGCCAAATTGGTCATGTTAACCCATTTTTATCCAACTCAACCCGTAGGTTGGTCATAGTTGGACCCATTTTTTGTTTATTTTAAGGTTACAAATACCGGTATAAGAACAATATAAGATCGATTATAATAATATCATCTCATAACTGAGTTTATGTAAATGTAATGGCCTAAGTTGAGTTTGGCAATTTCCATTTAGCAAACCTGTTTTTATTTTTAAGTAAAACTTATGTCTTGAATTTATAAATGAAATTTTACCACCATATTAACGTGATTTCCCAACAAATACACACAATTACAATGATTTGAAATAATAAATCTAGCTTCTAATTAGTTCAATTTTTTCATATATACTTTTTAAAGTTACAAATACCGGTATAACAATAAAATAAGATCGATCATCTATATCAACCCATAACAAAATAAGTTTTCCTTTTACATATATTCTTTCTGGACATTACATATAAGAGTTTTTGGCATAGCCAAACATGTAAAATTAAACATGTTGAACTTCTAAATTATTATCAAATATAAGCTGAAACAATAAATAGTATTCCCATGTTCATTATTTACAAACTTATTGCCACCTATTTATACATATGTGTTAGTGTTTTTATTTAAAAAATTTCTTCACTTTAGGAAAGACTCATTAATAAGAGAAAAATCTGATTTGAATTATTATATATAGCCTCCAACTAACTTTTTTGTTTAGATATTCTTTATGGGAATTACATATATGGATTTTAGGCATTGCCAAGCATATAATAGTAAACATGTTGAACTTCTAAATTTTTATCAAATATAAGCGGAACCAATAATAGTATTCTCATGATTATTATTTCCAAATTAATTGCAACCTGTTCAGCCAACAGATTCTGTAAACGCCATCACTCTCTGCAGTGGTTCTCATTATGAGGGACCACCCATGACTTCTGATGATACTGTGAGTGTAAGAAACAAAGGGGAAGGGATCTTAAATCAAGATTAAGCTGAAACTGATAAGGAGAACTTTAAGCACGCCGAGCCCAAAAAGCCTACTATTGAAGTTCCTCCTATCAAACTCCCTTTTCCCAATCATCAACAAAAGAGCAAGTTGGACAAACAATTTGGTAAGTTTCTGGAAGTCGTCAAGAATCTTTGGGTACACTACTATAAAAAAGGCCTAAGAAACCTGTCAAAATAGGCCTAAGAAACCGTACATGGACCGGTTTCAAGGTCATAGGTGTCATAGCCTATGAAACCTGTTTTATCATATGGTTTCTTAGATAAAATTCTGAAACCAGTTATGGTAGAAAACTGGTTCCTTAGATGGGTCTTCGTATCATAATATGCTCCTCCAAAGATTCCTGTTTTCAAGGACCTCCGGTTTCTTTGTATTATCCTAGGCTACCTGATTTAATTAAACACCGGTTTCTCACCCTATTCTTTAAATAAAAAAATTCCTTATCTGCCATCGTGCTTCATTTATATTTTTTTCTTAGATATCATTACTATTTTGAGCCTTCAAATTATTTTAAAAAAGGGAAAATATGGCACATCAATTTGCTTATTGCAAAAGCCAAAACCAAAAGATCAATCACGCAGAGAAGTAGTTAACACTCAATCGAATTAAAATTCATAAGAAAATTAATAATTGAACATGTACCTCACACACATATATTACAAATTTACATACAAAACTAATCCATCTAATCAACAATACATATAAATCCTTGCTCTTAGAATCTTCCAACGTGAGGTTAATAAAGGAATTTAACGAAAGCGGCAACAGCGGCTTATGGCTCTTCGTGAATTGCGAAGATGATGAACTCTGGAAGTTAGTGACTTTATATAACAACGACCTTCATTTTTCTTCGAAGATATCACGAAATTAAAGCTTTCTCTATATTACTGATGAGGTTAACAAAAACAATGTTGAGGGTAAAAGGGAATTGATTGAGCAACTAATGATCAGACATTAGATCGACGTAGCCTGATGAATGTCTATGAGACTAAAGAAAACTAGATGTGGTGTTTAGGGTAGAAAAGAAGATGAAGATCTAGCCTTTACGGTAGAAAAAGAAGATCTGGTATATAGGGTGATAAGAGTGGGGCGGCAGTTTGAGTTAATAACATAGGGATTTTTGTAAGGTTAGATAGAAATTAGGAGATATATATTGGGGTAATGGGTTGGGCCCATTTTGAATGAGTAAATTGATGGGGAGGGGTTAAGAAACCGTCCCATCTATGCCTGGTTTCATATACATATTATGAGACCACATCTGGTGAGAAACCGGTTTCCTAATCTAAGAGACCTGTCATTTGATTTAACACATATCATAGTAAAGATGCCTTTGGCCAATTTTGTAGTAGTGGTAATAGTTCCTTTCACGGAATTGATTTCCCAAGTGCCTGCTTATGAAAAATTCATGAAAGATATCTTAATGAAAAAAAAAGCTTTTAATGAGGTGGAGACAGTTGCATTTACTGAGGACTGCACTGTTTTTTTACAAAATAAATCTCCACCCAAAATTAAAAGATCCAGGTAGTTTCTCTATACCTTGTCACATTGGTAGATTATTCATTGATAGAGCGTTGTGTGATTTAGGTGCTAGTGTGAGTGTTATGCCATTATATGTCGCCTCAAAATTAAATATGGGAAGTCTGAAAGTTAACAACATTACTCTGAAAATGGCTGACCATTCTGTTAAATACTCTCTAGGTACACTACTACAAAATATGTTAAATCTCGACACATATCCTTAGGCACACCAGAACAGCGTTGAAGGGCCTTTTCTCTATTCCGTTGTTTCTCGGCGCTATTTCGCGCCTAAATGTTTCCTCAGCACATTATAACGCCAAGAATTGGTAATAATGCACATGACGTGCACGTGAGCTTCCTCATTCAATGCGGTATTCCAAAATTTGGGGAAAGAAGGCGGTTTAATGGCACTAACACTATCTCTCCCACTCCCCCACTCTCTCCTTCTTCTTTTGCCCTAACTTTCTTCGCCACTATGAAATCTTCTTGTATGCTCTCAGATTGTTGTCAATAAAACAATTTCTGAAATCAATCACAATTGATAGTTCGAGTTCCTCATCAAGTTTTTCTCAGGTATTGTGTTCTTCTCTCGTTTCCAGATCTATATTCTAGGTTTTTTTTTTCATTACTCAAAATTAATCTTTCCATGTTTTGTTGGGTAATTTGTTAAATATTCATCTTCTAATTAATCACTAGACCAATTTGACGAACTTATTGATGCTCTTTACATCGACATCTCAACTCTGATTTTGAATCGAACGTGTCGCCCCTGAACATCGCTCTTGAGGATGTTTTATTGATTTTAATGTTCGTGCATCATTTCTCCCTCATCGCTCTTGAGGATTTTTTATTGGTTTTATAGTTTTTTTAAAAAGTTCTGCAATTAATTATCGTATTGAAAGTTACCATCTCTTTCTTTCTTTCTTTGTGTTTTTTGTTTCGTTTTTGGATTGTTGTTGTCCTGCTCTGTTGCTGCTACAACCTACAAGCCTATACTTTCTGTTTGTTTTGTTTTCTATGCTTCATAAGAGTCGATGAATTCACCTTGTTATTGCAGAAAAGTTAGAGCTTTCCCATCAGTTAATCCTGGTTGTGTTACTAGTTTACTACTAACCCCAAGTTTTTTCACTTCGAATTTCCATGGTAGATGCGTGCCGATTCTTAGAAAATGCTATTCAGGTATTAATTGTAGTTGAATATTTGTTACTTTTTTACAATGAATATTCCATAGTACAAATTTCATGGTTAGAAATTTGTTTCATGAGAGTATGATATTGTTCCAACACCCAAAAAATGTTTCATCTCTGTACCTTTACCTTTGAGTGTTTAACTAATCAAATTTGAGGTCATATTTAAGGGTGAAAGCGGTTCTTTCTTGTAGACTAAGGCTTCGTCTATTGTCGGATGGAAAATCATTTTCCATGTAAACCAATTTTCAACTGAAAATCGTCACAACAGCTGATCCTAATTCACCCGAGGTAATAATTCATTTCTTTCTGGAGGTAGATCGATGTTTACTGAACTTCTCATGGTGATCAATTTCTTTCATTGCATTGCATTTGCACGCATAAGTCATTGAATGTGGACTGTAGCAAACATGACTTGTCTAATCTTCAACTCAAATGTTTATTCAAGTAATATACCTCAAATAGTGCAGTAAGAATAGATCTTTATGAAATTCAAAAATTAGTGTCAATTTTGATACTATGGAAAACAAAATCTAACTACACTGTGCTAATCGGTTAGATGATCATTGTATGCAGAAGAAGATGTGAACTTACCAATTCATGTTCTCCTCTTTACCATAGGTCACAAAGTGGGTATGCAATAATCTATGAACTGCTCATGGTTAGTCTTGAGCATATCTACGAAGCTTAAAGAGATATCGACGCTATGGTAAGTTTTGTAATCTTGGTCCAAGTACAGAAAAGGCAGAGTAGTTGGCAGCCTACACATTTATACCTTAAAGCTTTACCAAAAACACAACTATATCTACGAAGAACTATTCCGTGAGAAGCTTAGCAGTCTAAGTTTTAGTTCTCTTCTTGAAGCTTTACCTCGGGAACTTCTAGTTAGTCTTTTTTCCCTGTGAACTCCTCTAGTTTGAAGTTTTTTGTGCTGATGCGGTGAGTAGTTGATTCAATTAATTTAGTTTCTCCTTGAATTGAATTCTACATTTCGAACTAAAGTTATCATTACCTATGGTACATCAGATTAATTCAATGAAATTAGATCTTTATGCATTTATGTTAAATTCTTGCAGGAAGTAATTGCGAAAATGTCGCAT
The DNA here is from genome assembly GCA_947645195.1 of Patellifolia procumbens. Taxonomy (NCBI): domain Eukaryota; kingdom Viridiplantae; phylum Streptophyta; class Magnoliopsida; order Caryophyllales; family Amaranthaceae; genus Patellifolia; species Patellifolia procumbens. The sequence continues at coordinate 230,645 of CANSGD010000758.1, read as the reverse complement.
TTCGCATTCACCCCGCCTTCGAAAACGCAAGCATTTAGAAATTCAATTGATTTGCTGAATAAAGTGATGGAGATGCAGTTATCCTTCCCATCAAGTTAAAAAGATGTGCATTCTCAGGTTGTTCTACTTCCTTATCTTTCCCTTATTTTAATCTATGTATTTCTTTTTCTATGTTGCATGTATATCAATTCATTCAGATCCAGTTAATTTATGTAATTTTGGTCCACAATACGCCAAAGATACATGGAGGAAACTCCATTCAGATTCACTTCAAGTGATCTAGCAAAGAGAACAAGGAGCTCTAGCTCAAATAAAGAAAAATTCTATGAAGATGGCTATGATTCGTAAATCATTAAGTCTTCCCATCTGAATCAGCACTCTTTGTTTTTATTATAAGTCAGGTGTAAGGTGCTTTTGATTTTATTATTTAATCTAAGATTATGACTTGTTGTATAACCTAGTAATGGTCTAATCAATCTATTCATCTCCTTTTATCTCAGATCGATTTCTGTTATAGCAATTTCAGGACTTGGATGGATTGCTATTGAACCTACTGCGTGGTTGTCCTCTGTTCTGTCATCACATTCTGCCTTCTCGTTGTAACTGCTACAGCCAAGCAGGTGCTGCCCGTCAGCGGCAAGGTGTTTTGGCGCGATGCTGCCTCTGTTCCGCGTTCTTCTTGCTGCTACTTTCCTCTATTTGGTTGTCGTTCCACGACTGCCATTTGTTGTTGTTGTTGTTGTCGTTTTGTACAATAGGTGCGTCTCTTTCCCTTTGTTTTGATTATTGTATGTCATCTTTTACAGCAGGCTTACTACAATAAGTTAGTGAGCAAGGTTTGACAGCTTAGGGAGGGAAAACACGAGGCACAAGAAAGAGAAGGTGGTTGCAATTAGTGCATTTTGACCTTGTCTATATTTAACATATTGAGAGGTAAATTCTAGTCTATCATCTCAACCTTGTCTATATCCAAATGAGACTTGTTAATTTTGATCTCCTCTAAATTCTTGAGGTAATCTCTAACATTTTTTAAAAATAATCTCATCGGATTATACCATTTATCATTGCACTGATTTTGGCTCGTAAAACGTAGACCCCTTTTCCCAGCAAAATGCTTCCACCCTAGATTTATTAAACGATCTTTCAGAGTAATTTCCTTTGATGTCCATGTTCTTGACATGCTAAATGATTCAGTTGCGGTGATCTTGTAATCTGGGAATTTTTAGAGGATACCACTGTGATTCTAAATGTATATAAAAAGTTGTGATGTGTTGGCGAACAAAAAGATAGTTTGAATTGAACAAGAAGTCTAAATTCTTGTCACTGTCAGTACAGGAAATAAGTGTTTTCTCTTATTGCATTAGTTATTTTGCAGAAGTTGTTGAATTAATGTCGACCTCTACTGATCCGTCGAGCAAGCTTCGGAAGTTAGATTACATGCTTCCTAATAGTGTAAGCAAGCTTGATTTATTGTGGAGTCTGAGATGTTTTTTCTTTAATTCACATTTTTCGTATATGAGATAGTGATTTATGAAACACTTAGTGCCCTTTAATTTGCATTTTAGACTCAATCCTTCGTTTCATACTGTGATTGCATGAGGCCCAGGGTTTATATATTTGATGCTGCTTTATTGATAAAATACTACTGTAAAAATTGCGGTTAACTTATCTGTTTGTGATGTGCAGACATCCTGCGTTCTTCATTTACTAGTTTTTAGTTGAATTTCTGATGTAAGAATTCATATAGATTTGTAAAGCACGTCAAGGCTTGGGAATCACGACCAATAATGTTGCTGAATATCGAGCTCTTATCGTAGTATTTAAGAAAGCTCTTGCAATGGGTTATACCAGTATTCAAGCGCTAGGTGATAGCAAACTAGTTGTTATGCAGGTTTTATTTTGTCTTTTTCCGTTATTACATGGACCATTTTTTCTTACTTTGCTATCTTTTCATTAAGGAGAATGACATTTTGTTAAACTTCTAAAGTTCTAAATAAGCTATAGTGACAGTTAGTGTTGTTTTGGTTATAGAATGATGTTCGAAGTAACATATTTGCTTAAGAATTTGAAAAGAAATTCTAACTCATGATTGTTATTGATACTTCTAGCAAATTATATTAAGCTTGGGTTCTTCCTTTTTCCGCAGAAAAAGGATTTTCTAGTGTAAATATTTAATTTCACTTTAATTAGTTGATACTTATAATACATGCATGGAGGATTTTTTTTTGCAGTACTATGAAAATGCTTGAGAGAAAAAAACAAAAATCGCAAGCAATCTTAGTTGGAAGCGGAGAATGACGACGAGAAGCTTGAATCATGACGTTCTTGTGGCTTAGAATCTGCTAAATTTAAGTTATAAACATAAATGTTAGTGATATAGCTCTATGTATAAATATTTTTATATGTTGTATGTAATTTTTTGTTTCTCTTTTTATTTATGTAATCTTAATTATATTACTAAGATTGTACTACATACAATCGCTGTTCATAATAAATAAGATAGTTTATTATCTTTTCTCCCTTTACTTTACATTATTTGATGTTCATTTGCGTCAATGAATACCTTTATAAAATAAATCGAATAGAGAGGAAAAACGAACAAAAAATGGATTTTTTTTTGTAGCGCTAACATTCTCAGCACAAAAAAGTGCCAAGAACGTCGACACTTTAAAATTTCGAGGGTTAGCAGAGGCGCACAACAGCGCCGAGGATCTTGGCGCTTTTGGGTGCCGACAGTTATAAGAGGCGCACCAAAGTGCCGAGAATTTCGGCGCTTTACTGTGCCGCGAATTCTAAAGCACCGAGATATGACGCGTTTTGTAGTAGTGTATTCTAGAGGATGTGCCTGTTAGAGTAGATAAATTTATTATTACCTTATATTTTGTTGTGCTTGATATGGAGGAAGATAAACAAATTCCAATCATTTTGGGTAGGCCGTTCCTTCATACTGCAGGTGCACTAATCAATGTGAAATGCTATAATATTGATGTGGTTGATGTGATTTGCCATGATAGCAGGCCCCAAGCTCGCTATGGAGATCCCTTGAAGGCAATACTTTGTCTTGATTCTTCCATGAGTGATGGCAATATTTGGAAAAATGAGGTGGATGCTATTGAGAAGGCTCTAGCAATGCAAGTAAAGTGTTAGATTTTGATGAAAGCCAAAAGGCAAAGAGGTTAGTTCGATCTCCATGAAAAATTGAGGTAAAGAAACCCAAACTTAAATCTCTTCCTTCTAACTTGAAGGATGTCTTTTTAGATGAACATGTGTCAAACCTATGGTTTTAAAGGATGCACTTGGTGACAGCCAACGCTTCCAACTTTTGGTTGTCCTGAAAAATCATAAGAGGGCTCTAGATTGTTATATTAATGATTTGAAGGGTATTAGCCCCGACTTTTGTATGCACGAGGTACACCTTGAGGATGATCATAAGTCTTGCACCCAACCGCAAAGGAGACTGAGTCCAAACATGCAAGAAGTGTTTGAGAAATAGGTAAACGGTCGTGCGAGACCTTTATAAACCAGTGCTTTTCGGGGGGCAACCCAAATTTCTAACTATTCTTTTCAATTTTATATTTTAGTTTTTGAATTCATTTGAATTCGTTTTTTTAAGTTTAGTGAGTTTCTTGACGTATTTTGTTTTAGTTTTTGAATTCACTTGAATTCATTTTATTTTATTTACTTTCATATTTTAGTTTTTGAATTCACTTGAATTCATTTTACTTTATTTACTTTCATATTTTAATTTTTGAATTGACTTGAATTCGTTTTTTTAATTAGTTAGTTTCTTTTAGAAATTTATTTTAGTTTTTTAATTGATTTGGATTCAATTTCCATAATGTTAATGCTAACAAGTGTTGTTTAGTGGTTTTGGTGTGCTAATGTTGTTCCCAGATGCACGTGTGATCTCAAACACGCGCCCGCGGGGTTACACGACTCCTTCATGCCCACAAACTGCTCATCCCGCAAGCTTGAGAGCCCGTGCGCGCGGGATTTTGTGCATGCCTTCTCACTCAACCTGCGCCCGCAGCCTCCCATCCCTCAACGCTTCAAACTTTCTGCCCACTCGTAGGGGGTCGATCCTGCGCCCGCAGATTTTTGAGGGTTGTTTAAAAAAAAGGAGAATTAGCATTCGGTGAATAGCAGTACTGCACAACGCACACCACCACACCATACGACCTCTCTCTCATACCTCTCTGCGTGACAGGACACCGACGAAGCATCACCAATGGTGACCTACGGTTTTCCCGGCTTCTCTGGCTCCCCACCGATAAGGGCCGCCTAACGCAGCCTCACCCATAATGTCGACCCTCCAAACTGCAGTGTCACCCTCTCTCTCACGTCTCTCCAATCGCCGGTGACGTTTCTAACAGCCGGCGAAGCAACCTCCGTCAGCACTGTCACCCCACAGACGCAGCACCCCTTAGCCGCTCCTCATACTCTACAACCACTAGCCCAGTGCTAACTTATTCCCTCATCACGTAGCAGCCAAAACCCACATAATCTCAAGGCGACACCCACCAGAAACCACCCTGTCACCCGACCCTCTACCAGTGCCCACCACCACGCTGCCAACAACCCACCCACAAAGAAACCTCCCATTCCCATACTCATACAACCTACATTTTACAAATTGAATTGACGCTTTTTGTACGATCTTTGAAGTTCTTCAATCGACACTCTTAAAAGCATATTTGGACATTCTCAACAAATTTCTTGAACCAATCTTGCACTTACAGAGGTAGCATGTTTTCAATTTGCTCAATTTCCTTCTGATTTTGAACAATTATTAGTTGTGCCTACTTCTCTCGTTATTGGAAATATTTGGTTGGTTGTTGTATTTGCTTATTATCGAAAAACCGTTATTGGTGCCTACATCGTGAATTTCATATTGGAATTGATTGAACTTTTATTGTGACTAATCGTGGTGCATCACATTATATTTTTGATCGATGAGGCTCTTGCTGAGTGAGCCTTCGTCTTGCCTTCCCTTACTTTTTACGCAGGGGGACACTATGTTGTTTTTAGCTTGGGGGAGAGATATTGTATCCTTTAATGCATTCTAGTGTAATTTTTTTCGCTTTGTAGTTGTTACACGCTATTCCTCGTTCATTAGGAATGAGATTTTACGTGTAACAAAAAAATTGTACTGCTTTCTTAGTTGCATCATAGTTTCATTTTAGCTAGCTCATCACATATTATTTTTCTTCTATGGGACTGTTGTTGGTACACTTTTGAGAACGTTGTTGATATCTTCACTACAGTTCTTCAGCTTTGTTGTACAATTGTTTCACTATAGTTGTGATACGATTGATTGGTCTTGGTAAGACTGTTTGATATCTCTGGATGGCTTTAAGTTTACTATGCAGACAAATTGACCCATGTGAGCTTCTGTGCCTAATTAACTGACGAATCTGTGTTACTTATGTTCTTTCATGAGTGATTAGTTCCTCAGTTGATGTATTGATCTTGAATGGGACCTGGTACTCCTTGATGCTTGATTGTGTACACTATTTGATATGATTGAGGCGTTCATTTCATGATTTTAGCTCCAGAGTTCTACTTGTTTACATATTTTCCCCCTCTAGCCCTGCTGTGCTTTTTCTGACTCTTGTTTGATACTTTTACCTATATTACAAGCCTTGACCTCATTTGATATTGTCCCAAGCCTAGCTTGGGGGAGCGAGTGATAGTTTGGTCAAATTGTATTACATGGATGTAGTTGATACGTGGTTTTGTTGAAGGAAAATATTATTGGTGAGCATTACGATTTTATTATAAATGTAATTCAAGGAAACTTTGGCAATACAACGAAAAAAAAAAGAATGAAAAAAAAAAGAAAAAAAGAAGTGAACATATTTTTGAAAGACAAGTGAAAAAGGTTATATATGGGTTACTATGCATGAAAGATTTAATTGGTGATATTTTGGTAATGATGGTGTGTATAGAGTTGTGAATTCCTTGTTATGTCGTATTTGCATTGATATTTTCTCCCCCTATTTGGCTTCTCCACCACATTTCCCAAAATATTATTCATACACTTAACCCTAGCCTCATTACAACCCTTGAAAGTCCTCTTGATCTTTGTGTGTTGCATATTCGTGTTGAAGGTGAGTCAAAAGGTAAAAGTTAAAGAGTATTTTGCTTCTTCTAAGTTGATTATACATAGGTTGAGTGTCATTGATTTTCACCCTAAACACATGTACATAAGGGTATGAGTGCACATATCTATAGTGAGGCCTGTCAAGTTTTGTTCAGTCAAGCTTGGGGGAAAGGGTTTGTTTTAAGGTTGTTGAGTTGATTGGTCACATGACTTGCTATGCGGCTTTGTTTCGTAGATACTCGATGCTTGGTTCGTGTATTGATATCCTTAACCCTGTTTTAGTCCCCTATTGTAGTTTATCATATTCTTCCCGTGCATATTGTCTGATTGCTTGGGTACAAGAAACAGTTTAGCTTTGGGGAGTTTGATAAGTCATATTGATATAGGTCTTTCATGATGCATTTAGGTTGCATTTTAGGATCATTTAGTTGCATTTTAGTACATAATTGCATATAGTTACTTAAGTTGAGAAAATATTACTCTTGTGCGTGTTTTCGATGTGTTTGATAGTTTTCAGGTATTGAGAACACAATTGGAGCATTATTGGACAAGCTTAAGCATGAGGAGCATATAGGAAGGAGCTACGTCAAATGAGAAGTCTAAAGGGCATCTTCAAGTTAGATTGCAACCCAAAGCATAGCGGAAATATGTTAAAAGAAGTATGGAAATCAAGTCATCTGATCATAACTCATTATCCAGAGATTGGAATTGAGTTATTCACAGTGCGGTTGGAAATTAGACTTGAAAAGCTTTTCATTGGTGTATCACACGCCCCAAGACGACTTTTAGTTTTTGAGATATGGTCTTCGCAAGTTAACGCTGTTTTGTAGGATGAAAACCCGCGCCCGTGGGTTATTCCGTGTAGCTATAGTCGAATAAGGCCTTATCTTTTGACGATTTTAACTCTATTTTCTAGTTGTTTTAGGAAATAGAAAGGTATAAGGACTCAAGGGAATTTTATTCTTTCCTATCGTATTTTCTATTTATTTTATTTTCTATCATTAATTGATTTCAAATTAGACCTCTTTTTCTCTCAATTATTGAAGAACCCTAGTTTTGCTTTTTCCCCAATTTTAAATAAAAATTGATGTCTGCTTATTTCATTATGAATATGTTTTCCCCAATTATGATTGAGTAGTCTATTTCTAGGGTTTAAGGGGGTCCATGATCAATTATGAAGCGATGTCTTTAAAGTATTGATTTTTGACGATGTATGATGATTCCTATTGAATGTTTTATATCTATTGAATGCAATTTGGCCAGATTTGATTGTTATAGTGTTGCAATATTCTCATCCATACCATGTAATAAAATTCAATTCAAAATATAGTATTTCAATCGTCAATGTATTATGTAAATTTAAATATCGTTAATTAACAAAATAAGTTCAAACAATTGTAAGTTTGTATTTATTTAGAAACAATATAGATTTTAGTAGTAACACATACACCCAGTGTATTTAGTGTATGTGTATCATCTCTCCAGTACATGGAATATGATAGCATTGGAGTTTGGTAGAGCCTTTTCATTGTGCTTCAGTATGGTGTCCAATCGCCCTAACAAACCATTGGGAAGAGGTAAGTGGTTAAACTTAAACATGAATACTCCAAATTAAGAAACTTTTTTCTGATGGAAGTTGACATCTGAAGTCTCAAGCAATGAGCGGGTGTTTCTTAGTCTACTTATCTATTATATGAATCATCTTTTTCTCCAAATTTTGTTGCATTATTCTGGGCAGCTTTGCTATTTTTTGGGAACTTTTTTGTGGTTGGCCAATTTACAAGGATGGACAATGATTTTGTTTGCGTGTGCTGTTGATACTTGATAGGTTGAGACATATGTTCATTTCCTTACTGTTATTTGTTGAGTTAACATGGATGTGAGAGCAGACGAAGATATATATGAAGATGAAGGACATGGCAAGTGGTTTGGTGCTTTTTCACTCGCATTATAATGAGTACTAGTCACCAATCACATTTGTCCTCGTACCATGCAAATCATTCTATCTCGAATAGTGAACATCAAGAGGCCAGCGGTGATGCCCCTTCTTTACCTCTCCTTTCTGTGACCTACAACGAGTTTGGGAATTGATGAATACAAAAGCGAGGACTACAGGATTCACATGGCTTCGGCAATTGATTTGATTTTGATCAGATACCTACACTATTATTGTTGTCCTAGGTTGTGTTTCGAACCTCTATATATATATTATGTATCTAGCATTTTACGGGGATGGGTAAAATGCAAAACTCTTAATTACTACAAAATATTTGACTTTATTTGACTCCTGTTGTTATATTAGGTGAATAGGAAATGAACCATCACGTCAAAAATGGTGGAAGGAAATTTATTGGAAATTCACAAAAGTGTTTCAATAATATCATATTGCAAATATCAAAGATCTGGAAGGTTAATTACTTCACTATAAAGGCCCTTGAAAACACACTGACTTTGATTAAAGGGCTTGCAACATCCTAGTCTAAGTTTGCTCTTGCAGTAGTTTGATGATGATATCGTATCATGAAGTCTGCATCGTGGCCTTAATATCCTGCTATTTTCTTTTCTCCAACTTTCACATAACATTGAATATTAGATGCATAAGCTCGTGGTACTTTGGCCTTTTCAATGAACAGAAAAATGGTTCACTTCTTTCATGTGTGAGCAAAAACATGTGATTTTCGATAAAGTTCTTTACTATTATCATTCAAGTAAAGGTGAAGATCAGCCAACATTCCAATTTCCATACGATCCATTCGTTCTTTGAGATGATCCTTGGTACTTTGTGATATTTCAAACTAGATTCTAAGGACACTAACAAACACGCTTTTCTTAATATCCATCACATCAAGGTTATGTGGACATTCTATATGCACTACGCTAGAAATGCGCTTCTACAGTGTTTTTTATCCCTATTCTATAGCGTTTTTCAAGCGGTATAAAATAGGGGCGCTATAGAAACATCTACAGCGCTGCTACAAGCGCTGTAGTTTAACTGCTTACTCTATAACGCTTAGGCAAAAGCGCTATAAAAGAATTCAAAAATTAGGCGCCTACCAAAGGTCCTATTTAGCGGATCTTTTTGAATTTTTCTACAGCGCTTTATAAAACCGCGGTAAATTATTCTAAAATTAGGCGCCCATTAGTGCACCTATCTGCCTTTTTTTAAAATTTTTCTATAGCGCTTTTATAAAGCGCTGTAAATTGACTCCTAAAAATTAAAATTTAAAAAAAAAACTAAATTCATATAAATATATAATTTTATGCCTATATTAAATTCGATTGCACTAATGATTTCTTAAAACGTGATTTCATTCATTATAATTTGAAGTTTATACAATTAACTCAACAATGACAAATAATGTTATACTAAACAAAAAATGTTCTATAGCTAAATTAATGGCAATCAGCTGAGTAGGAAAATTTGGTGGCCAGTTCAACTCTTACTTCATCAATCTGTCCTTGATCATAGCTTGAAACATTGCAATCGAAAAAATACTGCATATTTGAAGAAAAAAATCTTCCTTAGAGACAAAATAATGGGAGAAAATAAAGATAAGAGAACAATTGAAATAAAAATATACTACATACGCCTTAAGGGATTTGAGTCTGTTTGTACTCGACGATCTCTTTCATAAATATCATAACAAAATAACCACAATCAATATTGTTTTTTTTACTAGGACACTGCATAACAGTGCATTAAATTAATTAATTAACAATTCTGTTAAACTCTAGAAACTCATAAAGAAAGGGAAAATATTTACCTGTATATGCAACCACATGGTTTTCATCTTAATCTTCTTCTGCATTTCATTTTCACTTTGAAATTAGAGAATTGCTCTTCAAAACAATATAATGGGAAAAAAATTATAATCTATTAAACAAATATGAGAATATAAACTAGATACATTTATTGCTAAAGGACATGTAGGTAAATTACTCACGTCTCAACCATTTCACGCAAATCTTCATTAACTCCAATGTCGTCGTTGTTTTGTCCGTTGGGCAAAGGATCTATAAAGTAGACTACATTACTATATGGGTCAATAACACATAATATCCAATGATACCTACGTCATTAAGAACAAGAATCTTCATTAAGAATAAGAATCTCAATCATTATCTAGTAAAAGTTTGATACAAAACCAATTTTAGATTTTAGAATACTTACCTTGCATTGTAGGGTGCAATAAAAACTCGCCCTTAAGTTGCGGTTTTATTGAATACACCACATATGTAATGAGAGCGATCCAATCTATGCTCCTTGGTTTTCTTCATCTCCCCCTTCTTGAATTGTGATACAAGAGATACTGCTGTTAGGCATAAAAATCCAAATATATTCACTATTCCAAGCATCTGACAACGACGATACAACAACCTGGCAGAGTATAGATAATCTTAAAAAAGAATCTTTACAGTGAAAAAATCATATAAGATATACACACAAATAAACCATTATAAAACTTACGACATATAAATCACATAATGGCAGACACCAATTTCTTCTTGAGCGAGAAATTGGAATATCTCTTTCTTGGCAATAGATATATTTTTGTGCTGATGAAGGATCCCTATGTCAATAGGAATATCAAGTTATTTTGGACATTAAAATAGCGTACTTATATAACATTTGAAGATCAGGTGGAAGGGAATCCCAATGAGGGACTAGTTATTCATGGCTGAAATCCAACTTCCTTGGTTGTATTTTTGATGATGCAAGAGAATAGTCATTTCTCCTGGCTGTTTTCTGTGAGCGGGAAACTTATTTGTACTTGCTCTTGGAAGGAGTATGAGATCCCGTATCTAAAAGTTCTTTATCGTTCCTCTTGGATGGGGATTGTGATTGACAACCTTTGACTTCTTTATGTTGAGCTATAGCGGATTTTTATCCTGTCAACAAAATATGTAAAAGAGGATTACACTAAGAAAAAGACATTGTGCGGAGTTTCGTATTTAACACAAACTCCATACCGGCCCATGTATGATAATCAGATCTATAGGCCATACGACAGTGGTCCCAATTGCACCTTGTATGGTGAATGCTTCAGCATCTTCATTCGGAACTGGCAATGGTGTTTTTTTCTCGATTGCATACTCAATAGCAACCCTCAATGGCAAGTCCAGCGTCGAACCACAAGGAAAAAGGGATTGACTAAGGTCTATTAAGTCTAAAACTACCTTAGTGAAGGGTATTTGGGGGGTGTCAAGGATTGATTAACTAACTACTAACAACTAGCTAAGGAATAACAACTGATAATCAAGTAAGCAAAGTATATATAATAAGGAAAACACTAAGAGTTCGAGCAACTCGTAGGAACTCGGGTTGGGCAACGATAGTAAACACAATAGCGATTCAAGAACGATGAATAAATAGGGTTAAGTCTCCCTCTAAATTACTTGAGTCCTCTCTCGAATGGTCCTCAAGAATAATCGATCAATCAATCAACCAAATCTTCTCTCGAATGATCTTTAGTCAATTGATTAAAAGATTCAATGAGATCGGAAAACCCTTATTTAAGGGATCTCCTTAATTCCTACCTAATCCCTTGGCCTAGTAAATAAGTCAAAACATGGGAATGACAAAAGGGATCAAATTTCAATGAATAACAATAGAAACCCTAATAAAAATATAAACCCTAAGTTTCATAGCATAAATGTGATCAAGATATATCCTAGGGTGTCAAAACACCAAGTTCATGCATAAGCAACAAATTGAATCATAATTATATTACCAATCTACATTAAGCCCTTAATTCATACTTTTCCCCAAACCCTACATAATGAACTACTCACTACTCATGGATTCTAAGCAAAGGAGATTAACAAAATTATACATGATTAACAAAGCAAAGAAAATAGTGAAAAGAGATTGAAAGAAAATTACTTGGATTGAATGAACAATTGAATCTTCAATAAGAGTGTCAATATGAAATAATTACTTAATGTGTGGGTGCATACCACACCATAATTGATGATCGGTGACTCTTTCCATCTCCCCATTAGCATCCTTTTCATGAACAGTATTTCCATTACAGACCTCCTTATGTCTTCCAACATAACCCTTATTAGCTATGACCTAGCTTCTATAATCCAACCATTAAATGTCTCAGTCACCGATCATCATTTATGTTGTGGTATGCACCCACACTTTAAGTTCAGGTTGTGCTGCGAACACGAACAAGGTTGTGTTGTAGCTTGCACCCAAGTTATAGTTTGTGTTGTTGCGCCCAATTTTGCCAAAAATAAAAGTTTGAGAGTGTTTAGAGACAAAAAATGAGTAATTAGAATGCTAAGTGTCGAGTAAATCCAAAGCAAAAACGCAAAAACCTATTTATAATATCCCATAAATGAAGACGGAATATCGGGAAAGAACCCGAATACAGACGGGCGTGTCAAAATCAACACGGACGTGTAGACCTGCTACTATGAAATCTCAAGTCTTCAGCCATTCTCCGCAAAAGTTACCGCCTTCGTAGAATTTAGCCAACATTGGCGTGTTGACTTCTGGTCAGCGGACAACTCAACTTAAACAATCATATCTCTCTCGTGTCTTATCAGAATTGGCTTATGACTAGTCGTTGAAAAGCTATCGAAACAAGCTAATACCTCCCATGGAATTATATTAATCCGATTTATGAATCAAACGTTATGTCCATTTGAAGTTCAAAATTCCACAACTACTCTTCCAATGATTAACCTGGAAGTCATCCAAAAGCAACTAAACAGATAATGAAGCAGTATAACTCAAAGGTGACAAAAACAATGCAATGCTATGCTTAAATGCTCTAAACTACATGCAAGGACACTAAAAATTACCTCAAATTAAGCACAATAAAGTGCGTATCAGAAGCCGGCGACCAGATTCTACAATACCTACCAGCAACGATTCCTACTTTAGCTTCAACGATCAACTTCAAGCACTCATCACTATTCATTCCGCCATTAATGTCGACCCCTTCACTGTCGTCGATTCACTCGAATCCGAACTTTGTAACATTGATTTGCGCACCATCAGTGGAAAATCATTACCTGATCCATAATATATGAGCAACTAGTTTCTATGACCATCATGAAGGAACAGGTGTTTTAGAAATAAATTAAACACCGAGTAAAAAAAACAAAAACAACTTTATTTAGTGAACCAACATCTGCAAAACATGTAATAATTAACGGGTCACTTTTAAGATGAAGAATATAATTTTACCAAAAATGTAAGTATTTTAATTAAAATCTCAACAATTCAGTTACAAGTTAATTGTTACACTTTCATGTAAGTATTTTAAGATGAAGAATATAATTTTACCAAAAATTGTTACACTTTCATATTTAGATTGTTTCATTTTAATTGTTACACTTTCAGTTTAACTTTGGGTAAACTTTAACATCTTTATGTTCTAATATTTCACACTTTGGTCCCACTTGTCCTTTGTTTTCCAATTAAGTACTCAACCACCACATAATTTTTGCTTTTAAAACACTATCTCTCATAGTTTATTTATTACGAGCAATTTCATCTATTCCCCAAGCAACTTTATATATTACCTAAACAATCATACAATAGAGTTCATAAATTTTTTTGGTTATCCCGAAGAAAACTGTAACAATTAAAACTACCGGAGGGAGTACATGGAATACTATAGCATTGGACTTTGGGTAGAGCCTTGTCATTGTGCTTCAGTATGGTGTCCAATCTCCCTAACAAACCATTGGGAAGAGGTAAGTGGTTAAACTTCAACATGAATACGCCAAATTAACAAACTTTTTTCTGATGGAAGTTGACCTCTCATGTCTCAAGCAATGCGCGGGTGTTTCTTAGTCTATTTATCTCTTATATGAATCATCTTTTTCTCCAAATTTTGTTGCATTATTCTGGGCAGCTTTGATATTTTATAGGAGCTTTTTTGTGGTTGGGCAATGATATTGTTGGCGTGTGCTGTTGATAGTTGATAGGGGTGAGACATATGTTCATTGCCTTACTGTTGTTATTTGAGTTTACATGGATGTGAGAGCAGACGAAGATATATGAAGATGATGGACATGGCAAGTGGTTTGGTGCTTTTTAACTCGCATAATAATACTAGACACCAATCACATTTGTCCTCGTACCATGCAAATCATTCTATCTCGAATAGTGAACATCAAGAGGCCAGCGGTGATGCCCCTTCTTTACCTCTCCTTTATCTTACCTACAACGAGTGTGGGCAATTGATGAATACAAAAGCGAGGCATACTAAGATTCACATGGTTTCGGCAATTGATTTGATTTTGATGATACTGACACTATTGTTGTCGTAGGTTGTCTGTCACTCACTATTTCAAGTTTGAAATGGAACAAAAACGGTAGGGTTATTTTCTACACACATTCCTATGATTTGCATTCATCCGAAAACTTACTAGGACCTTGTTCTTTTGGCAAGCAAAAAATTAAACTGAACTCAACTGAAATTAATGAAACGGAGCTGAACTGAACTTATTAACTTAACTTACTTTTTTGTAAATTGAATAATAATAATAATAATAATAATAATAATGATAATAATGATAATAATAATTATAATAATTATAATAATTATAATAATTGTAATAATTATAATAATTGTAATAATTATAATAATTGTAATAATTATAATAATTGTAATAATTACAATAATTGTAATAATTATAATAATTGTAATAATTATAATAATTGTAATAATTATAATAATTATAATAATTATAATAATTATAATAATAATAATACTAATAATAATAATATTGTAGTTCGGGATACCCTTAATGATATTTGCTATCGGTCTGGGATTTCGGAAAGAAAGGAGGTTCACATTGGGTTGTTTGGGGAAAAATGGGGCCCTCGTAGTATGCTTGTTGGTGTCTTCCCCCTGACATTGCACAGCCCTTGCATGGTGTAAAATTGCTTAGTGGTTCCACTAGTTTCGACTCTATTCAGTGGGGAGCTTGTGATGCAGAGAGTATGAAATACCATTGCACTTGTGGGTAAGGTTGCTAAGCTTGATGATCTGTAGTGTGAGTTGTTGCTTCTTAGGGCGTGTACGGGAATTTCAAAACTCTATTTTGCTTTGCGCACTTGTCCTCTTGTGTCTTTGATGCGACTTATCATTCTTTTCATGGGGCTCTTCGGTCTTTTCTAGAGCGTATTGTTACCGCTTCGAGGCCTGATTTTGGCAATTAACAGTGGCGTCTTGCTACATCATCTTTTGCCTTTGGAGGTCTTGGTGTTTATTGCACCAGTGATGTTCGGCATTATGCTTATCTCGCGTCTCGTTTGCTGAGTGCTGGTTTACAAACTAAGCTTCTCGGTCATGCAGCTATTGTTGGTTCTGGTCGTGCCTTTGAAGTTGCGTTGAGTCTTTTTAATAGAACTGTGGAGTCTGATATTTTAAGTAATCCAAGTGAAGTCGCTGCCCCTAAACTTATGATGAAATTAGCAAATATATATTTCACAAAGGTTACTGCATCTGCAGAATCTACTTTTTCTTTATCTTCTCGATAGTTTGCTTTGTGGAAGTCACAGTAGTAGGACCATATCTCATATTGGGTTCGGGCAGTTCCTATATCCCATTTGGGTCAGACCATGAACCCTAAGACTTATTGGAGTGTGTTGTGTTACCGGTTGGGTGTTCCTTTGTCTCTACTTCAATACCGTGCTCTACTTGCTCTAGGGTTTTTGGTGGAGATATTTCCGATGATCATGCGATGTCATGCTGGTATTGTGGGTATTAAACAGCGGCATAATGTAGTTCGGTATACCCTTATTGATATTTTCTATGGGTTTGGGATTTCGGCAAGAAATTAAAGGAGCTTGACATTGTGTCTAGGGGGAACGTCTGGGCCCTCAAACCTGCACATGTGCTTATTTATCTTGGATCATGGTCGTGATGTGTGTGTCAACTTGAGAGGATGTTCTCCCATTAGCCAGTCTGGGTAGTCTGAATTTGTTCCTAGACGTGTTTTCGGAAGTGGGTCAAGTATGAAGCTTGTTGTCGAGCAATTGGGCATGACTTCCTTCCTTTCTCCTTTTCTTATCTTGGGTAATTGGATAAGGAGGTTGTTGCGTGCTGAAGCGGGTACAGAACTACTCGAATACTCAGAACATAGGGGCACGTGGTGCTGCCCATATTTTAACTAGGATAGGCTCTGCTATAGATAGAGGAGTGGGTGCCCAGATTGTATCTCGGTTTAGCCGCTAATTTCTTGTAAGTTGTATGGTTTTTTCCATTATATAATAATAATAATAGCAAGAACAACAACAACAACAACAACAACAACAACAACAACAACAACAATAATAATAATAATCATAATAATGATCATAATAATAAGTTGTAATGGTTTTTTTTTCTGTCGTATCTCTTTATTGATGGGAAATATCCCAAGATGTTGGGTGAGTATATTGCTAGTGCTCCTCTCACATCGCTTGTTAAGCCAGGTGGTGGTATTCGTCCAATAGCTGTGGGTACTGTTTGGAGGCGACTGGTTTCAAAAGTTAGTGCTATTATGATTGGTCATTCTTTGGATGGTTATTTAAATGAACTACAATTTGGTATTGGGGTGTCAGGAGGAGGTGAGGCAATACTTCATGCCGTAAATCGTTAATTGAGGATCTTGGAGACGTCGTTGGTCTTTCGATGTTGTTGGTAGATTTTAAAAATGCTTTCAAATTTGTAGATCGAGAGGTTATGTTACGAGAAGTTCGTCTACGTTGTCCTGCTATCTCACGTTGGGTGGAATTCTGCTACTCTAATTCAACTAGATTGTATTATGGGGAACACACTTTGTGGTCATGTCAGGGTGTGCAGCAGGGTGATCCACTTGGCCTCCTGCTTTTAGCTTTAGTATTACATCCTTTGTTATGCGCACATGTACTCCACGTGTCTTCTGGGATATTTGGCCAAAGGAAGACCCTAGAAGCAGGCTTGCGGGTATCTTCCCACCTAACCTTTCTCGGCCCTTGCACGGAGTTAAATTACCTGGTGGGCCCGCTAGTGTGGATTTCGATTTTAGCAGTGAGCTTGTGATGAAAAGAGTGACCAAAACCATTACGCTTATGGTTGCGGTCGCTAAGTTTACCGATCCACAATGTGAGTTGTTGCTTCTACGTGCTTGTACTGGAATTTCCAAACGCTACTTTTCTATGCGCAAATGTACTCCACGTGTCTTTGAGGCGGCCCAATATTCTTTTGACACGGCTCTTCGTTCTACCTTGTAGCGTATTGTTACTGCTTTCAGGCCGGGGTTTGGTGACTGGCAATGGAGGCTTGCCACCTTACCCTTTGCATTTGGGGGACTTGGCATCTACTTTGCAGGTGATGTTTTGCAATATGCTTTTCTTGCATCACGATTGCAATCTGCTAGTTTACAAACTAAACTTCTTTGACATGCTGGTGTTGTAGCATCTGGACCGACCTTCGATGATGCTATGTGTGTATTTAATAAAAATTTGGAGACTGACCTTTTGAGTAATCCAAGTGAGATCGCTGCCCCCAAACTCATGAAGAAACTGGCAGATATATATTTCACACGGGTTACTGAAACTGCAGAATCCACATTCTCTTTATCTCCACGACAAATGGCTTTGTGGAGGTCTCAACAGGGAGAACGAACTTCTGATTGGCTAAGGGCGGTCGCGAGTTCAGGTTCAGGTCAGACTATGAATGGAAAAACTTATCGTTGTGTGATATGCTACCGGTTGGGTTTTCCTTTGTTTTTTACTTGGAGGCCGTGCTCTGGTGACCATGCTGTGTCATGTGCGGGCATTCATGGTATTAAACATCGACATAATGTTGTTCGTGACACTTTAGTCGATGTCTGCTATAAGTCTGGGATTTCAGCTGGTAAGGAATGATATTGGGTTGTGTGGGGGAACAACAAACCCCTCCGTCTTGCGGATATGTTACTTTACTCTTGAGATGAGGGACTTGATGTGTGTGTTAATCTGACTAGGTCATCGTCCTTGACACAATCTTGGATGTCTGATTTCGTGCCTGGCCGCGTGGTGATTGATGTAGCACATCGCAAACGTGTGAAGTATAAGGATAACAATAATAATAATAATAATAAACATATTGATGATAATAATTGCTTGCTTTTTTAAAAAAAATTGGGACATTTTGCCATTTTGGGTTTTTTTTAATTATGACACTTCTACCTTTTCCCATATATGATAGGTTGGTTCACGTAATTATTACACTTCTCTCCTACTTTTTATCCCCTTCTCTCTACTTATTCACTTTTTCATTATATTTACCATCATTCTCTCTTACTTTTGCACTTTTACCTTAGTCCGCATGAATAAATAAGCGTCCTTATTATAAAAAAGGGAGGGAGTATAACGATAATAATAATACTTAATAATGATAGTATATATAACGATAAAAATAATAAAAATAAAAATAATAATAATAATAAATGATAATAAAGGTGTGAAAAAAAGTTGAAATAGTATTAGTAGTAGTAGTAGTTAGGGATGGCAATGGGTAATGGACCCGATTCGAGGATCCATATCCGTTTTGAGCGGAACTGGGTCCTGAAAATTAGGACCCGTCAAATCCGAGTTGGATCCGGGTCCTAGCTTCAAAAAACGGATCTGGACATGGTCCTAAAGTATTATCTGGATCCGTTTACCTGTATTTTAAAGTTATTGTTAACATAAACAAATTTAACTTTATGTTGTACACTCTTCGTTTTTTTAGGGGTTTTTTTTTTTAATTGATACCTTTTTACCTTTTCCCATAAATGTAAGGTTGGCCCACCTAATTATCAAACTTTTCTCCTAGTTTTTTATTTCTTCTCTCTACCTTTTTCACTTTTTCCTTACTTTACTATCCCACTCTCTTAATTTTGCACTTTTTCCTTGGTCCGCGCGCAAAAACTAATGTACATATTTAAAAAAACAGAGCTAGAAATATCTTATAATGTTGTTAAACTTTGTTGTTTATTTATATTTGACTTTGAATGTTATGGTTGGATTGTTGTTATATTAAACTTGGATTTTCGAACGTCAACAATTGGACATGCAAAATGACGTTGTTTTCGTTATTCAAATCTTTAATTATTATGAAAATTAGGTTTATTTGAAACAAATAGTTAAATATCTATTTTGTACCCATTTTGCACCCGGATCCGTAGGACCCGGGTCCTCATTTTTATTACCTAGTGGATATGGGTGGGGTCCGGATCCTTGTTTTAAAACGGATCTGGATTCGGGTCCTGGAGGACTGATGAGTCATATGTATATAGGTCTTTCATGATGCATTTACTTACATTTTATGATCAATTAGATACATTTTAGTCCATAATTGCATATAGTTACTTAAGTTGACAAAATATTACTTTTGTGTGTGTTTTCGGAGTTTTTGATATTTTTCAGGTATTTAGAACACAATTGGAGTATTGTTAGACAAGGTTAATCATGAGAAGCATCTAGGAAGGAACTACGTCAAATGAGAAGTCCAAAGGGCATCTTCGAGTTAGATTGCAACCCAAAACAGAACAGAAACATGTTAAAAGAAGTATGGAAATCGAGTTAAGTGCACTCTTTTGATCATAACTCATTATTCAGAGATCGGAATTGAGTGATTCTAGTGGGGTTGGAAACTAGACATGAAAAGATTTCCAACGGTGTATCTGATAAGCACTTTATTGTGCTTAATTGTAGGTCATTTTGAGTGTCCTTGCATGTAGTTTAGAGCATTTAAGCCTAGCATTGCATGGATTTTGTCACATTTGAGTTATATTACCGCTTCATTATCTGTTTAGTTGTTTTTGGATGATTTCAGGCTAACTAGCAGGTTTTTGAAGTCAAATGATCATTGGAAGACTTGTTGTGGACTGTTGAACTTCAAATAGACATAACGTTTGATCTATAAGTCGGATTAAGGTGATTCCAGCGGGAGGTGTTAGCTCGTTTCGATATCTTTCCAACGACTGGTCATAAGCCAATTCCGATAAGAGACGAGAGATATATGATCGTTAAAAGTTAAGCTGTCCGCTGACCAGTAGGTCACCACGGTCGTGGGGACCTGTATCAAGCAAGACAGACTATTGAAGATTTGGAACTGATCCTATGAAAGTCAGGGGCCATGTTCGTGGCAAAATCACCACGGCCGTGGTGACCTGACTTCGTCGAGTCTGTCCGTTTGGAGATTAGCTACTACCTGGACAACTTTAAGGCGCCACGACCGTGGCGTTTTCACCACGACCGTTGCGACCTGCTTTCGGGCTTTGACCCGTTTTCTCCGTCTTAGCTTAATGACTCTTTTAATTAGTTTTTTAGCTTAGACTCGACATTATCTCTTATTGTAGACTCTAATTACATTGTGCTTAGCCCTAAACTCTTTATAAACACTAGTTTTATCTATTGTTTATCTTTGAAGATCGAATCCATTGTTCAATTCAAATAATTTTCCTTCAATCTCTTTTCTTTATTATTATTGCTTTGTTTATCATGGTTAATTTATTTAATCTCAATTGCTTAGAATCCATGATTGGTGAGTAGTTCATTATCTAGGGTTTGGGCGAAAGTATGAATTAAGGGCTTAATGTAGATTATCTATGCTTTTTATGATTTAATTGTTTGTCTATGCATTGAATGTGGTGTTTTGACACCCTAGGATAGATCTTGATCACGTTTATGCTAGGGCACTTAGGGTTTCTATTGTTCTTAATCGAACTTTAATCCCTTTTGTCATTCCCATGTTTCGACTTGATTTCTAGACCAAGGGATTGGGTAGGAATTAAGGGGATCCTTTAATTAGGGGTTTTCCAATCTCATTGAATTTATTAATCAATGGACCAAAGACCATTCGAAAAAGGATTTGGTTGGTTGATTAATCGATTACTCTTGAGGACCATTCGAGAGAGGACTCAAGTAAATTAGAAGGAAACTTAACCTTGTATTGTCATCGTTGTGAATCACTATAGCGTCGATTATCGTTGTCTAGCTCATGTTCATACGAGTAGCCCGAACTCTACTATTTTCCTTATTATATTTATTCTCCTATTCGATTATTAGTTGGTATTCATTAGTTAGTTGATTAGTTGGTTTCTTATTCAATCTTAACCCCCCAAAAACCCTTCACTTAGGTAGTTTTGGACTTAGTAGACTATAGTCAATCCCAATTTCCTTGTGGTTCGACCCTTGACCTGCCATTACTACGTTCTTAGTAGTCGCTCGTTAGGTTTATAAGTTTTGTTTGCTAAGCGGTTCTTAGTGCCTTAACGACACACTAAAAACCTCTTATCAAAATGGCGCCGTTGCCGTGGAAATTGTGTTATTGATTGAAGTTTACTTGAGTTTAGTATTGCTTAAGTGATTTTTCTTGTGTTTTTAGCTGTGTTGTTATTTGCTAACCCTCTGCTTAGCTTTGTTGTGTTACATGAGAAGGAGAGCTCACGGCTCACCCATCTTACCTTTAGATCCGGAAATCAATCGCACCTTGCGAAAGCTTCGGGGAGGTTTGGAACGGTTGACTTTGAGTTCTGCACCAGCTTCACCAATCTCAAGTTCGACAAGTGAAAGTGAATCAGACATGGGTGAGGAAAATGGACAGCTTTTTAGGGATTTCGGAAATCCGGGGTCCTATGTTTTACAGGGTGGAATTCGACTCCCCACAACCACTTCAAATTTTAGCATTCATCCTCAGTTTAAACGGATGGTGAAAGCAGAGCAATTTTGTGGAGGGTCGGATGAGGATCCACTTGATCATCTTGATCGGTTTCTGGAGATTTGTGCTATGATAACGATGAATGATGTCTCTCTAGACTACATCAAGATGCATCTCTTCCGGTCTTCTCTTTCCGGAAAGGCAAAATCTTGGCTTAAAAGCTTGCCTGCAAACTCCCTCACTACATGGGAGCAAGTTACATTGGCTTTTCTGAAGAAGTACTTCCCAGAGTCGAAGACCGCAGATATTAGGAGGCAAATCTCCTCTTTCAAGCAAGATTGTGATGAGACGCTTGCGGAGGCTTGGGAAAGGTTATTGATTCATTCGTGCCCTCACCATGAGTTCAATCAAAATCTACTGATGAGGTTCTTCTATGATGGTCTTGATCTTATGTCACGTGCCAACCTTGATGCTGGAGCGGGAGGTCAACTTGCTAAGATCCCGCAAGACCAATTAGAGGCCACAATAGAAGAAGTAATCAAGAACTACTCATAGATTGGAAGAAGGAGAGGTGCTCAACAGAAGAAGGGTGGAAAGTTTGAGTTAGACCCAATGGACCAAATTTAAGCGAAGATGGATCAACTAGACAAGAAGCTCTCAAAGATCATCCTTGCATCATCTAGTCCCTCACAAGTGAATGCTTTCTCTTGTGAAATTTCTGGTGGTACAAACCATGATACCTCTTATTGTGGAGGATCTCAGTCAGAGCATGTGGCGGCGATGAATAGTAGAGGAGAGGGTTATCAAGGTAACCAAGGGCATAGAAGCAATCAACAAGGAGGTTGGAGACAACCTCAACAAGGATACAACCAAGGCTTCAACCAACCTCAACAAGGTTGGAATCCACCTCAACAAGGGTTCAATCAAAGCTACAATCAAGGTGGACCCTCCTCTCAAAGCTCTAATTCTTACCAAGCCCCTCATCAAAAATCCAACTTCCAAAAAGCCCCTCTAAACCCACCATTTCCTAAGCCAAATCCCGAACCTACTCCATCTTGCGACCCTACCTCCCAAATTCTCCAACAACTCCAAACCATCACCCAAGCCCTTGCTCTTCAAAGCCAAGCTCTTCAAAGTCATGACCAAAGGTTTTAAGAGTTACAAGCTCACACCAAAATGCTTGAAAACTAATTGGCTCAAGTTGCCGAGAAAAAGCCCTTTAACCCCACAAATCAACTTCAAAGCTAACCCATTCGTAACCCTAACCTACATCAAGTCAAAGCTACCCATTTGAGGCCGGGAACAAAATTTGAGGGCCCCAAGATGCCTAATGAGTGTGAAGAAAGTGAAGTTGAGATGGTTGAGAAGGACAATCAAGTTGAGGAAGATGAAAGGGAGGTTGATGATGAGAAAGGAAGAGAAGATAAGGAAACTCATGAGCAAGTTGGTGACAAAGCTCAATTGTCAACACCTCCTCCACCTAAGACCTATGTGCCACCCGTCCCATATGCTCAAAGGTTGGTGGAGAGGAAGTTGAGCGACAAATTCATTAAGTTCCTCCACGTTATGAAAGGCCTTCAAATACACATTCCTTTCTTTGAGGCCATGTCTCAAATGCCAGCCTATGCCAAGTTCATGAAGGAGATCCTCTCCAACAAACGAAAGGTTGAAGACGAGGTTATCAAATTGCCATACCAAGTAAGTGCTCTAGTGCAACGAGATATGCCTAAGAAGCAAAGAGACCCTGGAAGCTTCACTTTGCCGGTGAAGATAGGTGACCTCGAGCCTAAGTGTGCCTTGGCCGATTTGGGTGCGAGTGTGAGTTTGATGCCTCTATCCATAGCTAAGCGCCAAAACTTCCCTCTTCTTCCTACAAGGAAGACTATTCAATTGGCGGATTGATCTTTGAGAGCGCCGCATGGTGAGTTGGAGGATGTACCGATAAAAGTTGGGCATGTCTTGGTGCCGTGTCATTTTGTGGTGATGGATATCGAGGAAGATCCGGAGACTCCTCTCATTCTTGGAAGAGAAGCTCTTAAGACATTGGGTGCCGTAATAAATTGCAGAAATGATACAATCACGATTGAGCTAGCTAATGGGAAGGTTGTGTTCGAGTTCTCCAAAACATTTAAGAGACCCATGACAGAGAGAGTTTGTCGGGTTGGTCATGTGGAGAGTGAAATGGAAGGTTTTGAGAGAGTTCTCTATGCTTCTCGACGGTGCTACCATTGAGGAAACACTTGGATCGGGATTTGAGGTCCTAGCCACTTCCGTTGCTAAGGAGGAGAGTACTAAGCCTCCTCCCAAGGTAGAGTTCAAACCCCTTCCCCCCTCCCTTAAGTATGTCTTCCTTGATGATGCATGTACTTATCCTATTATTGTTGACTCGGCTGTTGATGAGATCTCTATACCAGAATTGATTAAGATATTGCAAAAATATAAAGATGTCATTGGGAGCGAGATTGATGACTTTAAGGGGCAAAGCTCTACTCACATGGTTCCCGACCCCCCTCCTGACCATTGAGGCGGGATTTTTCCCCTCCCTTGCTATTGTTATCATTAGACTTTTCAAAGTGAGGACACTGTGTGGTTTAGCTTAGGGGAGGATGTACACTTTAGTTTCATATAGTTTGCATTAGTTGCATATTAGTGTCATGTTTAGGTTGCATTTTAGTAATTAGTATCATGTTTAGGGTGCATCTAGATTTCTTTAGCCTTGCATGTGTATATAGATTGCATTTAGGTCTGGACTCCGCCTTTGATACGCATGTGTCTTTTCTTGATGACCTGAAAACTAAAAAAAAAGGAAATGATCTGATAGTCTCTAGTATGCTAAGGAATTGACTGTTTGTGGAATGTTTGGTCTCCCCTTTGTGCGGTTCGACCGATTTTGGTAGCTATGCCTTGTGAGGATATGCTTTGAGCCTTTTAGACTGACATCTTTTTAGTCTTTTCTACTTGATGTGTGATGCTCTTCCTTAACGACCATTCTCTAGAACTTGCATTGATTCTCCTTGAATACGCTTGACTTGTTTGCATCTTGAATGTGATTGAGGCTTTCATGCTACTTGAGCTACATTGCCAAAGGCCACCATCACCTATTTATCCTCCTTTGAAGCCCTTGTGAGCCTAAGCTTGTTTTCTTTGTTAACCACATCTCTAGCTTATTACTTATCTCCTTACCTAGGGGATTGTGAAACTACTTAGATGGGGTGAAACATATTGATGGGTGTTACGAGAATGACTTGGTGTAGGTGTTCGACTTTGTGTTTGGTTAAAACTCATGTGTTGTTTGAGTTCGCCTCCTTTCCATACATTGAAGTTCTCATTTTCTCCCTTCTTCTAAAATCACCACAATCCACAAAAACAAAAAAATAAAAAAATAAAAAAAATGAATGAAAAAGAGAAAAAAAGGATTTGTGGTGTGTTCAAAAATCGCAATAAGGGAGATTGAGATGCTAAAATTAGAGGAGTGCTTGTGATAGGTTGTGTAGAGTGTTTAAATTTTAGTAGGGTTAGTTTTGTTCTTTTAGAAAGGTGCCGAGTTGGAAGTTTCACTTTCCCCTCTTTAACACCACGATCCCAAATACTACCACACCCTCACCTTAAGCCTACATTACAACTAAGTCCTCTTGATTCTTGATGTAAATTTTGGTCCTTATGTGATGGAGAGTGAGATGATATACAAGCTTATGGTAGGATATAGTCAATGGAATTGAGCTTTGAGCGTTCATTTGACCTATTTAAACACACGAAAGAAGTGACATGACTAAAGAGAGAGGTACCATGTATATGACTGAGCCAAGGTTGGGGGAGAACTAGTGGTAAGATTTGGTTGCTTTTCCTTGAGCTTATAAACTTTGAGACTTGATAGTGTTTTGCATTGATTGATGAAAAAGTTTGAAAGGTCTTTTTTCTCTATCTTGGCATGCGTATTATTGTGAGGATTCATTGAACTCTTACCCATGAATTTGATTTGCATTGCTTGAGGACAAGCAATTGGACTAGCTTGGGGGAGTTTGATAAGCACTTTATTGTGCTTAATTGTAGGTCTTTTTTAGTGTCCTTGCATGTAGTTTAGAGCATTTAAGCCTAGCATTGCATGGATTTAGTCACCTTTGAGTTATATTGCCGCTTCATTATCTGTTTAGTTGTTTTGGATGATTTCCAGGCTAACTAGCAGGTTTTTGAAGTCATATGATCATTGGAAGACTTGTTGTGGACTGTTGAACTTCAAATAGACATGACGTTTGATCTATAAATCGGATTAAGGTGATTCTAATGGGAGGTGTTAGTTCGTTTCGATAGCTTTCCAACGACTAGTCATGAGCCCAATTCCGATAAGAGACGAGAGAGAAATGATTGTTCAAAGTTGAGCTGTCCGCTGACCAGTAGGTCACCACGGTCGTGGGGACCTGTAGCAAGCAAGACAGACTGTTGAAGATTTGGAACTGATCCTATGAAAGTCAGGGGCCACGGTCGTGGCAAAATCACCACGGCCGTGGTGACCTGACTTCGTCGAGTCAGTCCGTTTGGAGATTAGCTACTGCCTGGACAACATTAAGGCGCCACGACCGTGGCGACCTGCTTTCGGGCATTGACCCGTTTTCTCCGTCTTAGTTTAATGACTCTTTTAATTAGTTTTTTTTACCTTAGACTCGACATTATCTCTTATTCTAGACTCTAATTACATTGTGCTTAGCCCTAAACTCTCTCTAAACACTAGTTTTCTCTATTGTTCATCTTTGAAGATCGAATCCATTGTTCAATTCAAGTAATTTTCCTTCCATCTCTTTTCTTTATTACTATTGCTTTGTTTATCATGTTTAATTTATTTAATCTCAATTGCTTAGAATCCATGATTAGTGAGTAGTTCATTATCTAGGGTTTGGGCGAAAGTATGAATTAAGGGCTTAATGTAGATTATCTATGCTTTTTATGATTCAATTGTTTGTCTATGCATTGAATGTGGTGTTTTGACACCCTAGGATAGATCTTGATCACGTTTATGCTAGGGCACTTAGGGTTTTTCTATTGTTCTTAATCGAACTTTAATCCCTTTTGTCGTCATTCCCATGTTTCGACTTGATTTCTAGACCAAGGGATTGGGTAGGAATTAAGGGGATCCTTTGATTAGGGGTTTTCCGATCTCATTGAATTTATTAATCAACGGACCAAAGACCATTCGAGATATGATTTGGTTGGTTGACTAATCGATTACTCTTGAGGACCATTCAAGAGAGGACTCAAATAAATTAGAAGGAAACTTAACCTTGTATTGTCATCGTTGTGAATCACTATAGCGTCGATTATCGTTGTCTAGCCCATGTTCATACGAGTTGCCCGAATTCTAGTGTTTTCCTTATTATATTTATTCTCCTATTCGATTATTAGTTGGTATTCATTAGTTAGTTGATTAGTTGGTTTCTTATTCAATCTTAACCCCCCAAAAACCCTTCACTTAGGTAGTTTTTGGACTTAGTAGACTATAGTCAATCCCAATTTCCTTGTGGTTCGAACCTTGACTTGCCATTACTACGTTCTTAGTAGTCGCTCGTTAGGTTTATAAGTTTTGTTTGCTAAGTGGTTCTTAGTGCCTTCACGACACACTAAAAACTTCTTATCAGTATCACACGCCCCAATACGACTTCTAGTTTGCGAGATATGGTCTTTGAAAGTTGACGCTGTTTTGCAGGATGAAAACCCGCGCCAGCGAGTTATTCCTTGTAGCTTATTGTCGAATAAGGCCTTATCTTTTGACGAATTTTAGCTCTATTTTTCTAGTTGTTTAAGGAAGTAGAAAGGTATAAGGACTCGGGGGAATTTGATTATTTCCTATCTTTTTCCATCTTTTTTTCCTATCTTTTTTTCTATCATTAATTCATTTTTTAGATAGAACTCTTTTTCTCTCAATTAGTTAAGAACCCTAGTTTTGCTTTTTCCCCAATTTACATTGAATTTCTAATAGAAGCTTTGATTTTGCAAGATTGGTTCTACTGTTGGTATTCTGTATCTTCTCTTATTTCTATTCAATCCTTGATTATTAATTCATGTTTGCTTATTTTATTATGAATATGTTTTTTCCAATTATGATTGAGTAGTCTATTTCTAGGGTTTAAGGGGATCCATGATCAATTATGAAGGGATGTTTATAAAGTATTGATTTTTGATGATGTATGGTGATTCCTATTGAATGCTATTATATCTATTCAATCCAATTTGGCTAGATTTGATTGTTATAGTATTGCAATATTAGGTTATGCGCTGATAGGTATAAACTTGATATTAAGGCTAGTTTCAATAGGTAGAGTTGGTATTAATAAATTGTGAGCCTGTTAATATCGTTCTATGGTTGATTTTGATTCGAGAGAGAAAATCAACCTATTTAACTACATTATTAATTTCTGATTGTTGTGTTTCATCCCGAAATATTGATCATTGGTGAACCTATGCCCTAGACTCTTTATTATTGATATTCTTAATATAGTTATAGACTAGTTTAGAATAATCACCCACAACACTCGTTCTTTATAATCTTGATTTGACCGACAATTAGGAAAGAACACTGTTTCTCTATGGATTCGACCCTACTCCCCTGATTACTATTTGTTAGAGGACTTTAGGAGTACTTTTGATTAGGCGATACGACTTTAGCCTGTCAAAATTTGTGCCGTTGCCGGGGAAACGGTTTTGTTACATTTTCATTAATTAATTTAGAGTCTATATTATAGACTCTCGTCTCAGAGAACACTTGTTCTTTGGGACAAAATCTCTCAACTGTTTGTTCTTTAGGGAGTTTGAGTTCAGATTGACTGCCATTTGATCCTGAAATTGAAAGATCCTTTCATAGACAGAAGAACTACTTCAGATAGTTGCGAGATAGTTCAAGGGAAGATAATCCCTTGGATTCTGACTCTAATTCTAGCAACATTGTTTCTATAACTAAACAAGAATCAGAAATGGCTCGGAGACTTACTGACTTTTTCCAGCCCTCCTTGGCTGAACTTCCCAAGAGCAATCAAATGTCTCAAATCAAAGCTCTTAATTTCGAGAACCAACCTGCATTGTTGGACTACATGATCGAAATAAAACAATTTGGTGGTGGACTTAATGAAGACCCTAATCTCCATTATCAGGATTTCTGCCAATATTGTTATACTACTCCCTCCGTCCCATATTACTTGATACAATTTGACCGGCAAAGAGTTTTAGGAGCGTTATTTGACTTGTTTATTCTAGGAAAAATTGACAAGAAAGGGCTCAACTATTACCCATTTACTTTTATAAGTCCCAACTATTGATTATTCCCTATAGGACCCAACTTTACTATTTTGTGACTTGTATAGGTCCTTACAGTTATATTTTGTGCCAATTGTTGATTATTTTGTGTCATCCAATTATTTATTATTTTGTGCCATCCAATTATTGATTATTTTGTTACTTTTATTTTGAAAAAATTCACAAGAAAGTAACCTGTAAGGACCTATACAAGTCACAAACTAGTAAAGTTGGGTCCTGTAAGGAATAATCAGTAGTTGGGGCTTATAAAAGTAAATGGGTAATAGTTAAGCCCTTTCTTGTCAATTTTTCCTTTATTCTATTGTTAGTAGTTAGTTGTTGGAATTATTTAAGTCCATAAAGTACAATGTGGGAGAAATGTTGGTCATGGTTGTATTGCAAAAGTAAAATAAAAAGCTAAAGAGAGAAAATACTATAAGACAAATGTGGACCCATCTCGAGTAATATGGGACGGACTAATATGGAAAGTGTATCAAGTAATATGGGACTGAGGGAGCATTAAGCAGCAGGGAGTGACACAAGATGAGATTTGGGAGATTCTTTTCCCATTTTCACTTCGGGGCAAGGCAAAGATGTGGAAATGGGATTAATCGAGCCACAATTGGTATCACAGATTGGAATGCCTTGGCCCTAGCTTTCTACAGAAAGTACTATCCTCTACAGAAGACTGCTAGGTTACGTAGTCAAATCATAAATTTCACCCAAGGTAATGATGAGTCTGTGCACGAGGCATGGGAAAGATTCAAAGATCTTCAGAGAGAATGTCCCCATCATTGTCTACAAAAATGGTTCCTAGTTCAGGGATTCAACAATTGTTCGGGGAATAACTCGAGACTTATCTTTGACTCTGTAGCAAATGGGAGATTCATGAAACTAGAAATCGATGCTGCACATTATTTGATCGAGGAGATGGCTATTCACAACTCTTAATATGAAAACCCTCGAGGACTAGCTAACAAGGGTGGCAAGAATGAGATAGATTTTATAACTCTATTAGCTACACAGATGAATGCCATCAGCGACAAGGTAGACAAAATGCAACTCTTTCTACTTTGGGTACTACATCTGAGATTATGTGTGATAATTGTTGTATAGTTGGACATTGGTCATAAGAGTGACGGAGTTCTCTCGAACAAGTTATTGCTTTTCAATCATATTGGCAGAACAAACCATACAATTCAGGGTTGAAAAATCATCCAATATGTCATACTGGAGCACTAATGTCCTAATTCCTCCAGTCTCACAACCACAACCACAACCACAACAATTAAATTAGAGGTACCACCAACAACCTTCTCAACATCCTCCTGGTTTCTCTAGACCACCTTTCAATCCATCTCAACAAGCACCTCCTGCCGATCCAATGATGGTTGAGATGAGAAATATGATGCTACAGATGCAAAAAGATAAACAAGCTGACAAGGAACAAATTGAGTCCATTCTAGCTCACAATAAGATGTTGGAGAATCAATTGGCACAATTGGAGAATCAAGGTGGTCTTCCAGCACAACCAGTTCAGCCAACAGACTCGGCCAATGCCATCACTCTCCGAAGTGGTTCTCACTATAATGGACCACCCATGCCTATTTATGATACTTTGAGTGTGAGAAATGATGAGGAATAGTTCGAAGATGAAGCTAAAACTGACAAGGAGAACTCTAAGCAAGCAATTGAACATGAAGAGACCAATGAAACCAAAAAGCCTGGTATTGAGGTTCTTCCTATCAAACTGCCTTTCTCCAATCGTCACCTCAAGAGTAAGCTGGACAAGCAATTTGGTAAGTTTTTGGAGGTCGTCAAGAATCTTCAGGTAACAGTTCCTTTCACAGAATTAATTACTCAAGTTCCTGCTTATGCAAAAGTCATGAAAGATATCTTGACTAGGAAAAGGGCTTTTAATGAGGTGGAAACAATTGCTTTTACTGAAGAATACAGTGCCCTTTTACAAAATAAATCTCCACCAAAATTAAAAAATCCTGGTAGTTTCTCTTTACCTTGTCACATTGGTAGTTTGTTCATTGATAAAGCTTTATGGGATTTTGGTGCTAGTGTGAGTGTTATGCCATTGTCTATTTCCAGTAAAAAATTAAATATGGGGAGTTTGAAAGTTACCAATATAACTCTGCAAATGGTTGACCGTTTTGTTAAATACCCCCTATGTATTTAGAGGATGTACCTGTTAGAGTAGGTGAATTTTATATTCCCGTAGATTTTGTTGTACTTGATATGGAGGAAGACAAGCAAATCCCAATCATTTTGGGTAGGCCTTTCCTTCATATTGCATGTGCTATAATTGATGTGAAAAATGGTAAGCTTACATTATCTGTTGGAGATGATAAGGTCACTTTTAATATAAGCACCGCTTTGAAAAGTCCTATGCTAGAGGAAACGTGCTATAGTCTTGATGTTGTTGATGTGATTTGCCATGATAACATACCCCAAGCTCTCTATGGAGATCCCTTGGAGGCGGTACTTTGTCTTGATTCTTCCACAGTTGATGGCAGTATTTGGAGCAATAAAGTAAATGCTATTGAGAAGGCTCTGGCTAGAGACAGTTTGACCTTGATTGTAATAGCCTTGATTAGGACTAGAGTTATGATTGATATTAGGTTACCATGATTAGCATTATATGTTATTTATATTATTATTATTTATATTATTATTATTTATATTATTATTATTTATTATCGTTCGTTGGATTTAAAAAGAAGGACTTTCTTTAGTAAAGTTTGGTTTAGGTTGAAAATAGCTATTATGGTTTTCAAACGAGATCTCTTGAAACGGAATGACTAAAGTTCAATGCCAACAAGGTTACCATTTTGATGTTTTAGCTCCTCGATGAACCTAGGCATCGGGTAGCCGAGACACAAAAATGTTAATTAATGGAGGATGAACTTTTGATCTCGAAGTTCTATGATCTTGGCTTTCCTAAAATTAAATTAAATAGTAATATAGTATTTCATTATTGATTTTAATAAGCCTTCCTATATTCAAATCTTATTGTTTTAAGTTTCGATGACGAAACTTTTTATAAGGGTGGTAGAGTGTAATAGCCCTGTTTTAAGAGCACCTTTATTAATCATTAATTATAATATTAGTTGAATTAATTATCGAAACCCTTGTGCTTTAAATGAAAATTTATATTTGATTTTATTATTAATATTAAGAAGTTGAGCTATATTTATTGACGTAATTATTTTAAATTATTTTTATGGAATTACTTTTAATTTTATCGAGTTTCATATTAATATAAGAAATGGGTTGGAGTTATTATTTGATGAAATTTATATTTTAAAGAGATAAATTATTTATATTTATGTATGTGTGTAATATTAAATATATTAGAGTGGGTGTTTTATTTAATTAAGTTAGAAAAAAACAAAGTGAAATGAGATATGGGTGGCGTGGCTTTTGTTTGACAAAGGAGTGGGTTGTGTGTCATTAAGTTAGAATAAGAAGGGTGATTCATCAAGGAAATAAAAAAAAAGAAAACAAAAGGGGAAGGGGGTTGTTTCCTGTGGAAACATAACGAAAAAGAGAGAAGGGAGAGTTGGGGAGGCGAGAAACAGAGGATGAGGAAGAAAGAGAGCATGGGGTCGGGAAAGAAGAGAAGCAGAGGGAGAGAGGTGGGAGAGTAGCGTTGGCGCACGGCGCCTGTGGCGAGTTGCTCCACTCCGCGAGCAGCAACCACCAACGGCGGCCAACGAGGAAAGAAAGAGGGAAAAGCGTGCGAGCAGCGGTGTCGGCGCGAAAACCAGGCCATTTCCGGCCAATTTTCCGGCGATTAGAGGAGGAGTAAGATGGGGTAAATTCCAAAACACCAAAACCCTCTATCTATTTTAGAAATTTTAATTAAAATTGAGGGTTTTATTGAGAAGGATGAAGGAGTGTGCCTGAGAAAGGTCGTGCGAGTGATCGGCGACCATCGCCACTGTCCAACCACCACACGCCACCATGTTCACTTTAAAACCTTAACTGAGGTACTAAACACTTTCAAATAAAATTACTAATTCCTGATTTGCTCAATTTATATAATTTCTCTTGTTAGATTTCTCAAATTGTACAACAGATTATGTGGAACCTATTTGTAATGTTGTCACTGATATTATTATAAAATTAGAATAGAGATGAGGTATTGGTTCTATGCTTATGGAATTAGTCTGGTCTGAATATGATATTGTTTGATATTATTTATGAAATCTGGGTTGAATTGGATTATGTAATTGTTGATGTTTGTAAAGTTGCTTATAGAATATGAATTATGAAGAGGATTGATTTTAGTTGTGAGTCTTTGTTATGTTTAGAATAGGTTCATGAAATTAGGGCTGGTTGAAAGCTTATGGGGTGATGTGGTTCTTGGGATTGGAAGAGGAATGGCAGATTCAAAATGTTGTCTAGTGAGAATCAGAAGTTGGAGCAGGGAAGAATAGGTTGTTAGGTTACTCTACATAATATGATTACTCTTGCGTAACTATGGGTTCAAGGATTTTTTATCACTCTTATAAATAAAAATTGGAGATTCAAGTTCAATGAGTTCCACAAATGTTATCTAAATATACTCAAACGTGTTCAGTTTTAGTAAATAATCTGAGGTACCATAAGGTACCTTACATACCAGAAATCGGGTCAATAATCAAATTTAATGATCAATAGGTTGTTGGAATAAGATAGATTGAAACTGAAGAACTGAATAAGACACTCGACCAACCAGATAGCAAATGACCTAACTTGGTTCATCAAATTAGTTAACTGGGTCAAGTTTAAAGGAGTTGAATAAGTTAATTTTAAACTAAAAGAAATAGAAGTTGGTTTAACGATTTCAATTAGCTAACAAGAGACTTAAGATAGGAACCATATGTCAGTTGTAAGAGATTTCCATGTAGATGTATGTATAAATGTTATAACATTGAAACTCTATGGGCACTAGTGTGTGATTTGGCTAAAGAATAAAAATAACTAGAGTTATTAATTTAACCAGGAAAAGGAATAATGAATTGGTCTCTTTAGAATATATTAGGAAACTTTTAAATAATATTAATGATATTGAGATTAGTTCTAAATGGTTTAGAAGATAATGTAGTCAAAGTTATCCAGATAGTGAACGAGTTAAAGTCTATGATGATAGTGATTCAATAAGTTCGTTAATTGTGGTAGGATTTTAATTATTTATTAAATATGAAAGCCTAATAATAATTTTTTCTAGAATAACTTGATATTGGTTTTAATTACTTCCACTAGTAAGAATAGTTAATGTTAGTAAAGGTTACATGAACTTGGAAACAAAATACAGAACTAGTTCACACTGATTTGGTAAAGAATGGTAGTTATATAAATATATCTTTTTGAGAGATAAATCGAGACATGGGAACATCCTATTGGTATTTAGAATCCAGTAATTGAGGATTAGTTGTCAAAGGATATGGGAAAGAATTGACATAAGAGTCTAATTAGAAGAGGGTAAGTTAGATAGTTGTTCCAGGTTATATTGAGATTGCTCGTTTATCGTTGAAGTCTATGGTAGATGGAAATAGCTATGTGTGTGAGTGATTGTTGAATAGTTATGTTGAAGTTATTAAGATTAAGGTATCTCTCTCGATCAATTTGGGAAAGACATTTGTTATGAAGGTCTTAGAGGTTGCGAATCAAGTTGAGGATATTAATATTGAAGTAACATGTATGCTAAGAATATATATATTTTGAGATTGTGTGAAATGATTCCCAAATTGATTATTTTTATATGAAACTTGATTTACGAATATTAAAGTGCGATATTTATGAGAATGTGTTACAAGGTGAAATGTGAAATTTGATATGTGAAATAAGGTGAATGAGTCACCACATACTATGTTGAATATATATATATAATATAAATAATAATTGTGAAATAAGGTTGTGAACATGCACCCGGGTTAGGGCGGGTAGTCCCTAGCTGTTACCCAATCAGGAGAGGCGAAATCCTGACGGTGAAGGACATGTCCAGTTTAAGTCTTGCAAGCAGAACATAAAAGATGGGGTGACGACTCTCAACAGTTTTGAGACAACTGGTACGTAGTACCCTCTCCACTCGCGTTCACACCGAGATAAGAAATGGAAATGAATGTTTCTTGTAAGAAACTTAAATGTTGTGGAAATAAACCGAGTTTTCAAATAAGTATTATATCGCTATTACCTTTTCTTATGAACTACGATTTCAATAAGAGTTGTATATTGTTGTAAGGATTGTTGAGTAATTGATATGAAGTATATATAGAGTTTATGTGAATTGTTGTGAATATATGTACGAGTGTTTTAAAAAAAAACCACCAAAACATGTTTTACTTGTTTTACGGGTTTAGTACTCAGTGCGTTGCTGATGTGAGTCAAATGTTTTGTTTTATCATTTCTGTGGCCTGTCACTTGGGTGGGTGGCAGCCCCTAATTAGTTTCAGGTGGATGCAATGAAGTTGTGGAAGCTTGGAGCAGGAATTATTATCACAACTATCTTTATATGTATTGAGGCAAGGATGATCGACTTTGTAACAACGTATTTATTAGCTATATTGTAAATAGTTTTAAAATAGGAATTTGTAAAGTACGAGCTGGAAATAGTTGTTGGAAATATATTAAAATGACATACAGGTCTATAATTTGGACGCGAGTCCTAAGTTAAATTTTAGGCGGTCCGTATTTTAAACGGACCTCTGCCGAATTTATGTAGACTTTAATTAATTAATTAATACCATTAAGATAATTTAGATAACTTCATTTACTGTTAATGGTTTATAGTTAAAAGTTTTAAAAAGTACAGGTTTTCAGGATTCCATAATCTTTGTTTTAGGACGAGGAGTGTGATGGTAATAGTCCGGATTAAGGTTTCCGCTGTGTTTAGCTCTAATTAAGTTGGTCGGTGAATTTGGGCTGTTACATTGATGGATGCCAAAAGGTAAAGAGGTTAGATCGATCTGTGTGTAATGTTAAGTTAAAGAAACCCGAACTTAAACCTCTCCCTCTCAGTTGAAGTATGTATTTTTAGATGAGCAAGAGTTAAATCCTGTGATTGTCAGTGTTGCACTCGATGTTAGCCAAATTTCCAAACTTCTAGTTGTTCTGAAAAATCACAAGAAGGCTATATGGTACAGTATTAATGATTTAGAGGGTATTAGCCCCGATTTTTGTATGCATAGGATACACCTTGAGGTTGATCATAAGCCGTGCATTAAACCACAAAGGAGATTGAATCCAAACATGCCAGAAGTGGTTAAAAAAGAAGTGATGAAACTGCTTGATGCAGGTATTATCTACCCTATTACTGACTCTAAGTGTGTAAGTCCTGTACAAGTAGTACCAAAGAAAGGTGGCATGACTGTTGTGGAAAATGAAAAAAATGAGTAAATGCTTGAAAGGTATCGACTATAGGAGACTCAACATGGCCACTAAAAAGGACCACTTCCCTGTGCCTTTTATTGACCAAATGCTTGAAAGGTTATCTTGTCATAAATATTTCTGTTATTTGGACGGGTATTCAGGTTTCCTCCAAATCCCCATTCATCCTGATGATCAAGAAAAGACAACATTCATATGCCCTTATGGCACTTTTGCATATCGTAGATTGCATGCCCTTTGGTTTGTGTAATGCCCCTGCCACCTTTCAACGATGCATGATGAGTATCTTTTCTGAGTTCATAAAGTCTATCATGGAAGTCTTTATAGATGATTTTAGTATGTATGGTTCTACTTTTGATACATGCTTAATTAATCTCACTAAAGTCTTGAAAAGATGTGAAGAATGTATTTGGTTTTAAACTGGGAAAAGTGTAATTTTATGGTGACTGCATGAGTTGTTTTAGGCCATATTATTTCTAATAAGGGCATCCCAGTGGGTCGAGCTAAGGTCCAAGTGATTGAGCAATTACCGCAGCCAGCTAATGTTAAAGGGGTACGAAGTTTGCTTGGTCATGTGGGGTTTTATTGCCGCTTTATCAAGAATTTTTCAAAAATTGCTTAACCACTGACCCAACTCCTCCTTAAGGATGCTCCATTTGTTTTTACTGATGAGTGTCTTGAGTCTTTTGACAGGCTCAAGCAAGCTTTGATAACTGCACCTATTGCCCGTTCTCCTGATGGGAAACTCCCTTTCGAGATAATGTGTGACGCAAGTGATTATGCAGTTGGAGTGCTCGGTCAACGCAAGGATAAGGTCTTGCATGCTATCTATTACGCTGGCAAGACATTGGATGAGGCTCAAGTCAACTATGCTACTACAGAAAAGGAGCTTTTGGCTATTGTTTATGCTTAAGAGAAGTTCAGATCTTATCTGATTGGCTCTAAAGTTATTATCTACATTGATCACGCTGCCCTAAAGTACCTTCTCTCTAAGAAGGAAGCTAAGCCTAGGCTCATTCGATGGATTCTCTTTCTCTAAGAGTTCGACATGGAAATTCATGATAAAAAGGGGGTAGAGAACATAGTTGCAGACCACCTGTCAAGGATCAGACATGAAGATGATATGATCTCAACTCTTGTAGATGATTCTTTTCCTGACAATCATTTATAAGCAGTCACAGGACAGATTCCTTAGTTTGCCGACTATGCGAATTATTTGGTAGGCGGTATAGTACCTCCTGATATGTCCTACCAACAGAAGAAAAGGTTCCTCCATGATGTTAAATTCTACTTTTGGGATGATCCTCACTTGTTTCGTGAATGTTCAGATGGTCTTTTTCGAAAATGTGTCCCTGAGTGAGAGGTCAATGGAGTTATGCATTGTTGCCATAACTCACCTTATGGAGGGCATCATGGCCCTTCAAGGACTGTTGCAAAGCTCAATGAGTCAGGTTTTCTTTTGGCCTACAATGTTCAAGGATGCACAATCTTTCATCATGTCATGTGACGCATGCCAGAGGACCGGCAACATTTCGTGAAGGCATGAGAGGCCCCAAACAGGTATTCTAGAAGTTGAAATCTTTGATGTTTGGAGCATTGACTTTATGGGATCGTTCCCATCTTCCGATGGAAATTTCTACATATTGGTTGTTGTTGATTATGTCTCTAAGAGGGTTGAAGTCGTGGCATCTCCTACTAATGATTCTAAGGTAGTCATAGATTTGTTCAAGAAAATCATATTTCCAAGGTTTGGAGTCCCACGAGCTGTGATTAGTGATGGAGGCTCCCATTTAGATACCCTTTTGAATAAATATGGAGTCTACCACCGTACTGGATTAGCATACCATCCTCCAACGAGTGGGGAAGTAGATATTTCAAACCACGAAATTAAGTCCATTCTTGAGAAGATAGTTGCAAGGTCTAAGAAGGATTGGAGTACAAAATTAGATGACACACTCTGGGCTTACAGAACTGCATTCAAGACACCAATTGGTACTTCACCGAATAAGCTTGTGTATGGGAAAGTGTGCCACCTCCCTGTTTAATTAGAATATAAAGCTTTTTGGGCGATCAAGGAGCTTAATATGGATCAAAAGCTTGCAGGGGAGAAACGCCTTCTACAACTCAATGAGTTTGATGAGTTTCGTTTGTTGGGGTATGATTGTGCAAGAGTATACAAGGAGAAAACCAAGAAGTGGAATGACAAAAAGATCCTACATTGGGAATTCACGATTGGAGACAAAGGTTTTACTATATAATTCTAGGGTCAAAATCTTTCCTGGAAAGTTAAAGTCTAGATGGTCAGGCCCTTTCACAGTTACTAGAGTGAACAAGTTCGGCTCTGTAGAGATTATGAACGAAAAAGGTGAAGGGTTCAAGGTAATGGTCAACGTCTAATGTTGTACCATGAAGGAGCTCTTGTGGTTATAGTTGAGGTACTCTACCTCCAAGCACCTACCCGTCCTAGTCACTAAAAAGAGGTAAACGGTTGTGCGGGACCTTCATATTGAATTCACTTGAATTTAAAATATTTTTTTAAATTTTCGTATTTGAATTCACTTGAATTCGTTTCTTAATTTTTTTGTTCAGTTAGTTTCTTTTGGTTTTTGAATTCAATTTTATATTTTTATAGACTAACCATGCTAACAAGTGTTGTTTAGTGGTTTTGGTGTGCTTATTTTGTTCCTAGGTGAAAGCGCGAGCTCAAATATGCGCCCACGGGGTCTCCTACAATCTCAAATATGCGCCCTCAGGATTTAGATGCTTTACATTGAAAATCACTGCCCACCAACGAGATTTAGCCCGCGCCCGCGAGATTTCTTGACAAAATCTCAGCTCATCAGCCCGCGCCGCTTACTCGTGATCTCGCGTCCGTGGGAATTCGGCCCCCCGCACCTCAAAATCTCTGCCTAACCGCAGGGTTTCTCTCCCAACTTCATGATACCCCGCGCCCCTCACTCGTCACCCCGCGCCCGCGGACAACAACCTCCCACACTCAAAAAATTCTGCCCATTCTCGGGGTCGAGCTTGCGCCCGGATTTTCGAGTGCTGCATACCTGAACCACCGGCAAACTCCGGCCAATACCACCGGCGACCAGCACTCCCGCCCGCCCACCGCACCTCACCAACTCCACCTTCACTCTTCCTCACGCATAACCCTCAAACGCACCCCATTCTCTCATCCTCTCTCCCGCCAGCGACCAAAACCCCCGCCTGGAAGCCGCTGGCATCTTCTAACCTCGCCGAACAGCACTGCCGATGCCACACAGCAACCACCAGCCACCCCTAAAACAACCGTCACCCCAATCTCCACACTCAGAAAAGTCCTAATTTTTTTATTGAATTGGGGATTTTTAAAGGTGATTTGAAATCATTCAATCGGAAGCATAGTTTGTCATTCTCAACAACGTTTCTTGAATAAATCTTGCACTCTAAAGGTATCGAATCTCTAATTTTTTTCAATTTGCTCAAATATTGGAAATAATCGGTTGATTATGCTTGCCTTTTGTTGAGAATCGTGATTGGCGCTTACATTCTGGTGAATTTATACTTGGAATTGATTGTATTTTGGTTCTTTGTTGGAAGATATTTAGTTGAGATTGAATTGATTGATATTACATTGGTTGTGTGGTGATTGTGATTGATTGTGAAGTTGTTGTTATTGATTTTGCGTTGATTGTTATTGGTTGTGCGTTCCTTTGTGATCTTGCTTCAAAGAACCATGAGATCATTAGCTAGAGTTTTGTCTAAGGCTAAACCTATATACAATCCCAATGAACACTCACGCAAAATCTAACACAAACCCTCCTCCAAATCACCTTCAAAGACCTCCAAAACTTCAAAATCCAAATCACCTAAACCTAAAGCTACCACTTCCAATGCCACCACCTCCACCCCAACCCCTCAACCCCCTCCGCCTTCTTCCTCACCCTCACCTTCCACTTCC
The DNA here is from genome assembly GCA_947645195.1 of Patellifolia procumbens. Classification (NCBI taxonomy): domain Eukaryota; kingdom Viridiplantae; phylum Streptophyta; class Magnoliopsida; order Caryophyllales; family Amaranthaceae; genus Patellifolia; species Patellifolia procumbens. The sequence goes on along the minus strand of CANSGD010000758.1, from coordinate 190,312 downwards.
CAAACGCGCCTTGCTAAGCTCCATAAGCGCACCATTGCCCCCACCCTCTATTTCTCTCTGAGTATTGTGCATAAGATAGGTTTTGATTGGGCTTTTGAGTACATTGAGTAGACACATCATTGGGGCCGAGTATTCCGATTAAAAGAGAGGATTTGTCATGAGCTCGTAGTTGAATTTCTGGACTCCCTTTCTTTAGGGAGGTTGAAAGGTGATTTAGTTTTCACCCTTGAGGGTACCGAACATATCATGTTTGGGGATGAGATAAATGTTCAATTTGGTTGGCCTACAGGCGGTCATATAGGTCCACCTACATTCATGCAATTACAAGATGACCCAAATTGTGATATTCTTGATCCGGTCACCTTTTGGAAGAATATTACTGGGCTTTCTGATTGGGCATCGGGTTCCACTAAGTCTTCCTCTATTGGTTGTCCTACCCTCCGCATGCTTCACGCTCTATACTTCATCTTTTTCGTCCCAAACTTCTATGCACAGAAAATTGAACTTTGCTAAATTCCTCGTGGGTGGATTTCTTTCAGAGCGGGATTTTAAAACAGGTGATATATCCATGGGTGGGTTTGTTTCTGTGTTCGCTATAGACACATGCATCGATTTAGCCACCAAAGTGACTTTTTCCTCCACCAACCTCCTTAACACCGCATCCATGGATCGTTATGGATGGCTCTTCCACTCATCTAAGAACAAGTATATATGGTTTGTTCAGCCTTGTCATTCCACAGAAAAACGACTTGTCTATCATATTCTCCCTAGTGCTCATCCTCAGGATTCTAGTATTTGGTTATGCAATCTCCGTACTATCTCTGAAACTAAAAAGGTAGGCGGCATAGTTCAGCGGACATTCTCGTGCTCTCATTGTGTTGCCCTATTAGTCCAGGAGGCTGTTGTCTCTCCTACATCACTAGCACCTCCACCTCCAGTTTCTGAGGACCCCTTGTCCAGCACCATTGTGTTTCCTGAGCCCATGGAAGCTCGTAGCTTCATGAGTTCTTGTGTATTATTTCAAACGACGGTGTTATCTCGCCTCGAGACTGTTGAGCGTTATGTGGAGGACCTTTGCAGAGGAATGTGATTTACGTCGGGCGTTAGAAGCTTCTGGCATCATCGCTTCTAGCGTCGACACTAATACTGAGCCATCCTCGATGGAAAGGCTCCCGGTGAGTGAGCTTTCTTTTTCCCTTCCCATACTTTTTACACAGTGGGACACTGTGCTGTATTTATCTTGGGGGAGGGATATTCTATCCTTTATTGCTTTCTAGTGTAGTTTTTATCGCTTTGTAGTTGTTACACGCTTTTGTTTGTTCATTAGGAATGAGATATTACGTGTAACCAAAAAATGCATTGCTTTCTTAGTTGCATCATAGTTGCATTTTAGTTAGCTCATCTCATATTAGTTTTCATCTATGGGACTATTGTTGGCACACTTTAGAGAATCTTGTTAATATTTTTACTATAGTTCTTCAGCTTTGTTGTACAGTTGTTTCATGATTCTTCATAGCATAATTGTGATACGATTGTTTGGCCTTGGTAAGACTATTTGAATCTCTCTCTGGCTGGCTTTAACTTTACTGTGCAGACAAATTGACCCATGTGAGCTTCTGTGCCTAATAAACTGACGAATCTGTGTCAATTCTGTTCTTTCATAAGTGATTAGTCCCTCAGTTCATGTATTGATCTTGATTTTGACCTAGTATTCATTGATTCTTGATTGTGTACAATACTTGATATGATTGAGGCGTTCATTTCATGATTTCAACTCCAGAGTTCTACTTGTCTACATATTTTCCTCTGTAGCCCCGCTGAGCTTTCTTGACTCTTATTTGATACCTTTACCCATGTTACAAGCCTTGACCTCATTTGGTTATTGTCCCCAGCCTAGCTTGGGAGAGCGATTGTTAGTTTTGGTCAGATTGTATTACATGGATGTAGTTGATGCGTGGTTTTGTTGAAGGAAAATGTTATTAATGAGCTTTATCATCGAATTCGAATGTAGTTCAAAGCTATTTTGGAAATATAGAAAAACAGAAAGAAAAAGGAAAACAATGGAAAAAAAAGAAAAAAAAAAGTGAACACAATTTAGAAGAAAAGTGAAAAGGTTATATATGAGTTACTATGCGTGAAAGATATTCTGGCGATATTTTGGTAATGATGGTATCAGAGTTGTGAATGCTTTGTTAGGCCGCATTTACATTGATATTTGCTCCCCTTCTTGGCTTTTCCACCACATTTCCCAAAATATGATCCATACCCTTAACCCTAGCCTCATTTTAGCCCTTGGAAGTCCTCTTGATCTTTGTGTGTTACATTTTTATGTTGAAGGTGAGTCAAAAGGCCAATGTTAAAAAGTATTTGCTTCTTATGAGTTGATATATATAGGTTTAGTGTCATTTATTTGCCCTAAACGCATGAGGGTACGAGTGCACATATCTATAGTGAGGTCTGCTAAGTTTTGTTAAGTCCAGCTTGGGGAAAGGGTTTGTGGTAAGATTGTTGAGTTGATTGGTCACATGAAGTGCTATGCGGCTCTGTTTCGTACATGCTTGATGCTTGGTTCGTGTAGTATTGATATCTATCGTGTTTTGGATTGTGTGATTAACGCTGTTTTAGTCCCATATTTTAGGTTATCATATTCTTCCCGTGCCTATTGTCTGATTGCTTGAGGACAAGCAACAGTTTAGCTTGGGGGAGTTTGATGAGTCATATGTATATAATTCTTTCATGATGCATTTAGTTACATTTTAGGATCATTTAGTTGCATTTTAGTCCATAATTGCATATTGTTACTTAAGTTGAGAAAAATATTACTCATGTGTGTGTTTTCGGTGTTTTTGATAGTTTTCAGATATTGAGAACACAATTGGAGTATTATTGGAAAAGCGTAAGCATGAGAAGCATCTAGGAAGGAGCTACATCAGATGAGAAGTCCAAAGGGAATCTTCGAGTTAGATTGCAACCCAAAACAGAACGAAAACATGTTAAAAGAAGTATGAATATCGAGTCATGTGCACTATTTTGATCATAACTCATCATCCAGAAATCGGAATTGAGTGATTCCAGTGGATTTGGAAACTAGACTTGAAAAGATTTCCAACGGTGTATCACACGCCCCAATACGACTTCTAATTTGCGAGATATCTTCTTTGAAAGTTGACATTGTTTTGCAGGATGAAAACCCGCGCCCGCGGGTTATTCCGTGTATCTTATAGTCGAATAAGGCCTTATCTTTTGACGAATAAGGCCTTATCTTTTGACAAATTTTAGCTCTATTTTTCTAGTTGTTTAGGAAGTCGAAAGGTATCAGGACTCAATGGAATTTTATTATTTTCTATCTTTTCCATCTTATTTTCCTATCTTAATTTCTATCATTAATTCATTTTTTAGATAGGACTCTTTTTCTCTCAATTAGGTAATAACCCTACTTTTGCTTTTTCCCCAATTTACATTGAATTTATAATAGAAGCTTGGATTTTGCAAGATTGGTTCTACTATTGGTATTCTTTCTCTTCTCTTCTTATTTCTATTCAATCCTTGATTATTAATTTATGTTTGCATATTTCATTATGAATATGTTTTCCCGAATTATGATTGAGTAGTCTATTTCTATGGTTTAAGGGGATCCATGATCAATTATGAAGAGATGTTTATAAGTATTGATTTTTTATGATGTATGTTAATTCCTATTGAATGCTATCACATCTATTCAATCCAATTTGGCTAGATTTGATTGTTATAGTATTGCAATATTAGGTTATGCGCCGAGAGGTATAAACTTGATATTAAGGCTACTTTCAATAGGTAGAGTTGGTATTAATAAATTACGAGAGCCTGTTAATATCGTCCTATGATTGATTTCGATTCGAGAGAGAAAATCAACCTATTTAACTGCATTATTAATTATTGATTGTTGTGTTTCATCCCGAAATATTGATCATTGGTGAACATATGCCTTAGAATCTTTATTATTGATATTCCTGATTTAGTTATAGTCTAGTTTAGAATAATCACCTACAACACTCGTTCCTTGTAATCTAGATTTGACCGACAATTAGGAAAGAACATTGTTTCTCTGTGCACTCGTTGTTACTTCCCTGACTACTATTTATTTGAGGACTTTAGGATTACTTTTAATTATGCAATACGACTTTAGCCTGTCAATGACCCTACCCGGGTCCAACCCATTGCCATCCCTAGTAGTATTAGTAGTAGTAATAATAATAATAATAATAATAATAATAATAATAATAATAATAATAATCATAATAAAAATAATAATGATAATTGTAATAATAATAATAATAATAATAATACTAAATATAGTAATAATATTCATAATAATAATTTTAATAATAATAGTAATACTTAATAATAATTATAATAATAATAATAATACTATTAATGATAATAATAATAATAATAATAATAATAATAATAATAATAATAATAATATTGATAGTAATAATAATACTTAATAATAATAATAATTAATACTTCCTCCGTTTTTTTTAATATGCACTTATTTCCATTTTGGGGTGCTTTTTTTTAATTGGTACATTTCTACTTTTTCCCGTAAATAGAAGGGTGGCCCGCCTAATTATTACACTTCTCTCCTACTTTTTGTTTCCTTTTCTCTACCTTTTTCACTTTTCCATTACTTTTACTAACCTTCTCTCCTACTTTTGCACTTTTTACTTGGTTCGCGCGCAAAAGTAAACATGCAAATTTAAAAAACGGAGAGACTAGTAATTATTATTATAACGATAATAAAAATACTTAATAATATTAATAATTATAACGATAATAAAAATGATAATAAATGCTAATAAAAGTGTTAAAAATAAGTCAAAGTATAATTGAACTGAACTGAACTGAACTGACATTTGTGGGACTTAATTGAACTGAACTGAAATTAATTTAATATAAGAGGAGGGCCTATATCTCTTATAACTAATAGAATATTTATTCTGTTTAGTTGTAGTATATCTTTTGTATATTGTTGTATATCTTAGTTAGTTTGTTACCTAGTTTATCAGAGCCTCTTTGTATTTATATTGACTATGTTGCCAATTAATATTTAAGGAAATAATCATTCTATTATGGTATTAAGAGCCTAGGGTTTTTTTCTCTCTCTTTCTTTCTCTCTAGCCGTCGGCCCCCTAGTGATTTCCTCCCTCTCGACACTGTCGTACACCGCCATTGATGACTCCAAGTCAAGCCATCATCCTGCCCTCACTCTAAACATCAAACAACACATGTCTCTAACTCTCGTCTTGAAAATGTTCTCTACACTTCTTAGACGGAAATTTTTAAAATCACGGCACGTGCAAATGAAGTCCTTGATCACATGATTACTCCTTCCGACAAATCAGAGATGAAGGACAAGGAACTATGGGTTCGCTTACATGTCGTAGTCCTTCAATGGATCTACCACACTATCTCAAGGATCTCATGCTTACAATATCCTCGAACTCGACTCAACTGCACAACAAGCATGGGAAAGTCTCCAGGACATATTTCAAGATAATAAGGACTCATGTGCCGTTTATCTTGAACATCAATTCTCGCATACTCATCTAGAGAACTTTAAGAATGTGTCCGCTTATTGTAAAAACTAGAAGATGATCTCTGATCAATTAGTCGTATTTGGCTCGCCGGTCACTATAATGATTAGCTCTTCAACTTGTAGCGGGTCTCACGGACACATATGACAATCTCGCGTCCATCATTCAACAAAGTACCTTTTTTCGCCTTTTCACAAAGCTCGTTTCATGCTTACTCTTGAGTAGACTAGAAAAGCCCATAAATAGGGTTTTGGGTCTGCTTGGCTCGCACCCAATCCAAGCCTACGCGGATGTGGAGCCCGTTGTTTCCCCACCAAGTACACTCCCGCGGACACTGACGTTGCACTTTACACCATGACTCTCAATCTGCGGGACGATAATTACTACTTGGACACTGGCGCATATTCACATATGACTTGTGATGCTTGTACGCTCATGTCTTATTTTAATTCAAGTAGTAATAAAAATATTCATGTCCGAAATGGTAACACTATTCCTGTTCTTGGTCATGGTCATACTATTGTCCTCTCCCAATCCCCCCCCCCTTAATCTTAGTTTTCAAAAACTTAATTTTGTTCGAAAATTAAACACTAATAACAATGTTTGTGTAGAATCTATCCTTTTGGTTCTCATGTGAAGGACCTTCGTACGGGCATTATTATTATGAGATGTGATAGCTCCGGCACCGTCTAGGCCATCCTGGAGCTTCCGTTTTTCATTCTCTTATATCGAATAATATCATTTCATGTACTTCTAGTAGTGATCCTTTTTGTTATGATTTTCAAGTTAGCAAACACATTAAATTGCCTTTTTCTTCATCCAATAATAATACAGTTCCGCCCTTTGATATTGCGCATAGTGATTTATGGACATCTCCTACTTTGAGTTCATATGGTCATCGTTATTATGCTATTTTTTGGATGATTACAAAAAAAAATTATGGACGTTTCCTCTCACTAATATTTCTCAAGTCCTTACCATCTTCCTAAATTTTGGTCAATTTGTTCATACTCAATTTGACCGCAAAATTAAAAGCTTTCAATGTGACAATGGTCGTGCACCTTTTCAAGAATGTGCCCAACATGGCATGTATTTTCGCTTCAGTTGCCCTAACACTTCTTCCCATAATGGTAAAGCAGAAAGAAAAATACACTACAATAATAACATTTTCCGCACTATTCTTCTCCATGCTTCCCCCCCCCAATTGGCCTCATGCTCTCCAAATGGCCACCTATCTCCACAATATTCTCCCTAGCAAGGTTCTCTCCTTTGCTTCCCCCACACAAAACCTTTACCATCGTCAACTCCTATTCTCACATCCGCACCTTTAGATGCCTATGCTACCCTCACCTCCCCTCCTCCATCATAAACAAACTCCAAGCGCGATACATGCCATGTGTACTTCTTGGATTTCCATCTAACCAACAAATGTCTTGGATCTTAATTAGCTCGAACAAATTATATATATCGTGGCACGTCAGATCAAATGAAAACGTATTACCTTTTGCCACCATTCATTAACCACACCTACACTCATACTCCTTTCTTGAAGCCTAGTCCCAACCTCCTTAAGCTATCCTTCCCATTTCTCCCTCTCCCTCGCCTCGCTCATCCATACATACTGCCTAGCACAAAACAACTTCGTCTGGCCCACACCCATCTCCTGCTCGTCTTATCCCCAATCGCCCACCCTTCCTCACACACCTCAACCCACCAACCCCCCTTTATTCTGAGCCCAGCCCACCAAACACCTAACCCACCCCTCTCCCTACACGAATCAGCCCCCCATTCCCCACATCCTGATCCACCAACACCCTAGCCTAATAACTCCCCTATCACTTTTTCATTATCTAACCAACTTCTCTACACCAACAGTCCCAATCGCCACAACTACCACTTACCTTCATCAGTCCAGATTATCCTTCGGCCCATCCGGACCCCATCCCTTAACCTCGTCCTAATCCCAAGCAGCAGACCGCTCCTTCCACTTCTCAACGTCCTCCCCCCCCCCCCCCTCCGAAACCCACTACCCGAGTTCACACTCTTGAGAGTAACGAGATCTTTAAACCTAAAAATATTCTCAATCTTTCTGCACATCCTCCTCCACTTCTCCGCGTTCTACTTCCCCTCTTCTAGCTCTTCGTGGTCCAAATTGGAAAGTGGCCATGACTGGCGAATATAATGCTCTAATTAAAAATGAGAGGTGAGAACCTATTCCCCGCCTTGAAAATGTGAATATTGTTCGGTACATGTTGTTGTTTAAGCTAAATATCGTTATGATGGTTCTGCTGAACAACACAAATCCCGTGTTATTGCTAATGGCAGATCACGGCTGGTCGGCATTGATTGTGAAGGAACCTTAAGTCCTGTGGTCAAATTGGCCAACATAGGCATTGTTCTCTCTTTAGCCGGCAGTAAGTCATGATCTATTCATCAATTAGATGTTCAAAATGCCTTTTAGCATGGTCGCCTGCAGGAAAAAGTATTTATGCATCAGTCGCTCGTCTTTCGTGACCGCACTCATACTGAATACGTCTTTCGGACATCAAATTCTCACTATGGGCTCAAACAGGCCCCTTGGGGTTGGTATCATCGATTTGCCACGTATCTCTCTTCCTTGGGGTTTCATCATTGTTTGCCTGATCACTCAATGCTCAATTATTTCGTGGCTCTAATGTTGATGATATTATCTTAATTACCTCTCAGATATCCTCTTACTACTAATATATGTCATCTTAGCGCAAATTTCTCTATGACTGATCTCGGGCCTTTTAGCTATTTTATTGGTATTTTAATTCATAGAAATGCAGGTGATCTCTTTCTTTCCAAGCGGAAATATGGCGAGGAAATTCTTACTTATGCTAACATGTCTTTCTATCACTCGAGTGACACTAAGGACAAAATCAGCGCCACATCAGGACCTTTTGTAGCTAATCCATCTCTATATCGTAGGCTCACAGGTGCTCTCTAGTATTTGACTTTCACTAGGCCTGATCTATCATATGTAGTTTAGTAATTCTATCTCTTCATGCATGACCCATGGGAGCCTCACTTACATGCGCTCAAACATATTTTAGAATACGTTCAGGGCACCTTACATCATGGCTTGCACCTCCACTCTTCTTCCTCCATTTGCCTAGTGTCATACACTGATGCTAATTGGGGCCGATATCCTTAAATTCGACGCTTGACCTCGAACTACAGTGTGTTTCTTGGGGACAACCTCATTTCATGGTCGTCCAAGCGACGAGACACCCTATCGCGCTTGATATCACATATTCTTTTCTCCCCTATTTATGAGCTAATTCGTGCATCATTTGAGCTCTTCGAAGCTATTTTATACTAATTATCGTATATAGTCGTGGTTTTGTGTTTTAGTGTTGAATTGCAGGCTTTAGGGAGTTTTCTCCTTATCTCCGAGCTATTTGGAAGCAATCATGACTTTACGAGATGTTACGAGGCACGTAAGAATGGTCACAAGCTTTATGGATGTTTTAGGAGGTCGCAAGAAAGAATTGATAGTCAAAGAGTCAAAAGAAGCTTTCCCGTACTTTGATCGGGTGAAGATTTATTGATCGGGTGGTAGGGTTTTGCACCCGATCAGGCGAACATCACCCGATCCAATCGCGTAAAGAAACAAAGAAAACATGTTGAGCAAATTCAACCCCAACGCGATCAGGCAGGCCCAAATTTTAATAATGTTGTTGCTTGTGCGTTCAAAGGTGAAAGGTGCTGGGCCAAATTGCTCGCCACCCGATCGGGCCACACAGAGTCGTTGCTTGTTGATTGCGTCCAAGAGAGAATGAAGAGCTAGGCCATAGTGAGGACCCGATCGGGCAGGTGATCAGGTGGGCCTCACATTTCGTATGATGTTGCTGCTACGTGGAATCCAAGAGATTTGCTAGGCATTTTTTGTTTGGGCCCGATCGGGTGGCCCATTGCCTGATCGGGTCCCGAACTTGGTTCCGCGAAATTCTATCTTTTAATTGTCGTTTTTAATTAGATTTTGGGGCTATTATAAATAGCTTTCCCTTATTTTTATAGACAGTTTTTATTCTAGTTTATTTTCCATTGCTCTTAGTTTAGTTTTTAGAGAATTTTATTAGATTAAACACTTTAGATTAGTTGAAGGGGTGACTGAACCTCAGATTTAATTTCAATAAAGGTTATTGCTTTTCCTCATTTCGCATTGGTCTTCTTTCTTAATCTCTTTAATTACTTTTTATTGCTTAGTTTAATTATTGATTTGATTCGTGATGTCAGGATTAGGGTTTTATATTTATTTTATAATTGTTCAATCTATCATGTCTAAGTAGTCTAATTTCTATGGATTTAGGGAGGGAAGCATTGTTTATACCTTGATTACTTTGAATTGCTATTAGTTTCTTTGATAGATTGATTATGGTGTGATTTGTTCTTTGATGAGTAATTAATGTTATTGTGCAGTTTCATTGATTGCTTGAGGTAAATAATTATTTGCACAGACCCGTCCTACTTTTAGAGGCCTAGTACACATAAGTAATTCTGATTATGTTTGTGAACATGCTGCATATGTTGAATTATGGGCGTTGAGACTTAACCATAGCTTGACAAGTGCTTTAATATATCGATTCTTGACCTAGCTTCTGAAAGTTGTTTGATCCCTTGATTGGTATAAGCATGGTGGACCGAACTAATTCCCTAGACCTTTATTTCATAGTTTAAATCTCATCTTTACATCGCTTTCCTTATTCTATATAGTAGTTCAACTGTTATTTGGTTATTTCCTTATTCCTTATTCTATCGCTTTCCCTAGACCTTTTTTGACACGGCTAGTTTTCTAAGTTTTTGATTGGTTATTTGGTCTACATCTCTGTGCCTCATTGGAAATTCATTGTTCCAATTGAGGTACGTTATAATGCTTCTTTTGTTTCTTTTGTATGCCAGGGTCTCAAAGAAACGGTTCCCCCATCCCAGCGGATCCCAATCTTACAAGGACAATTTGGCAGATTCGAAAGAAATTCATAGAGAAAAGCAGTATGTTTAGCTGAACACCTCTGGATCAGATTCCTCGAGTTCCGTCATGTCTATATCACTGAACTCATATGGGGTACCCAACCCAGATGGTCTTTCCACTGGACCCACCATGCCCACCATTGTTGCAACAAACTTTGAAATTAAGCCTGGACTCGTCAGCATGGTTAAGAAAAATCAGTTTGGTGGGCATCCTACTGAAGATCCGGTCAATCATTTGTAGAGTTTTCAACAACTCTGCAAACTATAAAGCATCGAGGACTCACACCTGAGCAATTGAAGGTCGTGTTATTCGAGTTTTCACTCCGAGACAGAGCTCAGAAGTGGTTCAACGACATCAAAGTGTCTGAATGGTCGGAGATTTCTGCTACGTTCCTGAGAGAGTATTATCCACCGCCAAAGACTGGAGAAATCAGAAACAAGCTAGGCACGTTTTCCCAAGACCCTGATGAAACACTTAGGAAAGCATGGGCTAGGTTTAGAGACTTGCAGAGAGAATGTCCACATCACAACATGGACAAATGGTTCTTGACGCATACATTTTATAATGGTCTACAGCCTTAGACGAAGATTATTGTTGACTCGTCTGCGGGATGAGTTTTTCTGGAAGGAAATGGATGTAGGCTATGATTTCTTGTCAAATCTGGCAGCCAATGATCATTCCACTTCCCGAAGCTTCACAAAGAAGGTATTGGAGGTAAAGGCCCTAGCACTGCTGACTTTGCAAATGGCGAAGCTGAGTTAGATGATCGACCCCTTGAGATCCTATACCTCTGCACCTCCTCCTTTGAGTATTAATGCTATGTCTGCCATAGCACCCATTACCTCATCTTACTGCGAGGTATGTGGTGTTCAGGGTCATTTTGGGCATGACTGTCAGTTCAGTCAACATCCGATGGAGCAGGCAAACACCTTTCAACAAAAACCACAAAACTTTCTCCCTCCACATAACTCCCAAAATCTATAACACTTTCAACCCACACCACAAAATCATCCTAAACCCTCATAATAACAAAACCCCTCTGGTTTTCAGAGACCTCCACCACAAAATTTCCATCTTCCTAATAACTTCCAATCCCCACAAAATTTTCAAACCCTACCTCCACAAAACATAAACCCACAAGAGCCTACCATGTCTAAATTGATGAAACTGATGTTGGCCATGAAAGAGACCAATGAGGAAACGTAGAGGCATATGCAGGCTCAAAAGAAGCACATAAAACTTCTCGAGTCTCAGATTGCCTAATTAGCAAGCAATAATGCTCAGAGGCGGCAAAGGGAATTGCTAGGGAACCCATTTAGAGGGAGCATGTTAATGCCATTACTCTTCATAGTGGCGCTGCTATCATGCTCCTCCATTGCCCATTGATGGTGCCCCGACTACAAGGAAAAAGAAGGTGGTAGAGGAAGCAAAAGGGAAGAGTTCGACATCTGAGGTTGAATTATCTGAGGAAGCTGAACAAACAGGGAAGAAAAAAGAGAAGGTTTCTGAAGCGCAAGGCTATCTTTTTCTCATAGGATGCATCAATCAAAGGTCGATCAGCAGTTTGGTAAGTTCTTGGCTATGGTCAAGAGCCTTGAGGTAACGATTCCATTCATAGATTTAATTACCCAAGTCCCTGTGTATGCCAAATTTCTGAAAGACATGATCACCAGGAAAAGAGAATTTGGTGGGGTAGAACGTGTTGCTCTTACTAAAGAGTGCAGTGCTTTTATTTATAATAAAACCCCATCTAAGCTAAAAGATCCGGTAGTTTTTATATTCCCTGCCATCTTGGACCTATTTTTATTGATAAAGCTTTGTGTGATTTAGGTGCTTTTGTTTCTTTTATGGCATTATCTATTTATAAGAAACTTAACATGAGAGCACTTAAATGCACACAAATCACTTTATATATGGCTGATCGTTCTATAAAATACCCCCTAGGTGTTTTAGAGGACCTTTCTGTTAGGGTCGGAAAATTCTACATTCCTGTTGATTTTGTGGTGTTAGATATGGATGAGGATGGCTAGATTCCCATCATTCTGGGTAGACCATTTTTGTGTACTGATGGTGCTGTCATTGATGATAAGTCTGGGTCTTTTAACTCTGAGTGTTGGTGATGATAAAGTGGTTTTTTAACTAACCAATGATGTTAAGGCAACTATGCTTGAACAATCTTGTTGCAGTGCTGAGGTTTTAGATGAGGTAGGTGTAGAGAAGGTTCAAAATGCACCTAAGGTTGGCTTACCGTCTGGAGGTATCATCAAGAATATTTGGAGAAAAAAGATGTTTGATGAGGGTGGCACTCACTGCCAAGCCCCTCTAATCTGAGAAGTGGAGGTATTATGGTTGTGCGGCACCTTTATAAACCAGTGTTGTGCGAGAGGCAACCGTAATTTCCCTCTGATTTGTTTTCCCTTTTTTACAATTTTTTAGTGAGTGAGTGACACGGTCGTTCCACGTGCCAAATTAATATACCTAACTTAGCCTAGTTTAGGGCAAGAAAGGGTCGATTCCACGAGGAAGCAAAGATTAGCAAGGTTTGAAAGTAATTAAGCGAGCTAAGCCTATTTTTGGTGATTTTTGAGATTAATTGACCAACTAAGAAAACAAGAACTAATTAGCTAACAATTAAACCAAACGATTTGGGTTTAACAATGATAAGAAGACACTAGGGATAGGGGAATCACTAGTTAACCAATTGCTAACCTATTCGTCAAGCCAAGGGGATTCATTAGGATCAACTAAGGGACTAAGGTCACTCATATGTTTCCTAATTACTCTCTCGAGCTAATTAGGAGGACTTAATCAACCAATTTTACCTATTCTCATGGTAAAATCAATTGATCAAGTATTTCCACAACTCTTAGCGATTCGATTAAGGTCCTAGGAAGCCCAACACCTATTCTCATGGTGAAGTCAACCTATTGACTAACCTAAGGTCCATCAAAAGCTTCATCTCTCAATCCTTCACTGTTGATCCCCTAATCTAATTCAATTGATGATCAAGCAATTAAACAAGCTATTAAATTGGTTAGTCAACCCAATTTCTCCTAAATCTAACCCCCTAGCTTGACTTTGGAGGTCAGCTCATGATCTACCTAGTTCATCCCCTTCCCCTAGCTAAGGAATTACTCTAAAGCCATTAAAGAAGCAAAATAAAAAGCTTGAGCTAACAAATGAAGATCAACAATGGTGGAAAACATTATAAAAGAGCTAAACATCAACTAACCAACACTAATCAAAGATTAAAACAAGATAAGCAAGTATTAAGACAAAATAAAACAAAGAGATAGAACAAATACTCTAAATAGATGAACATAAAATGAAAAACTCCATAGAATTACCTTCAAAAAGCTTCAAGATGATTTCAAGATCTACTTTATCTCTCTAAAACTACTTCTCTCTCTCAAGTTTCTCTCTCTAATTAGGCTAATAATGATTCTGTAATTAAAAGGATATGTTAAGATTATTACAAAATTAGATTTATACCCTTTTAGAAATAAGGGCAAAATCGTAAACACGAAATAAAACTACGGAGCCTGGGCAAATGGAGCGCCCGCTCCTCACAACATGGAGCGCCCGCTCCATGCTTGGAGCGCCCGCTCCCCCAAACGCTCCCGGATCGCTCCAAGTTCCTGATCCTCTGTCTTCATTTCTTGACCCCTGGAGCGCCCGCTCCCCTGTTATAAGCCTCTTTTTGCTTGATAACCTTCCAAAACACTTAAGGCAAATATTAGATGGGGGTGTATGCATATGCATATGCAACAACCTATATACATCCTATTTATATGCAAATGAGCTAAACTAGATGCTAAACACGAGATAATAAGAAATGATGAAAAAGGAAAGGAAAAGGAAGTTAAAAGACCTAAAATGCATCTAAGTGCCCTAAAAATACATCCAAATAAGTGAACCTAAAGTCCACTTATCAGTGAGAGTGAGGGTACTAACGTTGTTTTTCCTCTTAGCATCGTCCTTTGTTACCTTTTGGCATTGAGGACAGTGCCAAGTTCAGCTTGGGGGAGGATTTCTGTTTGTATTCCTTATCTCTTTTACTGCTTTGTAGGATAGATTTACTGCTTTTGCAAAATACTGAAAAATCAAAAAATTATGGTTCCCATGAATGGTTTAGTTGCCTCCTTGTGCCCCTTGTTGTGCTCTAATCGAAAATGATTTGACTCTGTTTTCTGTATAGCTGAGCATTTGTGATCTTGAGGCTATGATTTGATGTTTGATTGTCATGATTTCGAGCGAGTTTTGATTATTATATAATACTTTATGCTGCATGCCTGAATTGGTTAGACTGTGAGGCCTCTTTGTAAGCCTATTGGATTCATATGATTATCCAGCCTGTTTTTGTGTGTTAGTACCTCTTTAGTGGATTGATCTTGACTTTGACTTCGTACTTGTCTGATATTCAATGACTTGTAGCATTTGTTGTGATAGAGGCGTTCTTTTGTCTGATTCTTGAGCCTCAGAGTGAATTTTTGATGTACTTACGAATCGCTAAAGCGAAGATTTTGGAAAGAAGAAGGTAGTTGACTTACTTAGTGCTTGCATTTTATCGTCCTTAGCCCCGCTGAGCCTAATGACCTTTGCTTCGATACTATTTCCAATCCTAGATTCGGGGAGATTTTGTATGGGTTGAGTTTGAGATTGGTTTTATGGTTTGGTTTGGTTTTTGGAGAATCACAGTGTATTTGATGTGGTTTGAGTGTGAGAAAAACCAAAGTTTGAGTTGCGTGAATGATTGGTTCGTAAAATGAAAGAAAAAGAAAAGTACTAAAAAGTTCAGAAGAATTCAAAGTTCCTTCATTCACGTATGTTTATAAAGAAAAATATGTTACATTGCTTGAAAATCTGGCTGTTGTGAGTTTTCATCGATTTATTAGAGTTGGGTTATGTTTTGTGGTTATATGGTGTTGTTGGGAGTTGTTTCGGCCATCTTAGGCCTTGTTTGAGTTATTCATGCTCCCCCTTTCTCGGTTTCTCCACCACATTTCCTAAAAGTAACCCCCTACCTCTTGCCTAAGCCACATTACAACCCTATAAAGTCCTCTTGAGCTCGTCTTTGCATTGTTTGTTGGATTGATTTCAAGTCAGTTTGTCAAAGTTAAAGAGTATGTCTGCTAATTGAGTCGACTTGGCTAGGATGAGCGTCATTTAACCTTCTGTAAACACATGAGAGTGTGAGTGGAAAGGGCATTTATGGTCGGGTTGGTGGTGTTCGGGCATATTCTTTTCCTGCCACGAAATTGATAGGAGTGACACCTTTGTGAGCACCTTTTTAGGATTTGTATGCCATGTAGATGAGTTGAATTTGATGGTTTGCTTAAATGATTGGTAGTTGGATGGATTTGATTAGCCGAACTTGAATTTTGCCTGCTTGAGCGATTCTTAGTCTTGAAAATGTTTTTGAGCTTTGATTGTTTTTATCTATGGGGTGAGGCAACCTATTCCATGTTCATGTTCTTTTTGCTTGATGACAAGCAAAGGATTAGCTAATTCGTGCGTCATTTGAGCTATTTTATACTAATTATCCTATATAGTCGTGGTTTTGTGTTTTAGTGTTGAATTGTAGGCTTTAGGGAGTTTTCTCCTTATTTCCGAGCTATTTGGAAGCAATCACGGCTTTACGAGATGTTACGAGGCACGTAGGAATGGTCACAAACTTTATGGATGGTTTAGGAGGTCCCAAGACCTCTAACGTGAAGAATTGATAGTCAAAGAATAAAAAGGAGCTTCCCCGTACTCTGATCGGGCGAAGTATGGCCCGATTAGGTGAAGATTTAGTGATCAGGTGGTAGGGTTTCGCACCCGATTGGGCGGACATCACCCGACCAATCGGGTGAAGAAACAAAGAAAACATGTGGATCAAATTCAAGCCAAACTCGATCGGGTAAGGCCCACCCGATCGGTCATGCCAAATTTTGCTGATGTTGCGGCTTGGCTGCTTGTGCGTCAAGGGTGAAAGGTGCTGGGCCAAATTGCTCACCACCCGATCGGGCCACACTGCCCACCTGATCGAGCAGGCCCATATTCTCATCAATGCCGCTGCTGGCTGTCTGCGTCCAAGAGAGAATGAAGAGTTGGGCCATAGTGAGGACCCGATCCTGGACCCGATCGGGCAGGTGATCAGGTGGGCGTCACATTTGGTCCGTTGCTGCTGCTGTGTGGAATCCATGACATGTGTTGGGCATTTTTTGTGTGGGCCCGATCGGGTTTTGCACTCGGTTTCGCGAAATCCTATCTTTTAATTGTCGTTTTTAATTAGATTTTGAAGCTATTATAAATAGCTTTCTGTCATTATTTTATAGACAGTTTTTATTCTAGTTTATTTTCCATTGCTCTTAGTTTAGTTTTTTGATAGCTTTATTAGATTCGACACTTTAGATTAGTTGAAGGAGTGACTGAACCTCGAATTTGATATCAATAATGGTTATTGCTTTTCGTCATACGGTATTGTTCTTCTTTCTTTATTTCTTTAATTACTTTTGATTGCTGAGTTTAATTATTGATTTGATTCATGATGTTAGGATTAGAGTTTTATATTTATTTTATTATTGTTCAATAAATCATGTCTAAGTAGTCTAATTTCTACGGATTTAGGGAGGGAAACCATGTTTATACCTTGATTACTTTGAATTGCTATTAGTTTTTGGGGTTTAATAGATTGATTATGGTGTGATTTGTTCTTTGATGAGTAATTAATGTTATTTCGCAGTTTCATTGATTGCTTGAGGTTAACAATTGTTTGCACAGACCCGTCCTACTTTTAAAGGCTTAGTACACATAAGTAATTCTGATTATGTTTGTGAACATGCTGCATATGTTAAATTATGGGCGTTGAGACTTAACCATAGCTTGACACGTGCTTTATCTATCGATTCTTGACCTAGGCTCTGATAGTTGTTTGATCCTTTGATTGGTATAAGCATGGTGGACCGAACTAGATCCCTAGACCTTTATTTCATAGTTTAAATCTCATCTTTTTATCGCTTTCCTTAGTCTATATAGTAGTTCAACTGTTTCCTATCTGATTTTGTCTGAAGTAGCTGTTTAGCTGGATATCAACTTAGAACTCCATCTCTTTGTGGATTCGACCCTACTTCCCTTGACTATCATTGTTAAAGGACTTAGGATTTATCTTTGATTAGATGATACGACTTTAGCCTGCCAGCACTCCACTGCTCATTTTGAATACTGCGGCGTTGCAGATATTGTCGTCGAGACGAGTTCGTTACATGATATACTCTTGGAGCTCCGGCGTCATGTGCACAGAGCCACACTAGTGTATGTGATAATGTCAGTGCGGTTTACCTCTCCGGTGATCCTGTCCAACATCAGCGCACTATACACATTGAGATCGACATTCATTTTGTTCGGGACGGAAAAAGTGGCCGAAGGCCTTGTTCATGTGCTTCATGTTCCTTCATGCTACTAGTACGCTGATAACTTCACCAAAGGCCTACCACTCACTTTTCAAAGCGTTTCGATCTAGTCTCAACATTCTTCCTAATCTCGCTTCAACTACGAGGGTTTAATAGAATATGTTAATATTCTATTTAGTTGTAAATATATCTTTTCTTTATTGTTGTATATCTTAGTTAGTTTGTTACCTAATTTATAGAAGCCTCTTTGTATTTATACTGACTAAGTGCCAATTAATGATTAAGCAAATAATCATTCTATTACTAACTGCTAATTGTCGAGGATAACAAGATGAACCTTAGGTCTTTCAACACTGCCACCTGAATTATATTTGATTTTCAAGCCAATTGTCTATCGAGAGTTCTTTTCGCTAGTGGCAACAACTTAAACTCCCACGTTCCATTTTTGTGGAGACCCTCTATTTGCTTCTCCACTTTATCTCCCCATCCTGAGTTTTTACTACTTTTTAAAGTTGTGAATTTCCTTCCCTAGCGAAAGAACTGCAAGAAAATATATATGCCTAACAACGAATCATTCACAATTCACAAAGAGTATAACGAGATAATTTGTACCATAGAAAGCACTTACTTTTAGTTTCATGTGTGTTATGTAGTCAGGAAGTTTGACACATGGAATTTTACAACACATCCCTCGTCCAAAAGCTCATTTCTTCGAAGTTTTCGCTGCCAATTGGACTTGTAGCCCCTTTCGGCTCACGCACAATAGAAGTAGTCATAGGCCTGCCCGTAGTCGCCTCCTCTGTCTTTCTTACAACACTCTCGTGTTGGTCGGTCACCTCTGACATCGTACGCTGCTCCTCACTATCTATCCTTTATCATGGGCAGCCTTTGCTAGCTGCAACAACTCAACTCATGCACTTATGGAATCCTCCTACTTGAACCACCAATCCTCAAAGACGTCATCTAATTTGAAGTAGTGAGAGGTAAGAGATTGAGTACTAATGCAAGCATCTTCCAAATACGGAAACTCGATCCTTAAAAATTTTGACATTGCAATAAACAAAAAGAACTTTTATCTCGAGATGATAGATATGAAAGGTACGAACTATATTCGAACTTTTTTTAAAGGTCTCATGGATTCATTATTGTTGGTAGGTACCAATGATGAGTCCATATTTGGCGTATATTTAGAGTATTTCGGAGTTCGTTTTGCAAAGGTTTAGACCTTGAGAGGCGGAGTTTCGTATATATTAGCCGAAGTGAGGTATATGGAGAATTGAAATGGTTTCAACACATTAGAGGAGATTTAGGGACGTTTGGAGACTTTATATTATTTTAATCATTTACAGGTGGACTTCGTCCCATGTTCGTGGTTCATTTGATAAAGGAAGTCAACAAAGTTCGTGGTGATTGCAATTCGGTTCTCGTTCGTGGATGTTCGATAATGTACGTGTTCAAGCATTGGGTGTGTGTTAGCATGTTGATTCGTGTGTTGAAACATGGAGCGAGCTTGTGTGGAGGGTGTTGAGATGCCATGCACTCGCAAGCCAAGAAAGCACTCGTAGCAAGCAGCCTAGCCGCAAGTATGCGCACCTCACACAGTCTCTCGCACAGCCCGCCCGCCATCCAGCAAGCAGCAGGACAACAATCCGCAAGCATCAACTCTGCGCAACCCGGGCATTCATCCGCGCCCCTCGCGCGCCTGGCGTGTCACAGAAACACAACTCACCTGCTGTACGCGGAAGCGATTTGACGATCTCTAGCTTATTTTACTTAGTTTTAATCAGTTTATTAAAGAACTCTTATGATGAGTTTGAACTTAGAACCTTAATTAAAGAGAGAAACCACCCTTTCCCTCTTTAATCCTTTCAAGTTAGATTTAATTATTGAAGATTTGTTGATGGACTCTATACCAGTCGCAACGTAAATCTACTCTTAAGAACGGTGATTTGATCTTCGGTTAGTTTATTGTGAGTTATCTTTTATGAACTCTTTCTTAATTATAAATTTTGATATCTATTTTATTGCATGATTATTGATTTTATTTCTATGAAGTACAACTAGTCTCTCTTCACAATTAATCTATTGCTAGAACTTAGAATGATTGCCGATTCTTTTGTTCTTCGTTCATGAGTAGCCAACTAGGGTTTAACTTATAATCCGATTGTTCTTGTTATTTTCTAGTGAAATCATTGTTTCCGAATTGAATAATTGCGCTAGTGATTGTTGTTTGGCTCATAGATTCCTAGGGTTTGATGTGTTTTAGAATCGAACCATAATTGCAGATTCAATTAGGTTGTGCTTTAGTTCAGTTATTCTATCTGTAGATTCGGGTAGTTTAGCTAATCTTTAGAGGGCAACGGGATTTAATTCTCAATTTATCTGTGATTTAAGAGTAGTTGTTTATACTTAGAAGCCGATGATCGATAAACCGAATCGAAGTGAAAATCAACTGAACTCAAGACTCTTCTCTATTGATCTTTCCTTATTTTAATATTGTTTTCTTGGATTGTTAGATTACTATTGTAATCTGAAATAAACCCTTTCAATCTCTTATACAAATACTTTGGTACCTATGTCTCTATGGTTCGACCCTACTTACCTCCTACATTATTTGTGTTGGAAAGTTGGATTATAAATAGTGTCTTTGGTAATTGCGTAGGACCGGGTCCCACCGACCAACTTTCGAAAAATAATGATTTTATAGGTTGTTCTGACATGGTAACCTGAAACGATCGGTTAAACTTAGATTTTGCATGTGAGTATGCACTTCAAGGAGACTTTTCGGCTTCTCTTGGCTCAACACAACGATTTTTCAACAAACATACTTTACCCTTTTGGGCACGAATTTCGAGAAGTCCTACAAAACGAATACCAATAAGCTGAGTTTTCAGACACACACTTCTAGACAACTTTTTCAAGCCAAAAATGACGTGATACTGGGAAGAAGAAACTGACATGCACCATTTACGGACACAAATTTCGAGAATCACTACAAAAAGGAGTACCAATATGTCGGGTTTTCGGGCACACACTTCATCCCAAAATAAAGTTAAAAGTCGTCTTGAAGTTTGTGCCTGGAAACTCGACTAATTAGAACCTTTTTTATAGGGATTCTCGAAATTCGTATTCATGAAGGGGGCACGATATTACCCGTTTCGGGAAAAAATATCGTCTTCTGCCCAAAAAAGTCGCCTTGAAGGGCGTGCCTGATAACCCAGCTTATTGGTACAAGTTTACATGAATTATCGAAATTTTTGCCTATATAGGGTTCATGACGGTGTTCGTTTTTTGAAAAAACTTTTAAAGAACCCATAAATCAAACACTATCAGTAGTTGGTATCTTCCTAAAATAATCAATGGATGAGCCCTTCAAAAGAAGAGTGGCCATAGTTTATACCTTCAATATCAGTTTTTCTTTTTATGATCATAGAAAAAGACATGCCCAAAGACGCATGACATTATATTGCGGAATTTTACAACAGAGCATCTCACATGGGGTTTTTTGTTTTTGTGTGTTGCGGAATATTTGATTATTCATATAACACCCAGAAAGAACACATTCGCCCCAAAAATTTACAGGAAAACATATTCGCATGACATTATTACTACCATCTTGTCTATAATCGGAGTGCTCTAATAACATTTAAAATGTGTTAGTGTTGTATATCTAGAGGCCCTTTCCGTTAGGGATTTTTTATATAATAAGTCTCAAATATATGTCATTCTCAGAATAATAATCATGAGGAGAATAAGATTACGTTCCATTTTCACTACGCATACGTGTTACCTCTTTATTAATAATCAAGCAGCCACGGCAACGAATTATAGAAAAATATGTTCAACTGATTTTCTAAAAAATAAATTCATGCTCGTCTAGAAAAATCATCAACAATTGTCATGAAATAAGTGGTGTTGTAGGTAGAAAATCAGGCACTTATTTAGTGAGACGTGGCCTAATCTATGATTGACACGTGTCACTGTATGAGGGATGATGGTTAGTTGTCAGCATCAGAAATCACATGTCTTTTCCTATGAAGATGACAAGTGTCAACCTCTGATTTCTCAGCCAATGGTTGCAAAGGCCTGGGTAATTCGAGAACACTCAATCAACTATGCCACATGTCTATTTCTTAGTGGATAGCCAATTAAAAGACCCTATTTTAGGGCAAGATAAGGATTCCCAAAGGCCTCGAAAAAGTATAAATACACTTATGTCACGTCAGATGGTGTAAGAACACATTTTCCCGTGAATTGATATTGTCATATCAGAGCATATCTCTCTAGAGTTTATCCCTCTAAAATACTGATCACTTCAGTGTCAGAGTGGGAATCAACCCGAACCCTCGTTGGTTGGTTTCCTTCGTGTAGGTTCGGAGCGCGGGTTGGATCATACCTACACAACTATCGTAAATTACCCTTTTACCATAGAAGAACATCAAGCACACTACAACCACTACTAGAAATAGTAACATTAACGACCGATATATAACGACGGTTACAATAATTTAGTCGTTAAACACTTAAAGTGAGAAAATTGTCAAATGCACACTGGGCGCCGTCCTTCAATTTTAAATGAAAATCAAAAGCGCTAAAACTTTCAATTTGGGGGCTTCGTTATTACTCAAAGTTGGGTTTAGAAGTTTAGAACATAGAAGCATCACCCCTTTCTCCCAAACAATGAAGGTTCTTCTCCACCACACACCTTTCTCCAAGCGATGCTAGGGTTCTGATAATTCAGTCGATGATCACCTCAGAGATCACCGGACCAAGAAGGTATTAACTCTTTTATATTTCTTCCAATTCACCCGATGTTAGGGTTCTGAGTTCTGATATCAATCTTCCCGAACTTTTTTGCCAAATCTGTGCTGATTTATTAGGATTTGATATATCCTCATGAAAGAGAGATAATGACGCTGGGTAACAAGGTCGTAGTTCAGATTTCCCCTCACACCTTCTCCGCCATTGGCATCGCCATCTATAATCGTGTCCCCGTTCTTGAAGTTGCCTTGTATCTTTCAATTCAAGTTTTGTCTAAGAGAATTAAATCTTGTTTTATTGCGTTGTATATCAATTCGATCTACTTATTGCATTATTATATTTATTTAAGCTTTGAACCTTCAATTTGGTGAGAATACCTTGTCACTTATCAGAGATTCATCAATTCTTTATGTAGAACCTTCTAGCTGTGTTTGATTTTGTGATATAAATGCTTTTGGATAGGTATCCTCAAGTGTCAAGTTTCCAGTTTGTGATATAAATAATGTGTTTTATTTTGTGAAGTCGACCCCTTTTTTCTTGTTTAGATGAGTCAGTTTAAATGTTTGATTGTGGCTTTCATCGACAACTTTATTAGAGGTACAAACCCTTTTGTGATGCTAGAGGCTCTTTAATGGTTACTGTCCCTAAATCTTTTTCATTAGGCTCTTCAATGCTTGGTCATTTTATACCCTATTTATTTGGGATTTGAAGAAGGGTTTACATGATGTCCTCACTTTTGTGTATTCTATACAATGGTACATCTTTCTCCTTCGCACTGTGAGGTGCTCGGTGGAGGGAATTTTTGTTGCGCCTTAGACGTGCGTGGATGCAGGTATATATAATAGGTTAACTGTTTTGTGCGAGTATTTTTAATTTAAGTTCTCATATGACTTGTTTCATGTATAGATTAGTAATTCAACGATAGGTAGTAGACTCTTTTTGTTGTGGGTCTGGGTTGTTGATGCTGGCACAAGGTCTTGTCTGGTTTTGTTGGTTGATGCTTTTGTGTGCTGCTGCTCTTCTGTTGGTTGACTAGTGTTGTTGGGGGTGGAGCTGTTGTTGCCGTCTTTGTGTTCTTGGGACTGTTGTATTTATCAATTTTGGTGTAAGGGTAGCTGTTGATGCTGTTTTACAGATGTGAACTGTGAAGATCCGCGTCTTTCGACAGGTGTGTTGAAACGGTTACGACGCTCATCATCAGATGCCCGGAGGCTGTAAGATATTGTTGGCGATGAGGAACTTTCTTCATATGGTTCGACCCCTAATTCAGCAGACTTCGCACAGGTTTGTCCTCGTATCTGAATCTTTTATGCATTATGCACATGCACATCCACTTTCCTTCTCTGTATTCATGTTTCTCTACATTTCTTATCTTTTACTTTGAGGTATGGTTTTTGGAAAGGGTTCTCTCCAATGAGATAGTTAATGTTTAGGTAATGTTATATCGGTAAACTTACTTTATTTTACTCTAAAGTGTAATTTTTACTGAAGCAAGGATATGCCTAAGCTTGATTACCATTCAAAATACCCTGCTTGCTAAAAAGATAAAAACTCAATTGATTTCGATCCATTGCCTGATTGCTTCTACATCCTGTCTCTCCACCCTTCATTCAATAAGTGCCATGCTTGCTGCTTCGTCTTTCTCTCACTTGTCTTCCCCCTTTCTGTCTGAGATATTTAGAGCTTCTGAAAGGTTCACCTTACACAACTTTGCTTCGCTAGGACCGTGGCACGAAGTTATGTATAACTGTGCTATGAGGTGTAAAATATAGGTATACTCACGATGAAGTAAGAATGCTTGTTTCTTAAAATGTACTAAGAATGCCAATAATGTTGTTGACAAATTATGGAAAATATGTTATTGAGAGCTTTGGGCCTTTTTTGTTTCTAAGCTTGCCTCCACTACCAACAAAATTCTGTCGACATGTCCTTGGATCGAGCAGTTTGGTCTATCCCCAATTCCCCACTCCCTTATGTTCCACCCCCTGAACCTAGATGGGCACGAGACTTTAAGTTCGTGGAATCAAGATTTTTATCACAGGGTTCATGAGGTGTGATTACAATACCAAGCTGCTTGAGGCAACAGGGTTGTGGGATGGACAGAATTGTGTGAGGTTGTATTACCTGGAGTTGAAGAGAAATGGGATGGACAGAATTGGTTTGATTTTTTTGATGAAGATGATGATGATGATTACCTATCTAGGTTGTATAAGAACGGAGAGGTATTTGAGGAGAAAGAGTTTGGGAAAATACAACTTAAACCATGGATGATATTCACTGAGAAGAGTCATTTCAAGGATATATTGAAAGATTATTGTGTTCAAGAAGGATTTTGTATAACAGTTTTGTGGGCTGATAACTATAGATACACTGCTACATGTGCTTCTAAGTGTTGTGATTGGAGAATTCATGCAAGCAAGTTGGCTGATGGTCGGACATGGGCCATCAAAAAGACATACCCAGCTGTGCATGCATGTAGGGGTTTAGAAACATATAATCCTATATGCACTACAAGTGGGCTGCTTCAAAGTTGATGGATGATATTAAGTCAAATCCTGATATAAAGGGAAAGGAATTGAATAAGAAGCCCTTCAAAAGGTATGGAATATACATGAAGCAATCCACATTATACAAGATGAAAAACTTTGTAATTAATGAGATCTTTGGTGGGCATGATAAATCATATGGACTGCTAAATCCATATGTCAGAGTTATTCATCAAACCAACCCCAACTCCACTGCTTCTTGTGCACTCACTGATATAGGGCATCCAGAAAGGGCTTTGCAATTCAGCTCCATATTCATTTCATTTGAAGCTCAAGGTTGTAGATCTTTGATAGGAGTTGATGGAGCTCATCTTAAAGGGAATCATGGAGGAATATTGTTCTCTGCTATTGGGCTAGATGCAAACAATTTGATTTTCCCTCTGGCATATGTTGTGGTTAGTATTGAAGACAAAGAAAACTGGTTCTTCTTCTTTCACCATCTACATAACATACTCAAAGATGCAAATAGGAGGGATTGGACTATAATTTCAGAAAGACAAAAGGTAAATTCATTCTTTTTTCCTTATGTTTTCAGCTTTTCAGTTTCATTTCTTTTTGAATTTCTTATTCTGTTTTCAGTTTTTCAGTTTCATTTCTTTTTGTATTTCTTATTCTATTTTCAGTTTCATTTTTTTTGTATTTCTTATTCTCTTTTCAGTTTGTTAGTTTCATTTATATATGTACTTGTGGTTGGCGGGTTCATCCAGGGTGTTGATTTAGCTCTAAAAGATGTTTGGCCAGAAGCTAGGAGGAGGTATTGTTGTAGACATCTGAGCAGGAATTTTAAGAAGCAATTTCCAGGTCCTTTGATGTACCTTTTGTTTTGGAGAGCATGTAATGCTACCAATACTTTCACATTCAAAAAGGCTATGGAGAGGTTAAGTAAAGAAGGGAAAGAGCCTGTTATGAAATGGTTTGCAGATTTAGGAAATCAATGTACTTGGACTAAGCACAAGTTTGAAACAAGTGTGTGCTGTGATAGCAACACAAGTAACTTTGTGGAGAGTTTCAACTCAACCCTAGGTGTTGATAGGTGTAGACCTAGATTGACCTTGCTAGAAGGTATTTGAACTATTTTTGAACTATTTTTGAACTTACAGTTTCAACTAAAAAATGTAATTAATATTGATGATGCATTTGAATTTCTGTGTGCAGGTATAAGGAGGGTTTGTATGGTGAGGATTGATACAAGACAACAAAATGCAAAAGAATAGGATAAAAGTGGAATATGTCCAAAGATAGTGAAGATATTGAAAGAAATTGCTCAGAAAACAAAGGTGTGCTCATCTCATATGTCTGCTCCTGGTGAATTTTGAAATACATGAAGGTAAATCCCAATTCCCAATGAGTTTGAACAAAATGAAATGTGCTTGTGGTGCTTGGCAAATATGGGGGATACCTTGTAGACATGCCATTAGGGCAATAAAAGCTGCTAAGTTAGATGTGTACAAATATGTAAGCACTTGGTATTATGTGAAGAACTACAAAGCAACTTATGCAAACAACATAGCACCCATTCCTGATGCTGCACAATGGCCTGAGTTTGAAAATCTACCAACTGTTTTGCCACCTCCACTGAACACGGGTGTTGGAAGACCAAGCAGGAATAGAAGAAGGGAAGAGGGTGAAGAGGCAAAAGGGAAAAGGGCAAGATATGTGAAGTGCAAGAATTGTGGACATTTTGGGCACAACTTAAGAACTTGCAAGGGGGCTCCAACTGCAAAGGAGCTACAATCCATGGAAGCTGTTGTCACAATTGACAAGAAGAAAACAGATCAGTCAAAGCAAGGGAAGAAGCAAGCAAAGAAGCAAGCAAAGAAGCAGCAAGATGAGATTCCTACAACTAGCAGTCAGCCACAACCTTCTCAGATGGACTTGTAGTTATTGTTTGTGTAGTTTTGAATTAGAGTTTTTTGTGCTTAACTTTTCATCTGAACATAAGTTTTGTGTAGAATTATCACATTAGAATTATTAGTTTTTTTTGGGGATCGGTTTACAATATGGTGGATGACATTAGTATAAGGTTCAAATGTATCAGTTTTTGGGAAAAAATTATACTGTATGGCAGCTATCAGTTTGTTGTGGATGACTTTAGTACAAGGTTCAAGTGTTTCAGTTTGTTGTGGAATTTTTTTTTGGATGAAATATTTTGATTACATAATTTAAGTACTTATACTACATAAGCTATATCATCATCATAAGATTACTCAATTAACCAAACCCATACTATATTAATAAGATGGAATAACTACTACATCATTACGGTTTTTCGAGATCCGTTTTTTTCACTTAAAAACAACAAAAAGCAAAACAAAATACATCACAACTGCAACTTTGACAACCAAATTCACAAATTCTCCATTATTCTTCAGTTCTTGCTTCACAAATTTCATTTCTTCAGCAAAATCATCCACAGTATTCCTTCCTTCATTGAAATTCAATGTGATAATATCATCTTTTTCAACCCAAGCAAAAGCACCACAACCCCTGCACTTATAGTATGGTCTCCGAAAATTATTGGTAGACTCAGAAAATCTCATTTCCATCAGTTTTGG
This sequence comes from Patellifolia procumbens, assembly GCA_947645195.1. Lineage (NCBI taxonomy): Eukaryota > Viridiplantae > Streptophyta > Magnoliopsida > Caryophyllales > Amaranthaceae > Patellifolia > Patellifolia procumbens. The sequence continues at coordinate 162,484 of CANSGD010000758.1, read as the reverse complement.
TGGCACACATTTGGAGTAGTTCTTCAGTTTGCAGCACCTCGATTCATTATCCAGCAAAATTGGTGAAGCGTTGGCAGACCTTGATGAAGATGACCAAGAGGTAGCCATGGATGTAAAAAAAAGAGATGCACAGGTAGATGAGAGGGAGAATGCAGAATATATAAAGAGAGGGTGAGCTTTTATAAACATAAACATGAAAAAATGGAGGGAAAATGGTGGGAAGCATGGAAATGGAGGGAAGGGTTGAAAAACGGTGGGAAAATAGCTAACTTAGGTAAATTAAAGTTAAACATAGGTTATTAAACGTCTGTGCCAATAGATGGTTACGGAAGTAATTAGCACTAATAAATAATGGTACTATGTGTAATGTATTGGTTTTTAATGGTACGAGATAGAAAGCCAATAGTTTGATGGTACCAGGTAGAATTTCCCTACATAAATTAATGTCGATCTTGACGAAATTTAGAAATTGTAATTTGCATGATTTTATGAAGAATATTACAATAACGTGTGGTACTGTATGAATCAAAATGACATTTGTCATGCCACCTATGAAAATCGCTTGTGCAACACGTAGGATGCATCATTTTTTTTAAATAATAAACTTAAGGGTAATAGTAAAATCTTGACGAAATTTTCCAAGTTCTTCTTTTTGTTTTCCCTTAAATTTTACTAAGTTAAAGGAGTTGGTAACTATAAATTAATAGCTAATAAGATTGTAGCTTCGTGGCAAAATTATGGTATTTTAAATAGTTGTCTACAGGAACAGATACTCTTAGATGCATTTTGTTAAACTTCAGAAATATAATCTATTATCAATTATAATTATTAAAACTCGTGGCAATTGAAGTCACCCATTGACAAGGCGCCACTGTACAGCCAACGTAGCACCTCTTTTTAAATTATATTTAAAAAATAAATGCAATGAGCTTTCAACCTACGACCTATAAGACTTCCATCACTCTATTATTAGGCTACAATTTTTTAGTGATCAACGTTTGCTTTTATATTATACATATACTCTTATTTCGTATTTCAAAAAGAAAAATTAATCTTCAATAATAAATGCCTTTTTAGCACACTTTAGCCCGCCACTTGTCATTCCATGTCACATGGTAACGTGGTGCCACTGTACATATTATATCTGTGCATATGACATAGAATGTCATGGGTTGTCTAAAGTGTTGTAACATGGCGTTAATGTTGAAGATTTTTTTTTTTTTTTTTGCGTTTTGAACAAATGAGGTTAGGGTATATGTAAATATAAAAGCAAAAGTTGATCATTAATAAAAATGTAGCCTAGCGGTGGAGTAATGGAATTTTCCTTAATTCCACCACTAGGCTACAACTTTTATAATAATCAATTTTTCTTTTTATATTACTTATATTCTTGTCTCATTCGTCAAAAAGTAAAAGAATATTCAATGTTAAATACCTTTTAGCACACTTTAGTTCAGCCACGTGTCATTTGATGTCACCTGCTGATATTGTGCCACTATACGTCTCACATGTCAACATGTGACATGGAATTACTAGTGGCCGTATAAAGTATGATGAAAAGGCTTGGAGTGTTGAAGTTTTTTTTTTCTTTTTTGAACAAATGAGATAAGGGTATATGTAATATAATAACAATAGTTGCTCATAAAAAATTAGAAAAATTGCTTATAATAATGCAACCTTTTGGCGATTCGCAAATAATAATGCAACCTTTCGATTATTCTGGAATAATGCAACTTTTATACCCCATTTATTTTGAATAGGACAAAATCGGATAAAATCAATTATAACCTGAAGAATAGGTTTAGTGGGACACGTGTCGGCTAACAATTGGTTCTAATAAACAAATTTAAAAAAAAATTAAAAAAAAAGATAAAACAAAAAATATATCTAACCCCCCCTAACCCGTGCCCCAAAAATACTGAAATCCCCACCCCACCACCCCCTAACCTCTCTCTCCCTCTACCCACCATCCCCCAGCCGCTACCACCCCCCCTCCAACTCCCCGACTGCCGGCAGCCTGAACTACTCCTAGTCCTACCACTGAACTACTCCAGTTCTACTCCGAAGTAGTCCACACAACTTCACCAACAAAACAAATGTCGACTTGCATTCCCACCGCCGCCGCTGACGTCGCCAACACCACCACCACCACTTATTCACTCTGTCTCCACCGTCGCCGCCGCCACCATTTCTACTCTCATCTTCCAACCGCCCAAACACCCAGGCTTCCTCCTTCTTCATCTTCTTCCTCTTACTTCCTTCTTCTTCTATCACTTTCTCTACCACCTCAATTGGATCAAATATCTTAATTCTTTCAAACAAGTTAATTTGCTTCTTCGATTGCGATTCTAATTCCTGTTCTAATTCCGATTTCGATTCCTTAACATAATTCAATGATTCTCATTTCGATTCAACAACGGCGGATGAAGGATCAACACCGCAAGCGGAGCGGAGCTGCTAAATGCTGAAGGCAGGGCGGTTGTTGCGTCGATGGCAGTAGGTGGCCTGGGGTGTGTAGGTTGGTGGCAGTGGCCGTGGGCGTGGGTTGGGGGTGGGGGTGGGTTTAGTTTAGATTTTTTTAAGTTTATTTAATAATTAATTTAAATTTAAATTTTTAATTAAAAAATTACCAATGGTTCAGGTCATCGGTCATTTGATCTTATTTAAAATAAATGGGGTATAAAGGTTGCATTATTCCATAATAATTAAAAGGTTGCATTATTATTTGCGAATCGCCAAAAGATTGCAGTATTATAAGCAATTTTTCCTAAAAATTTTGTAGTCTAAAGGTGGAGTGATAAAATGTTACTCCTCCTTCCCAATTTATTGCAACATTTGACAAAAAAATACTGTATTTTTTGGTCAAATGTTGCACTTAAATTGGGACGGGGAAGTAGTTTATAGATTGTGGGTTCATAACTTATTGCATTTATTTTGAAATATTTTTTTAATAATGTGTCACATCATGGTTTTAGTCTCTATGTCTAAAAATTCTTTTATAGCCAGAGTGACCAAGTAAGCTGATTCTAAAATTACATCAGTCACAGAGAGAGTGAGGAAAGAGAGAGAAGAGATATGGAGGGTGTAGGAATGCCAGTGAGCCTAGGAAAATCGATAATAGTACCAAGTGTTCAAGAGTTAGCCAAAGGTCGTGTGAGTGAAATTCCAGAAAGATACATTCGATGTGACCAAGAACCACAAATAATCTTAGCAGCTGAGGAAGAAGATAATGATAACCTTCAACTGCCCATCATCAACTTGGAAGCTTTAGTTAGTGGAGATGAAGTTGAGTTGCAGAAGATGCATTCAGCTTGCCAAGATTGGGGCTTTTTCCAGGTTTAAGCTTCTCTTTTCACGTCTTTAATTATTAGAATTTAAGTAGGTATTGAGAGAACTATTAGCAATGCTCTTTTGGTAAAGTTTATGGCATGAACTTTAATTTTTGCTTATTAGCAATGACATATAAAAAGGTTGTTGGGTAAAAGTTCACAAAATAAGGTCATCTTATGACCTATAATGACAAACAGTCATCTGTCCAAAAGAAAAAAAAAAGCTGAGTTAATGGGCAAAAAAACAACCAAACGTCGCCGTTCCAGCAAAAGAAGCCAGCTGCAAACTGACAAAGCTGCTGCCCCCTCTGACGCGCTCATGACATGGCGGCATCTCATTGGTGGATGGAGGTGAGAGAATTTTTAGCCGTTTAAAACATTAAACGGCTATTTTCTCCTTGAAATTAAATTCAAAAAATAAAATAAAAAATACCAACTGTCATATTTTTTCGAGATCTATAAAATGAGACCAATTTTGATATATTTTGGTAAATTTTTCTGAAAATCACTTTTCTCCCTATTTTCTCTTCACACAGAACTTCCCTTGCTTTCATATAATTTTTCAACTTGTGTTCAATTATTAATTATCTCAATTAATTATATACGATTAAATTAATTACACTTCAATTATTCTTAATTACGTTGAATTAGAACTTAACAACGTTTAAGTATAAATTTTCGCTAATAATCAATTTTTCTTGTTCATAAGCATATTGAATAAATAAATAATGTAAGAAAGAGAAAGTATGGTAGGGTAAGGGGGAGAAGTTGATGAACTTTAAAATAGGTCATTGTTAATAAGAAAAGGTTGAAAGATGACATTTTAGGAGAGAGAAAAGGAATTAATAGTGCCATAAACTTTTATAAAAAGATCATTGCTAATAATGCTCTGAGTGATCATCGCTCAATAGTAGGTCACTATGAGACGATGCTATTGTAATTTTGTAACAACACCTCACGCGCAGCTTGACGTCATCCCAAAGGCAGAACACAATGATAACTAATTCCTAAATTTCAACTGTTTGATAAAATCCATAACTAAGCCTGTTTTCTAACATTGTACTATAAATATAATGAATACAACTAATAAAACTATAAATATGATTATAGAACCATAATTATTACAACTAAAAAGGAATAATTGATAACTAAGAAACATCATATCATAATTGATGACTAAAATTTAACATAGATACACTTTAGAATAGGGGCGTTTGGGGTATTTTGAGGAAAAGGGTTTGGATCTTAATCAATGATATATCACCCATAAAACCCATAAGACTTCCTTATGAAGTTTGTATCACCTTATAAATGTCATGAATTTGTATTACCTTAATGTGAGGTCAAAGTTACTCTTTTCAGTGTTAAAAGTAAGTTCCATTGATAAATCCAACTACCCAACTATAGCCATGATAGCTAACTAATGACCGCAATGTGTTAGGTCAAATACTAAAAGCCAACTCACTATATAATTCTACTTAAGCTTATGGAATAAGCTTTTTACGCGAGCCATTTCAAGCAATAATTGCTCATTAGCTTTATCGGTAGACCAGTGCCGTCTCGGACATATTTAGGGCCAAACAAAACCAAAAAAGGGCCCATAAACAATAATCCAGTATTTTATATAATACTCATTGTTGAAATACTTCCTGAAAATTTAAATTAATCAGAATATCCACAAAGCTATTATATCCACAAAGTCTGGCCTTAAACCGCTCCATAGAACCGTCAGAATTATATTTAATCTTATACACCCACTTACAACCAAGAGCGTTTCTATTGTTGTTGCGAGGCACAAGTTCCCATGTATCATTCTTAATTAATGCTTCATACTCATCACGCATGGCTTGTTCCAGCGAGAATCTTTAGATGCTTGTTTAAAATTGGACGGTTCAGACTCAACAACATCGGTTTTTAAATCCAATAAATTCCTAGTAGAAATGATTCCGTCTTTTAATAAACGAGTATTCATGGTATGAACATTAGTAGGATCGACACACTTAGACAACTTTCTAGGACGCCTAGGGGGAGGGACAATAGGAGACGGGAAGACGCGGAGACGACATCTAAGGACGGAGACAAGCTAGAAGGGGTGGGGGAACATGTGGGTGACTCCACGTGCGCAGCGGGGTGCTGCGTATGAGAAGACGAAAGGAGTGGGGAGGCAAGACCGGCTGCGGGCGCAGGGGGACCTGCGTGTGAGCAGCAATATTGGGGGGGTAGCGTGCGAGCTGCTGTTGCTGGTGCGTGGCTCGTCCGCGGGCGCGGGTGGACTTCCCTCGGGCACGCATGCATCCTGCGAGCAGGCAGCGAGTTGCTGCATGTGCTCCCGTGGTGCGGCGGGCTCGGGGGAGGGAAGACACGGGCTCGAGGACATAGTCGAAGACAACCTTGGGTCACTAGACAAAGGAAGACTCAGAAGCCAAGCTAAGGGGTCAAGAGACTCATCCATAGACGACCCAATGGGTGTGCTAGACACAAGAGAACGATAAGGAAATTTATGTTCACTAAACAACACATGACGACTTGTATAAACTTTGCCAGAAACAGGATCAAGACATCGATAACCCTTATAATTTGATGCATAGCCAAGGAAAACACATTGAATGGAGTTAGCCTGTAATTTATTGATGTTAGGATCTAAAAACAATGGAAAACAGGCACAACCAAAACATTTCAAAAACTCATAGGAGGCGGGACGGTGAAAAAGCCTAGCAAACGGGGATGAACCCTGCAATGCCGAACTGGGAAGACGGTTTATCGTATAAACCGCCGTATAACACGCATCAACCCAATATCGAGTTGGCAACTCAGATTGCATAAGCATAGTACGTGCCATCTCGATAATGGTTCGATGTTTCCTTTCTGCAACACCATTCTGCGCTTGAGTCCGAGCACAAGACTTTCGAAAATAAATTCCCGAATCACAAAAATGTTGTAGTAAAGGAGTGTTATCAAATTCACGTCCACCATCACTTTGGAAAAATTTAATTTTGGAATTAAACAAATTCTCAACAAGTTTCTGAAAAGCTAATAAGGTCGAATAGACATCAGATTTCATTTTAAGTGGATATAGCCAAGAAAAACGTGAATAATCATCAACAAAACCACATAATACTGAAAAAACTGATTTGCTTTAACTGGCGATTGCCAAAGATCACTATGTATCAAATATAAGGGATAGAGGGCACGATGAGTCACAGACTCAAAAGGCAAACGATGTATCTTTCCTTCTTTGCAATGAACACAATCGTCATAAAACTTAGAATTACATGAAATCAAGTTTTGTGAACGTAAACTTCCAAAAATTCTAGCACAAGGATGACCAAGGAGAGTATGCCAAACATCACCAGACTCCTTGGTGGCTATGAAAGCAGGGACAGATGGCTCTGGGCAGACTCGGGAAGACTCTGAACAAACTCGGGAAGACGACTCTAACTCTAGAATGTGAGGCTGAAGAGGGTAGACACCATTCCTACTTATTCCCCGCAACAGAACCGCCCCGTGGTCGTTTCCTTAACACAAACAGAAGACTCGTCAAAACAGACTATGCAAGAATTATCCTGACATAACTTTTGGACATACATCAGATTATGTTTTAACTGGGGAACATGACACACCTTCGTGAGGCGAAGGGGGCGACTTGGGGAAGACAGAGTTAAATTACCAAGTTTATTAATGGGAAGTTTCGTGCCATCACCAACAACAATAGAACTCGAACCAGTGTAAGGAAGAGCATTAGATAGCTTACCATCCTGTGAAGTCATGTGAGATGCGGCTCCAGAATCTGGATACCAAACGGATTCATTTGTTTCACCACCAACATACAGTGCAGCTAGGGCACGTGTGACACCATCAGGAGAGGAAGGCACAAAGCTGTGATTGAAACGTTGAGGACAATAGGCTGCTTGGTGACCTGGATAGCAACAAAGACCACAAGTATCTGAAGAAGGAGTGTTGGCTAAATTGCCCTTAGATGGATTACTTCCTGCTGAAGACAAATCATTAGCAATATAATTGGCACAAGAATAATCAACATACGAAACATTATGAAAATTACCCATACCATTAGTGCGGCCTGCATTGCCACGACCACCTTGTCCTCCATTGCCATGTCCTCCATTGTTGCCACGACCACCCTTGTTACGATTATTGTTGTTCCGATTCTTGTTCTTACCACCTCCTTGACCTTTAGAATTCGAACCACCCGAAAAAGACGATTGTGAACCTGAAGAGCCAGAGTGAACAGCCACTAAATCCTGATGAGCAGGAGACGTATCATCATATGCACGCTTAGCCTTAATGCGTTGTTCATGCTGAAGCAGCTTGGGGCGAGGATCATCAAAATTCAAAGACGTTTGAAATTGTAACAATGTAGTAACAAGGGCATCATAATCACGATCTTGATCAAAGGCAGTCAAGGTATACTGAACGAGGTCATACTGAGAGACAACACACTGAAAAAGCAGCTAAGGAATCAACAATAATCTTAATTTCACGCAAAAACGCTTCCATAGTCTGTTGTTCAGGTTTCTTCATATGACTCAACCGTCCTTTCAATTCCATGGACCGAGCCATACTAGCATGTAAAAACCTCGACTTTAACCTATTCCAAATCTCCACAGAAGTGTGTAATTCATGTACATCAAGCATAACATCACGTGATAACGTAGCATACAACCACATTTTTATATGTTGATCAAGACGTAAATACTCGTAAAATTGCGGATTAGGAACTGAATTACCGACATGATCAACACTAGTAGGAGGATGTATAGAGATAGTACCTTCAACTACGCCAAGTAACTGATGGGTTAATAAAAAAACACGTGATTTGTGTTTTCCAGACAAGAAAACCCTCAGGTGTTGTCAATTTAATCGTAACGAATCTGGTGATGTCATGATTTGCGAATTGATGCGCACTAAAGGGCAAAGGATCATGAACAAAGGAGGAGTGATGCGTCGGAGTGAGACCACCAAATCCGGGTGGCGCAAAGCTTGTGAGCGGGCTCCGTGAGGGAGAACCACTGACCGGAGGGGTAGTGGAGGCCACCAACGGTGGCAGGGCGGATGCCTGGGCATAGGCGTGAGGCTAAGTCGCCAGCCAGGATGCAGCAGCCGACGAACCACTGAGCAGGAGTCCATGAAGACCACCAGTGGTGGCGCTGTGCAGATTTGCGCCCGTTAGGGCTTGCGTGCCAAAGCCAGCGAAAGGTTGGGCTGCCAACGAGGCACGTGTGTGAGCCAGCGGTGTTGATGGGCTGGCGGGGACAGCGCCGGTGGATGCAGAGGCGCCGGTGGCCTTGAAGGGCCGCCGGAAATTGAAAAAAAAAACGTGAGCTAGGGTTTGTGTGAGCGGAAGAGAGAGAGAATAAAAAATTAAGAAAAACCTAGACTCTTGATACCATGTACGAGTATTGGAATAATTGGCTAACCTGTTTAGGTTGCCTGGCACTATTATATATATAGAGATATGAAAATCTATCTTTATAAGCCTACTAAGAGTTAATTACCAAATTACCCTAATACACTTATTTCATATATCAAAAAATTTCACCAATAAAATTGAAGTACCAATTCGACCAATATAACCCTAATATGTCGACATAATTTCTTGATGTTATTGGAATTTTATACTTAGGTTGTTATACAACAAATTTAAATTGCATAATATCTTCGCCTTTCACTGTAATTAGTTAATGATGTTAGGACGAGCATTAAATTTCAGATAAGGGAATGTCAAGAGCGCATGGCTGAAAGTTTAATTAAAAACAATAAGAGCCTATTCTCTTCAGCTGAAAATTGCTTAATTGAAGTGAACTGAATTGAAACGAATAGTAATATTTGAGAGCAAAAATTTTGTCAAGAGTTGAACTGAACGAATTGAACTGAAATAAGCTAAAGTGAATAGGCCCTAAATGGGAAACACTTATTATCATAAACGGAAAAATTATGGGAATCATAATCACGAGAATTGTGAACAAATTTAATGTGAAAAACATAGCAAATTGTGGAAGAAAGCTAAGAATTTTTCAAATTAATTTTTTAAAAACCTTTTTTTTAATGTGGGGCTCCTAAAAATTGGAGCTCAGAGCCGTCGCTCCTATTGCTCCCCCTATTAGCTAGCTCTGCTAAAAACCTGAAACTAATAGCTATTCCATAATAGTATTGTCGGCTATTTTAAAAAAAGAAGCTACTTACAAATTTTATTTTTGGCCCTTGAAAAATTGAATGAATAAGGTTTTCTAAAAATTAGATCATGATATTTCTTTGTAACCTTTGACGATGTCATGTCTTTTTGCAACGTTTTCATATGAAGATTTATGTTAGCCGACTACAGAATATTTTGAATAGGGCTTTGTTGTAGTTGTATTGGGGTCTAATAATATGCATGTAATGCAGCTTATAAATCATGGGATGAACTCTTCGTTGGTTGACAAATTCAAGTATGAAACTGAAGAATTTTTTAATCTCCCATTGCAAGAAAAGAAGAAGTATTGGCAAACCCCAACAGACTTAGAGGGGTATGGGCAAGCGTTCGTTTTATCCGAGGAGCAAAAGTTAGACTGGGCTGACATGTTTTACTTGACAACCTTACCCAAAAATTTGCGGAAACCATACTTGTTCCCTATGCTACCTCTCCCCTACAGGTGACTTTCACTTTATATTCTTAATTTAACTCTATAATTCAACCATTGATATTATCAGGTGTCTCGAGTTAATAACCATACTTGACAATACTGAATTTCTATCTGCTTCTCTCATTAATCATCACATAAGTATTTACAACAAGAGTCCAATATGGACCAGACCTCCTAACAGAACGTTTACATATACAACATCAAATATAGTATTCCCTCTGTTTGTTTTTAATAGGAAAAATTGTCAGGAATAAGTCAACATTTACGTTGACCGCTTCTAACAAGTCAACCTTAATTTATTCTAATAACAAGTAAATCTTGTACATATTTTTGTTTTTAACAAGTTTTTACCGGCTTTACCTCTTAGTAACCTGTTTAATAGGTTAAAGTGACATATGTGAATCTTTTATTGAGCATTTTAAACTTTAAAATTTATATTGAAAAAACATTAATAAAAAAACAATCTCCCTCCCCCCAACCCCACATCAGACCATTACTCCCACCTCCTTCCCATTCTCTCTCCCCTATCTACCTCTTTTGGGATTTCACTCACGCTTGGATTCTCTGCTACAAGCTGAATTGGGTATTAATGATGACAATTGATCTTCTCAACTCCGAACAAACCAGCTGATGAATCTCAACAGTGACACCCCAATTGACATTTTGTTTAGGGTAATAGCACTTGAGAATCTGTTATTTATTTCACAAAACCAGTTGATTAGAAAGGAGTTCCATTGACACAACTCTCCTGCTCCATCAATTCCTGGGCTAAGACAAGACATGAGAAATAAACCGGTTGTTTTTTATTTCAATGTTGATTAGAACAGTGGTGTTGTATCATCTCCACTTTCCTCTCAATCTCCTTGCCCATCATTCTACTCCTTTATTCAATATCGTACTTTCTGCAGCTCAAACACCCAATTATCAATACTTTTGATTACTTCACCCTCATAATCATCTTTCTTTCTCATCTCGTTCTCAATCTCTAAAAACTCAATCTCTAAAACCCGTTTACTGCAGCACTTCCCCTGGCTCTGGTTAGTTAATTTCTCAACTCTTTTCTGCTTTCATTCTTGCTTTATTACGTTTTCATTTGAGTTGGGTTGTGCTCTGATTTCTGATTGTTCAGCTGAATTCAACCAATGGGAGCTCAGCTGTGAGTGTTTTCGTTGATGGGTAAACTGTAATTTCATTGGAGGGATATCGAATCGGGCTTTCGAGTTTTTACTTGTTAGATTAATGCTCTTAGCCCATCTGGGTACAACAGGGATGCGGTGGTTTACGGGGATGGAGAAAGGATGGAGGTGGTTTTGTGGTGGTTGTGGCAAGAAAAAAGGAGAGAGAAAAAGAGGAGGTGGTCTTCTGGTGGTCAGGGAAGCAGGAGGAGAGAGAAAAAGCAAAAAAAAGGGAGTAAGAAAAAATTAAAAGTAATTAATTAATTATAACTAATTGGAGCAAGACACGTGGACAAGTCACCTAAGCTAACAAGTTAGTAATAGGTTACCGGTAAAAGAATTTGTTAAAAACAAAAGTATGTACAAGGTTAACTTGTTAATAGAATAAACTAAGGTTGACTTGTTAGAAGCGGTCAACGCAAAGGCTGACTTATTCCTGACAATTTTTCCTTTTTAATATGCATGTTTGCTTTTGTACGCGAAACAAGGAAAAAGTGCAAAATAAGAGAAAAGGTTAGTAAAACTAACGAAAAAGTGAAAAAGGTAAAGAGAAGGAAAGAAAAAATAAGAGAGAAGTGTAATAATTAGGTGGTCAAACTTTCCATTTATGGAAAAAAGTAGAAATGTACCAATTAAAAAAAAAACCAAAATGAAAATAAGTGCATATTAAAAAAACGGATAGAGACAAAATTTGGACAACACCATAACATGTTTTGGTCATATCCATAATTTGGACATGTACAGTGAAATTTGTATTGCCTATGACCTTAACTCGATTTGGATATTGCCCGGTTTCATTATCCAAATTGTGGCTATGATTAAACCATAATCTGTGTTCTATGCTAGCTCCACCTCTGAATGCAACCGCTATACTCTGTATGCACACTAACCTCACTTAATGCCTCGGCACTCTAAACACCCCTTTCGTCCTTTAGGCCAACAACTACATTTCGGTCAAGTAGAGCCTCATCATCCCAATTTATATCCAAGGTGGTGATTTAAATTAGTTCTTCACTCATTAAAAAGAATCTCATGTTTAAGATACCATTTGCCAAAATTAAACAGATATCGACCATAGGGATACATTACGATAATGATGATGCAGTTTCGGCAAGAGCTTATAGTCAAGTACCGAATGGTGAGTCAAGAGATATTGTTGTGCGGCATAGTTATATCCAAGGTCTTATAAAAGGTAGTGTTATTACTGTTGACTATGTAAGGACTACATATAATCTAGCAAATTATTTTACTAAAGCCTTGGCTAGAGATAAGGTAAAGAGGATGACAACCAATTTAGAATTGGTGCCCCTCGGTAATCACAATTGAGGAAATCTTAAATTAACGCCAATAAGGAATTGGGTCTTGAGTTCAATCAGAATACTTCCTTCATTTTAATGAGTGAAGAACTAATTTAATCATCGTATGGTATAAATCTTGAATAATGTGATGTTATTAAAGAGGTTGTATATCTTTATAAATCTCTTATTTATGCTTTGTCATAGTAGCATGTTTATTTTGAGAGATCTACCAAATATAAGAGTAAGCAGGTTTAGCCACTTCAAAAAGCTACTGGAGTATACCTTTGAAACCTTATGCATAGATACAGACACAAGGCTTTTTAGTGTCAGGTTAAAATGAGTTCAATTAGTTAATCTAGTATGTATAGTATCTTCGACTTTCCATAGTGTATTGAATTTGGTTCAATCGTTAGCGACATCAGTTGCATATGAAAGGTTGGAATGTGTGTCATAATAGGTAGAAGTTTAAGTCTTTGTACACTTTCATTTATGAATGAGATAGTTTGTTATGATGATGTATAATGCAATTAATCTTTTTAGAATACTTAAACGGGGAGGATTGTTGGATATTTAGAATATTTTCTAGACTCACTTCACATAGCTTAAGAAACATTAGGATACAATTTGTTGGAAATACGAAGTTGGAATTTAGTGTATAAGTCAAGAAGTGCTTGCATGCCACGACCAAACAAAGGATGAGCGTAAACTCATAAGCTACTAAGGGTAGGGATAGTCGCCCAGGTCTTATGGTGACATCAAAAAGCTAATGTACCCTAGTAGGTGGATTGGTTCCTCTGTTCACTAGGGAGCTCTTGGTGATATGGCCTTAGGATAAGTTGCTAAAACAAGGGGGGGGGGGGGATCGACCTGTTATGTTAGTTTTCGAAGAATAGGGTAATGCAAGAGGTGGATACATTTATGTGACCCTCCACTACAATAAAACAAGACTTTAGCGGCATTCATTTTAATCTTTAGCGGCATATACAAATGCTGCTAAAACTTCTAGCGGCATTAATTAAATGCCGCTAGATCCAATGTCGCGAAAAGCTTTTGCGGGATGTATTATATATGCTTGTAAAGGGTCATTTAAATGCCGCTAGAGGGCATTTCATGCCTGAGCATGAGATCAGCTTGTTTGAATGCCGTTTTTCAAACATCCCCTACAACGTTGTTCCTTACTTTCATATAAACAATAAACATAGACTTCCTATTAATTATTCATGACAGACAAGCCATTGGCGAAATACCCACTTTTCTATTAAGAATTAATAGTATAGTTACAACATCCGAAATGGCCTAACTAAAATTTAGTTGATTTTTTCACAATGTCGAACTTCAATGCTAGTTACAAAAGATTTACAATTGCTATTAAATCCACGTTTTGAGCTTCGTTTCATTCCACAGCCAGCAACACCGAAAAAAGGCATGACATAAGTCCTTCACGTAATATAGAGCATAATCTGTAAAGGAAAAGAAAACAGTTATGAGCATAATGAAATGGATACTTAGCTCATTTAGCCAGTGCAATGGAAACGTAAAACAATTATATTGAGTGGTCTGAGAAGAAAATTTTTAGTGTCGTTACATTTAAACCAATGGAACAAAACTTTGCATATTCATCATATGTGGTTTCATTGAAAACATAGATATTTTAAAGGGATAGGCAGAAGAATGAGAGCAAAATTTACTTCATATTATAGGTATCACTTTGCTCTAAGTAGGTGAAATACAAAAGTTTAGGGTCCTGTCGACATTTTTCAAATGAAATCGATACCACCTCAAAAAATTACCGTGTAATTCTGCTCAAAAGGTGCAACAACACTACTCTCCATGAAATATATCCAAGAAAATCACCCACAAATACACCAGCAACAGCATTTCTATAAATCATAACCCAAAAAAATGTTGAACTAGGAAACATAGAATGAATTAAATTGAACAGAAGTGAAGAACCTTTAAGCAAATGAAAGAGTAGCAGATGAGTCATCCTGTGTCTGACAGACCTCCATATTAACTGGTGCCATTCCCCTTCCTTTGCTGCCACTTCATTGGCCCCTCCGCTGGGACAAGATTAAATAAACAACAGCTGCTTTACAGTTAGTAGAATTGGTTAGTTTAAGGGGTTTCAAACTACAATGATTAGATACACTATTGTATTGACTAAATTTAGTTAATTCTTAAGCTTGGCCTCTTTGAAAGGTTGGACTAAGGTGCGGTCAAGAGACAACCAAGTTAACATTAAAGATGGTATTGACTAAATTCAGTTAATTACTTTTGCTCTTGCTTAAGCAAAGTATAATCCCCAGATAAGTTATATATTATATATGTTACTCCAAAAGCAGAAGCTACTTGTAATTTTCGTCACTGATTGAAGGATTATTATATTTGTTAATCCCTTGCGCCTTGAATTAAGGCTATAACAAGCGCTTAATACTTCCATTAAGTACATATGCGTGTCAAATATCGCAATGAGTGCTGAATGATTAGCATATAAAGATTTATCAAGTGTAATGGATTATAAGGATATATTTTGTACTAATGATTTAAAGTTTGTTTTTCCAAAATCCCATAGACATGCATAAACACACATTTATATACACCCATTTCAACAAAAAAAGGAAAAATTGTAGAAAAATCAAAGAGAGAGAGAGAGATAACATAATGGAAGGGAAGGAGACAGAGTGGCGAAGAACAAGCCAAAAGTAGAAGCAATTGACGACCACAACCAAGGAAGAAGCAATTCTGGATAAAGCAGTTGCCTCTCGAACATACAATTCTAATCTAAAACACTACAGAAACATATAAATTGTTTCTTAAATAGTCAGAAAGAATAAAAATGCAAATACCTATGCGATTTGTAAGATCAAAAATTGAAAGATTAAATAACAAATTAAGTAAGTGAGCTAAGAAAGGAGGTATACCTGACCTGTGGACTGTGGTTAATAATATGGTTGGGTGAGAGATCTAATCTGCCAACTATTGCAGTCTCCATAGACGTTGTTCTCTACCACATTTTTCTTCTGTTATGTTATCACTCTCCACCAAATAAGCAACCAAAACTGAAAAATTGAAAAATTAAGAAAAATTAAAGCTTAACAATGACTGATCAAGAAATAGTGAGTACCTAACATGTGAACGAGGTTGCTCATGACATTGAGGAAGATCCATGTTTCAAAGTATTTAAGAAGGAGTGGTTTAAGGGAAAAGACTGTCTTGCCATCAAATGCAACAACAATGGAGTAGTTTAGGTTTTCACTTTACAATAGTCTTTGTAAACTATTTATACTCATTGAAAACATAAATATACATCAACCAATTTCGTTGCACTTACACTCTTATCCTTATCCTAAACTCAATAGCACCCAAGTTAATCATATAACTCAGCAAATGGTACTCATAAAATTTCGAGTCATCTACAAACCTAAACCAGTCACATACCAAATTTCAAGAAATAACCACAATCAAAGTATGAAAAAAGCCATAGTCATCCCAAATTTATAAAACTCAAACAAAAATTGGTATAAAAATAAAAGAAATAAAAGCAACCCAAGTAAATTCAAAAATCGCTCATGAAATGCAAATCCTTCAACTAGTCAATAATACACTGTAAAAAAAACTTATAAAACAAGATTTACAAACACAAATGAAAAGTGCTAAAGTGGACGAAAACGCAAAAGGAAAAGAGATATAAAAGAAGCAACCTGAATTGGGGGTCGAAAACCGCTTATAGCATCTGGATAATGCCTTCATTTCATTTCAAAACCATGGTAATTATTGCTGGAAATGCCAATAGGCCTTGAAATGGCAATCAAGCTAAGCTTAAAGAACACAAAAATTTTCCTTAATTCCTTCAAATCAAAGAAAACGAACCCCTCTATCAAAATTTCATGATACAAAATAGGAACTAATCAACAATAATTGAACACTAGCCAAACTAACAATCAAGAGACTGGAAACAAAACTAATTCCCTAGATTTCTCATTTCGAAGCAACCAAACAACAAATGCAAAACTGATCCTCCAAACTTTTTTTAAAAACTTATGAATTCTTGGCCAGATATGTATAAGATACAAATTGTACATCTTTAAATTTGTATTAAACTTACCCAGAAACAAACCTTCAAACTTATGGTCTTATACATACTAGTTACATTTGCCATACTGGTATCATTTGAGTAAGAAAAGGAAGTGCATTTCAGAGATTAATAGTTGTCTGTACATATTGAAATTGAAACAAAAAATCATACCAACCGAATTTAAATGAAACCCTATTCAATTAATGGGTAAACAAATACAATTAATGGACGAAACCCCCAAATTTCACTTGATTGAGCACTAATCGAGCTAAATCTAACAAATAACGTACAAATTCAGGGGGGCGACAACGAATTGCAAGAAATTAAGGAAAACTTAGAAGGACGTCGATTAAATAGCTATAAAGAAGGTTCACTTACAAAACCCAGGATTGTAGAAGGTCGAGAATTTGGATCTCGCCAATGAATCCATGCTTCTCGCGTCGCAAAGATGAAAAGGAAAGAGAGGGATGGGTTCAGCCGTTTAGGAAGACGAAAAGGAGAGAGAGAGTGTGTGTGTAGAGTTAGGGTATTTTCATTGTTTGAGTTCTTTGAAAGATTGTGGGATGAAAACTTTTGTTTTCCCAAACTTGGGCGCCACAAGCCAATATGAACCCGCTAAATGTTTGGCCAGCATTTGAGTTAAATGTCACTATAAATGCCGCCTAAAGCATATATGGTGGCATTTATTTAAATGCCACTAAATAAATCCCACTAAAAAGGAGTTATGTTGTAGTGCTCTTAAATAAAGGAAATGCAGGCAGGGTAGAGTTTAGGAAGGGTTAAATGATAGGGTAAGGTCTTATCCCTAATATTCACTTAAAAAGGAGTTCAAAACTTTTGACAAGTATTGCGTATAAGTTCCGGTAATGGGAATGATAAAACCAATTTTAATTTGAACCGCCCAAATCACAACAGAAGAGTAGTAGCGTAAAAGTCGTAAGTCCAGGAGCGGCAATAACATAACTCTATTACTTTCACATCACTCCCTAGGGATCTATTATATCTAGAGAGAGAGATCCGCCTGCGAGAGCAACCCAATGGTTCGTTACATGTTTTGTACAGGCCGCACACGATCGTTCTCTTCAACGAGTCCATTTCTATTTTAATTTGGAAGAGGGGCCTTATGTTCGGTTCGAAAAGGCATAGTTTTTAGTATGTCTAAAATTAGGGCCCTACATTAGTCCGACTAGCAACTGAGCGGATCTTTCGAGGGGGAAGCAAGTCAGGCCCTACAATCAACATCGTTCGGTATTACCCAAAAGGCAAAAGCTTCCAGAGATCAGGCTGAAAATAAATGCATTGATGGTGGTCTAATGACAAGTACCAACAACGGAAAGTGGGGACAAAGTCGTATGATTCGGAAATATCACGTACGATTCCCTAAGAATGGAGTGGCTACTTACTAGAGCTGCGACCAACTACTATCACTCAATTCCTCTTTGGGCCCACCCATTGCTCTACCATTATAGGCGTATGGGATTCGAGAAGAAGAAAGATCAAGGCATCATATATACTTTGCTTGGATCTGTTTTTATGCTATTAGCTATTATATTATTCCTTTCCAAACAAGAACCACCGATTTATAAAACTAATTTAACCACAGAATTTAGTGAGTGGTACCAAATCTTTTTACGGATTGCTTTTTTCGTCTCTTTCGTTGTCAAAGTCCTGACGGTACCATTTAATATTTTATTACCAGAAGCTCCTATAGAGGCACCCACTTTAGGATCTGCTCTCTTTGCAAGATTTATTTTAGAACTTTTATGTTTTTAAGATTTTTAAAACCTATGTTTCCTGAACTGAAATTTTGTTTCAAGCGCGATTGATATAATATATATTTCCTTGACTACTTTCAGACAGATTAATTCTAAGAAGATCATTTCTTACTCCTTAGTAGCCCATTTGAAATTTGTGACTATTGGTATCTTAAGTTTGAACATATAAGGAATTGGAGGTAACATTCTACCGATGTTGTGTCATGGACCAGTTGCTTCAGCAATTGTCTATGTGTTGCTGTCCTATAGGATCGACATAAGACTCGACTTGTTAGATATGTTGGAAGTTTATTGAGCCCCATGCAAAATTTCTCTACTATTTCTTCTTTTCGCTTTATCCAATATGAGTTTTCCTGGTACTAGCAAGTTTATCACGGAATAGCTTAGTAGCGACATTAGAAGCATTAAGGATGATTTTGGGCGCGACCTATTCCCTTTGGATATATGATCGTGTGGTTTTTGGAAATTTGAAACCCAACTTCATGTCTAAATTCTTCGATAGAAATGGCAGTGAAGTTTTCATATGTATACCCTTCACTGTTAGAGGGGCAATCGTGCATAAAACTACCAAAGAGAAAAGGGTAAATTAATGTGATCATGACATCGTAGGTGGTTGAGATGGGACGAATGTGACTTCCCTCGATTGGTTTGAGTGGCATAGCCTGTTGCAGAAGCCCCACCCCCTTTATCCATTTCTTTAGCATTTAGGAAGCCAAAGGTTAACTTTCAAAATAAGGCTCGCGCAGGGGCGCTCACATATTTTTTGGCTGAGCCGTATCTTATTCTGTGGGACCGAGAGAAAGAAAGACGGATGTTACCCTAAGAATGGCATTCTCGACCGTGTCTCCAAGGGAAAGTTGAACGAGCGACTAATGAATACTGCCAGATTGAAGGAGTCAAAAACTTGAACACCTTTGGTTTATATTTTGAGAAAGAATCACAACGTTTTCTTACCTTCACTATGATACAAACTACAAGTTCTTGTTGCACAAGGAGAATTGTCATCCATATGATGATGATAATACAAAAGCAGAAGCATGATCAGAGTCTAAGTGGTCCAACATAATAAAACAATCAATAAGAGTAACGTAAGCATGAGACTCTTTGGTCGTACCGATGAACTAGTGTCTCTCTAGATGTGGGAAAATCGAAAGACCCCCCTAATGTACATCCAATGGAGGCTGAACGATAAGGCCACCCTAGCCTCGAAGGGCAAGCCCTTGTGGTTGCGTGCTAGAGCTACCATTGCTTTATAGCTAGAGCAATGGGAGGGGCCCCTATAGAGAGAACAACAAGGATAATAAGCGCTCCACGCGCTTGTGGCCGACAGGAGCAGCAACCAATTCCTTGATAGGCTAATAGCCTAGTGGAATGGGGGAGCACTCGACGAAAGGAGGTCAAACCAAGGACCTATGGAAGTCGGGGCTCGTCTCTTGTCATACTCATCAACCAATAGGGAAAAAGGTCGTGCAATTTCCTACCGAGACAACAACAACCCTCAAAGGTTCTTCTACGTCCCTGGTAAAGTCTTTCGTGCATCTTTCTCGCGTCTCAAATAGACCAACAAGGAAAGACCCGGCCGACCTAACTAGGTCCCCTTGGAGAGCTTTTTGTAAGAGAGACCAGGGAGTAAAAAGACTACCGTTTCCATTCTTGTTTGCTCTTCGCCTCTCTTTCTTTTCGTAGTTGGGAAAAGGTAAGCAGTCTAAATCAATGGACATTAATGAACCATCATTGATGGGACATTGCCCATTATACGATCAATTTTACTCATGGTCCGACGCTAATGAAGTTGCATACTCTCCTATTAATGAAGGAAAAGGGCAAGGCTCTTTTTCGTAGTTATAGTGAGCGGGTCCCATAAGATCTATGTAGGCCGCAAAAATCAAGCAAAGGTCAAAGGACTATTAGATTGTTTAAGGGGCATAGCGGCGCCCTTGACTGGAAGCATTTCCCGACCTAGCAGCAGATGGGAGGGTCGTGCCAGAATTTAGACCCGACCACACTTTTCTTTGTTTTAGTTGTTCCGACGTACGCAGAACGGAAGATCTTAGTTGCCTCTTAGGAGGAGATTATCTTTAGTCATGAAATTGTTGATTTTGGGTTGCCAAAATAAATGCTGCTAGGGATCAATATTTGGCCGAAGAAGAGTGGATTGGGTCACAATCACGAAGATTTTTGAGTAAAAGATGTGAAATTGATTCTAGGTGATGAAGACGACACCATTGTTGGAAAGGAAAGAACTTCGAGCTTGAGAATTAAATTACAAGAGAGGGTGACTAGAGAGTGTCACCCACTAGATTGCCTAAGAAGTAATAAAAGAAAACAAACTTGGCACCCTAAGTTTTCCGACTAGTGGCTTCGTAGTATCGCTGGGAGATATAGTGGGTGGAGGGAAGCAGAGCGGTTCTGAGACTAGAGAGGGTAGCAAGGGAGTAGCAGGGGAGGGGTGAGGTGGGTTATTTTCTTTTATTTTTATTTTCTTTTTTATTTGGGCCAAGAGAAAGAAAAGATAAATAAAAACATTACTTATTAATAGGTAGCAAGTCACCTAGGTGTATTTATGGCGGACCTCCATAATAGTTGGGATTATTCTTGGCGGAACGACAATAGTTTGGATAATTCTAGTCCAATTTTTCATTTTTAAAAAAACGTAAGTACCGAAAATTTGATATTACTTAGATAATAACAACAACTAACTTGTTAATTTTAAAGCGTGACACAATGTAGCAGAAGAAGAGTAATCATGCTTTTTAATGGTGACAAACTATTTTTTCAAGATGATCAATACGAGTAACTTTGTTAAATTGGAAAAAAGGTCGCATAGATTACCCCCAACCACCATTGGTGTAGCCTTCTCGTTAAGAATATCATAAATGAGGTCTTGGGTGTAGTGCCATAGATGCGCTGATGGACAAAAGATTCAAGACGAGTGCGTAAGTCGTCATCAACTTCGGAGGGACGTAGGATAGAAGGATCGATGTGATCAAGCACTTGGTAAGCATGAGCAGAGTTGAGGAAATGTGTGGCCCAAGCACTGTATTGCGGTTCCTCCATATTAAGAGTGATAGAGAGAATTTTTGCAGGAAAGATGAATAGTAGGGTGGTAGGGATATGGAGAAGACGAGGAGGGAGACGAACACATTTAGAGAACTCATATATGCAATAAGCCGAATTTCAAGAAACTACTTTCGTATGCATAGATCGCATGCATAGATTAGTATGTATCAATAAATTTGTTTGGATAGACAACCTTTGATGCGTGAGTTCAACATGTTAGCGAGAATGAATACTCCAAAGTATAATCAACGAACCGAACACCTTTAGAGATCAAGGACTTCAATTGTAACCAATTTATTACTCTCTTATTTTTAAGGGTTGTGGTGCCAAAACCCTTGTAGAGATATGAGATTCTTTTCTCTCAATTTTACCGTAAAAGTTTCTCTGAATTGTTCCCTGGGTATTTTTCCTTTTACTCATATATACATATATATAGGAAAGAATAACCACTCTTAATCCATCAGCAAGTAGGAAACCCTAATTCTCCTTGGATTAGGTTAAACTTGAGGAAACCCTAATCCTATTAATTGATTTGTCCACCATAGGGCCAACTTGGGCTTTTAATTCTCTTTTAATCAGTGTTACAATGTTTGACCGAATAGGATTAATCATTCTAGTTGTAGGCCGAATCATATTGGCCTACTAATCAATTTTAATTCTCTAGCAAATAAATATGAATACTGAAATAATTAACTTATAATCTCTATAACTATATATGCCTATTTATATTTAGTAATTGCAAAAATTGTCAAGGACATATTCCTTGATTCCTTGAGGAAGGAGGTGCCGAGTGGGAGAGAGAACAAAATTAGGGTTTTAGGTGGCTAAGGTTAGGCTCTGACACCACGAAAGATTGTGATTAGCTCCTTGAGGAGACTTATTGGATGAATTAACAATGTACAGTGTACATGCTAGGGTTGCAAGAGATATTTAATAGAAGTAAATATACATAAAAATATTGACATATTTATATATTCTAATAGTTTCCAATAACTAACACATGACAATGATGATCCGATGCAGAGACACATTGGAAAATTACTCATCTGAAGTACAGAAACTTGCTAGCTCAATCCTTGTGTATATGGCTAGAGCTTTAAATATTCATAACGAAGAAAGAAGATGTGTGTTTGGTGAAGGACATCAATCCATAAGGATGAATTACTATCCACCATGTCCGAATCCTAACAAAGTTATCGGTCTAACGCCTCATACAGATGCAAGTGTCCTTGTCACTATCCTCCTTCAGCTTAATCAAATGGAAGGTCTCCAAATCAAGAAGAACAACCAATGGGTTTCTATTAATCCGAACCCTGACGCCTTTGTAGTCAATGTTGGGGATGTCTTAGAGGTAATCTGCTCAAGTAACATCTTAAAAACTACTCTTATCATTTCATAAACTTATACTTTAGTCTATTAGTTTGAATTATACCTCCACAAGTGCCACATAGAATTTCTGTTTTAATTACACTCCCAAAATTATTTAAGGTGAACTTAAATTTTGGATTTCATATGATTGCATTAGAAGTTTACCAAATTATACAACGATAAATATCTGATTTTACAATTTTTCAACTAAAATTATAGTTGTAAATGATAAAGATAACTAATCTTGTGTTGCTCTTTAAAAGAAACGATATATACATTGGAATGGTATATATATATATATAGCCAACATTTCTCGAATACTAAACACAATGTCTTTGGTAATGAAAAAATTCTTGATATTTGGAGACAAATTAGTTAAGATTATTGTTACTTCACGTCTAAAACGTCTCACATACTTTAGCCCCCCTCATGTATATGTTAGTTACTCATGGTCGCCCTTTACGTGTGCTCTACACTACAATGGAGTTATAACTAACGTAAATATATATATTTCCAAAACGGCAAAAAGTATTCTAGACATAAGATTACATCGTTGTCACAAATACAAAATTTATTTTTCTAAGTACATAATATTAGGGGGTAAAGTAAACACTACATAGTATCATGTTCAATTTTAATGCAATACATAATTACACTAAATTTATGAAAATTTTCCACTAAAATTATGAAATTCATCCCAAAATATATAAAGTAACGAAGACCATAAAGTGGATAACTTAAGCTAAACAACATTAAGAGAATTATTTTCTTATGACAAACCAATCCTCCCAGACCCCAACCTAATTGAAAACCGTAAAGAGACATTATTTTAACTGAACACCATTATAATAAAAAATATTGTCACGAATCAGCCGTCCATAAATTGTTTAAACTAATTGACCTATTTGAACACCATAAATTGAAATTATTTTCAAATGAACACATTATGAGAATTGTTTTCCCCCTAACACCATTTCACGAAAGCATTCAAAAAATTGTAAAAATTCATGCTTGTGGGACTCACACTAGTTATATAGTTATCAGAAACAACCTTTTATATGCCTTTTTTGTTTGAAACAACCTTTTAAAAATTATATGGCAAAATACAACCTACAATGTTGTTGTTTTTTGTGAGAAACAACCTTTTTACATTTTCGGGGGTTGCTTATGGGATCCGACTACATTCTAATGTAGATGATGTAACATGTTTTGAGTTTGTTGATTGAATTAGGATGCAGTGAGATCATACAATCAACCCCAAAAAATGCGGAAAAGTTGTTTCTCACAAAAAAAAATTATTGTAGATTGTATTTTGCCAGATAATTTTTAAAAGATTGTTTCACACAAAAAACCCATATAAAAAATTGTTTATCAAAAAAATTTCGTAAGAGAAACATCTATTATATAGCTATTGGATCTTTTTCCTAAATGACTCCTGTGACAAAAACAACGCCAAAGTATAATAACGTCATTTTCCACATTTAAGCTAAGCCTTGGTGAAAAAATTGATATATAAGTGACATTCTAGTTACGATATACTCTCTCCATTCTCATTTGATGTTCTCATTTCGATTTTGGGGGAAAACCAATGCAAATTAAGGTGGAGTAGAATCTTTTTACTTTTATATTATATAAAGTATACTTTGATACCTTTTTGTTTTTGAAAAAGTAAGAGAAAGAAAAAAAAAGTGAGTGATTGGGAAATAGATGATTCTAAAGTGGGCAATGTGTAGACAAAAAGTAAAAAATGTGTACTAAATATGTGGTTGTTGAAGGGTAATATGGGAAAATAAATATTTTTAAAATGAAAAAAATTCAAAGTATGAATAAGTTTTAGAAACATTCCAAAAAGGAAAATGGGAACATCAAAAGGGAACGGAGAGAGTAATAAATTTGATTGTTTTACAACAATATATTCTCACTTGTAAAATGTATTGGAAAAATTGACTAGAATAATCCAAATTATTCCCGTTCTGCCAAGAATAATCCCTACTAAGCTTTATTCCTATATAATCCCAACTATTGGGAAGGTCCACCACAAATACCCCCAGATGACTTGCTACCGGTTAACAAGGTAATTATTTAAATATCTTTTCTTTTTTCTTGAACCAAAAAAAAACCTCCCCACCTCTCCCCTATACCCTGCCCCTCCCCTTCCCTTCCCCGCCACCCCAATTCACCATACATGGCCAACTAGAAAACATCACACCACCCGTCCCAACCACCCAAGCTACTGAAAAACACCCAACCCAATCTACAGGAAAACCGGCTCAAACCACCAGCCAACCTATCTAAACCACCTAACCCAACACTCAATATACAAACCGAAACCCACCCAAATCACCAAAAAGCGCAACCCCATCCAACCAGCAAAAACCACCCTAATTTCATTAAAAACAACTGTCGGCCACCACTCTCCCTCTCGATCTTATATGTCAGTACCTCTCTCTGCTCCTAATAGTTCTTGTTAAATTAAACATGATTTAAACATTTCACAACACTTAAAAAATACATCATTTGTACAAATCCAGCAACAATGACTAAATTATGACAGCTACCACAATGTAATAGGCCATAATTTGTGACAATTCTCATTTCCAGTGAAAATAAAAGAGCATAATCTAAAATGGAGAAGATAGTGCACAACAAGAACTGAAGTACTGAACATCATCGAATTAAACTCCCTAAATCATCAAGCATAAAAAGGAAAAAAAAAAGCTCAACAAAATTACAACAATGAATAAAGCTCGCAAATCAGACAGAAGAAAAGAGAGAAAAAGAGCCCAGAAAAAAAACCATTGCCTTCTTTAAAACGATTTATTGAAGGTAATAGGGAAAACAAAACACGAGAATTGCAAAGTAAAGAAGAAAATTTTAATTTATACGACACACCATCAATTTTCGAAAAATTGGAGCTAGCTGATTCAAGTGAAGCTAGCTGATTCAATGCTTCAAGAATGCAAGACGAGAGAGAAGCTTAATGAGAAGATGATTGAACTTCTCAAAAACAAACAAGGAAGAGGAAGTCGGCGAGAGAGGAGCGGAGGAGGGATGGGGATGGGTGGGGGTGGGGTCTTGGGTGGTCTGGGTGGCAGGGGGTGATGGAGGAAGTGTGAAGGACCGGTCCGGTCCTAAACCGGAAAAAATCAACCCCGAACGGGCCCGGTCCGGTCAAGGAACTGGTTCGGTTCAGGTTCATGTTTTCAAATTTCAGAACCGGTCATAAACCGATCCTAACCCCGAACCGACCCCGACCCAGAACCGGTACTTGAACCGGCCCATTCTTAAATTTTTCCTTGAACCGCCTCTAAATCGTCACTAAAACCCTATACAATAAATTTAAATCTTAAATCGTAACCTTATACCATGTACCCTAAACCCTATACCCTAATTAAAATCATTAAAATTATGTTTATTCTTATGAATGACTGGTGGACTGGTGAATGTTAAATTATGATTAAGATTTTGATAAATGAATTATAATATGATTATGATTTATGATCTATGAAATTGAACTATGGTTATGATAAATAAAATTTAAATTATAATTATAATTAATAAACTATAAACTATATATTATGATTATAATTAATAAATTTTAATATACGATCATGATTATGATTAATGAGTATTTGATATTGGGAGTTGCGATTGGTGAAATTTCTATATGAAATTAGTATTTGATTTACTCTATGAGTTATTATTTATAAGAATTATCCTTTTTAAATAATAAAAAATAATTTTTACTTAAGGTGCATTTCCAATATGAAAAAAAAATTGTATTAAAAAAATGATATAACCCTGAACTGGCAATGAATCAGCCCTAAACCGACACTAAATCTAGCCCTGAATCGACCTAGACCCTTGCACTGAACCGGCCCTGAACCGTTCCTGAACCGCCCCTGAATCGGTTCGGGTTCAGAAAAAATAACCCCGACCCAGCCCCCGAACCGACCTGGGGTGGTCTTAGGGCTGGGTTAGGGCTAAGTTTTTGTGAATCGGCCCGTATATAACCCAGCCCTGAACCGGCACAACCCGGCCCGTGGCCATCTCTAGATGGAAGTGGGGGTGGCGATAAAAAAATACAAAAATAAAATAATAATTGAAAATAACCAATGAAAGCAGGACACGTGGTGTGCTTTACCGGTTAAACAAGTTTCTTTCAGGTCACGGAGTATTTTTGGCGGACCTCCACAATAGTTAGGATTATACAGGAATAAAGCTTAGTAGGGATTATTCTTGGCGGAACGGGCATAGTTTGGATTATTCTAGTCAATTTTTCCAAATGTATTTTACATTATTCTATTATATTACACTCATTTTTTAGATGAAAACTTGAAAATATGGGTCACAATTAAATTAACATTTAATCGAGACACAAATTGACTAGTAAAGCAATAAAATATAAGATAACGTTTTTTTGGTACAAGGGATAATAAAAGTTGCGGCCCACTTTTATAATGTTAAAATTAGAATAACTTAAATTCATCACTCTATTATATTTAAAAAGGTGCTTTATTCTCCTTTTTTCTATTGTGGTTTCTGTTGCCTAATTTTATATTAAGACTTTGCATTTGAGATTTTTTTTTCACTTCTTAACAATGGTCTTATAAATATTCTCAATTCTCTTATCTCTCCTATATTTTTTGCCTACCTCACCATATTTTCTCTCTTTTTCACCTAATTTCAATACTACATTACATATTAATTAATTACAATTAGTTATTAATAAATTGTAATATTATGAAAAAACACAATTAATTTACTGTGTTAATTAATATAATTCATAAATTAATTTGTTTTGCCTACGCCACCACATTTTTAAAATTTTAAATGGAAGAAAACTCAATATAATATTAGCAAATTTATGGAAAAATACAATTAATTTACTGTTTTCTAGAGATGTTCAAAATATAGCAAATTGGGTGTCTATTTATAGAGGATGAAAAATTGTGATTTTTGTTAATTTTTTTTTTATTATTTTGCAATATATTTATCGTGGAACTGTTTGAGCCACATATTAAAAGCCAATTGTCACTCCGATATTGCTACCACGTGACTTGACACCTACTCCCTCCGTTTTTTTAATATGTGCATTTATCATTTTGAGGTGTTTTTTTTTAAAAATTGGTACACTTCTACCTTTTCTCATAAATGGTCCACCTAATTATTACACTTCTCTTTTACTTTTTTTTCCTTCTCTCTACTTTTTTACTTTTTCCTTATTTTTACTGTTCGTCTCTCTTACTTTTGCATTTTTTCTTGATCTGCGCGTAAAAACAAATATATATATATATATAAAAAACGGAGGGAGTATATAGCAGCTGGCTCTCAGTTTCTTTTTGGGTTCTTTTGCATGTGTGTTTAATCGCAACTTTGGTTGCTTGATTTCTTGCGCTTGAGGGGTTCTTTCCTCACTTTTTGGCTTTTTTCTTTTCTCCTTTGCCACATCATTTTCACTAAGATTTCTTTGTCCATTCTCAGTTCACCGAGATTTACCCAAATATCTAAACTTTTGAGATTTCTCATTCGCTCCATTAAGGGTTTTATTATTCTCCAAACATTTTAATGCAATTGAATTTTTTTGAAACTGCCATTAAGAATGCTCTAAGGGGGTCACTCTAATAATGAAGTGCTCTAGCTGTAAACGGTATTGGCGTTGATGTTCACGGGCTTTGGCATCGGGAAACCCGCTACTTAAACAGGACATATCACACTCTGTAAGAACCAGCTTAGGTTTTTAATGTAATCGATCAATAACCATTAACTTAAACTAGCCTACGCTTGCGAGCACTTATCTAGAGGCACAGGTTTGAATGATAGG
The DNA here is from genome assembly GCA_947645195.1 of Patellifolia procumbens. Lineage (NCBI taxonomy): Eukaryota > Viridiplantae > Streptophyta > Magnoliopsida > Caryophyllales > Amaranthaceae > Patellifolia > Patellifolia procumbens. The sequence continues at coordinate 133,939 of CANSGD010000758.1, read as the reverse complement.
AACAATTTTTTGCATCAACCACTCTTACTTACTCTCTCATGTTGTTGGAGGAGGTTTTGGCTCTCCAGGAACATGAGAAGGGGGCAAAGAAGCCGAAACAACAGATTCACACGATTTAGGAGGTAGCACAGAATGGGATGATAGCAGGGCTGTCCCATCTATTTTGGAGACCCTTCGAAAATGAACACCAAATTATTGTTAAAATAGAGAATTATCAATGTCATTTTTAACAATGTTTAAGACAAAACATAAATAATAAAATTTTACTTTTACATATAATTGTCTAATGATAATAAATAATTTTATACTACCTCTGTCCTTATTTAACTCAGTCACTTTGACTTTTACGTTTGCAAATGTAAAATTTTGACGTTGAATGTCTAACATCATCAATAAGTCAAGATTATAGAATTTTGATATTTTGAAAATATGTATTGAGACAAATCAAAATAAGAGCCCATACAATTATATTTTTCCTTGTGTATAAATCGTAAATGATGATGCAAGTGGTGTTTGAGATTAGGGCCAAAGTACAAAATGGATAAATTAAATACGAAAGGAAGGAGTACAAAGTAATGCAAAAACAAATAAAAATTAGTTATATCTTCTTTTCTCTTAAAATGGATGCTACAAAAATAGAATGATTTTTTATAGTTAGTTGTTAAATGCATGATTTACATTACACTTATGGTCCAGGAGTATTAGTCTAATTGAGACAATTGAGTATAAGATTTATAGGGTTAAATAATAAAAGAGATATAAGGTAAATAGATTGTAAGCAAAAGAATCAAAATAGAACAATGAAAGAATGCAAAATAAAAGAGACCCAAGGAAGAAATTTAAATGCAAAAGCAAAGCGTGCAAAACCCGCCTCCTTCATAACAGATGGAGACCATACACCGTGCACCCGGGTGCACCGTGCGCAGGGTTCACCCGAGTGCACCGTGCGCAGGGTTCACCCGAGTGCACCGTGCGCATGGTGCACCCGGTGGCATAATCGTAATTTTCGCGAACTTCAGCAGAAAAGATCAAATACTATTTCCGCGCAACATTCTACAATAAAGAAGGTGTAACACAATGGTTGCACTAGCATTCTATCTTATTGAATGCGTTCATGAGGTCGCGGGTTCGAGCCCCTTGAACTCATTTTTATTTTTTATTATTTTTTTTAATTTATTTTTATAACATCCTTTTCCTCTAGTTTTGATTCCCCTACTTTTTTAAGTTCCTCTTTTTTTATTTATCTTCCCCCCTATTTTTCTTGCTTAGGAAATTGCTAATTTTAAAATTTTTTCATTTCAAAACTATTAAGAAAAATGGCTCATTATTTTGTTTTGTCGTTTTCCCTCATCATTTTTCTTGTTCACGCAGTTGCTCATCTGAAACAAAAATTGTTCATTCAAAATGGAATTGATTATTTTAGAAAGATGAACGACTGTTTCATGAAGTGAAAAATAAGGGCTTAGATGAAAAAATATGGGTTTAGAATTAAAAAATACCAGTAACTATAAAAGTCGCTTATTTCTTAAATAAGTAGATTTATTCTAACTCACTCAAGATCAGATTGTAGACTAATCATCCTGTGCAAATAAAGATTGCTCATTTGATCAAATGAGTAAAATAAAACATTTTATTTTTTGAATGAGCGTATTTATTTTAGCTCACTCAAAATTAGAATGTTAACTGATCTTCTTGTGCAAAAAAGATTGTTCATTTGATCAAATGAGTAAAATAAAATATCTCATTTAGTAAATGAGCAGATTTATTTTACCTCACTCAAGATGAGATTACTAAACTTCCTGTGAAAAAAAGGTTGCTCATTTGATCAAATGAGTAAAATAAAATTGCTCATTTGATCAAATGAGTAAATAAAACTGCTCATTTTGTGAATGAGCAGGTCTAATTTACCTCACTTGAGATCAGAATGTTTAAAACAAAAATGTTCATTTGTCAAAATGAGCAGATTGATTTCTCTTCAAGACAAAATAAACTGCTCATTTGATCAAAATGAGTAAAATAAAACTGTTCATTTTGTAAATGAGCAGAGTTAATTTAACTCACGCAATATCAAATCATAATGTGAACTATATCAAACATGTTTTTCCATGTTTTCCTTTGAAAATCATGTTGCTCATTTCCTTATTTTTTTAGTGACTCTATTTGTTTTTAATTGTTACAAATGAGTAAATTTATCTTACTTCACTCAAGATCAGAATCTTTACTAATCTTCCTCTGCAAATAGATTGCTCATTTGATCAAATGAGTATTATAAAATCGCTCAATTGTGATCAGAATGTTTACTGATTTTGCTGCACAAACGATTGCTCATTTGATCAAATGAGTGAAATATATTGTAAGAAATGAAAAAAGTTAGAGAGTGGAGAAGAAAAGAAGAATATAATAAGATTTTTTTAAAAAAAATTTAAAAAATATATTATAACAGAATATGGAAAATATTAAAAAGAAAAAAGGCGTGCTATAATAATTATATATTGTACACGTAAAATAAATTTTTTAGAAATTTAAAAATAACAATTATAGTACAACATCCCTCAAAAAAAATAATTATAGTACAAAAAAATGCAAAATAATTGAAAAATAAAAAATAAAAAAGCTAAAATAAAAACTAAGACTATGGAATAAACATGAAAAACCAAAAAAAATTAAACAATGAGATTCAAAGCCAAAGAGGAGGAAAAGATAAACATAAAAAAAAATCATAAATGGTTGGTACGAGAGTCAAACTCATGACTAACTGCTGACCTCAAGACAAACCGAGCTAATGTACATATATGGTAATAGTGGCACGCGCTTAACACTTATGCTGCTGACCAGATTGTATCCGAGTGCACCAGGTGCACCGTGCACCTGGATGTACCATCCTATTTGTATAACAGATGATGTCCACATCAAAACTTGTATAGTGAGACTCTGGAATAATATGGGGCCGTGTGGAATTGCACACGTTGCACACCCCCATTGGATGCTAGGAGATGGGGAGTAGTAGCATCACTCGCCACCAACGTCTTAGGCTTAACTGACGAGGTGTTCATAGTACATACGGGAGAACTTGACTACTTGAGCTTTAGCCCTGCTGCCTTGCACTTGGAGGATCCCAGGGAGTGATTTGCGTTTGGGGATCTATATTATTTTAGTTTCTCGATCAACAACATCGCCTTCTCTCTTTGAACAAAACTTTCTTTGCGACTCTTTGGAGACGAGCTATCTCAACCAAAGACCATACTAATACACTATTTTAATCATCTTCTAACTCTTCATCCTCATATTCTTCAAATTCTGTATCCACATGACCTAATTGTCCACAAAAGAAACAAAAATCCGCCAATCTATCTTTCGATTGTAATGCCTCTCCGAATGGGTTTCTCTATGTTTAACATCAGTTTTAAACGAATATATAATCCCATCCTAAGGGGGATAATACATCATACACAAAAGAGAAGTACCAAAACTCTCCGTCATGGCAAAAGCCATGTATGTATGAATATTTTATGGATTATTCACAACGGAGTAACTTTAGGGTATTATCATTAGTAATATCCTTAAACGGAGTAATTTTAGGGTATTATCATTAGTAATATCCTTAGTTGTGGATTTCTATGATATTTGTTAGAGACGGGAACATAATAAATAAAAACTATGAAGAAGTTTTGCCTTAAACTTGCTCAATCAATCTTAATAAAATAAGAGTCTTTTTATATGCTTACAATAAAAAAGTCACTAATTGTAGACACAACTAAATAGGGGAGAATATGGCGCATACTATATTCCCCATAACTACTAGCAACTAATCAAATTTTAATACATTTTAATTATAAAATAAATAACCCACTAGTACTAGCCACTACTCCTTATTGTTAAGAAACCCATTTGACTATTTTTGGAGCGTAGTCCAACATTCCATTAGTATCAAAAGGTTTTTTAATAGACAGAATGATCATGTACTTTTGCTTACATGGTTTAAAAGTAGAAATTATCTTAATTTCTCTGTTAAATCCCTCTTCCTCTTGCTAGAACCCCCTACCTTATTCTGCATCTTCCCCTGCAAATATCCATTAATGGCTAACAAAAACTTCTCGCAAGATCACATATTTTTATTTCATCAAACCAACCTATGCTGCCATTGGACCACCAAATACCCCCAAAAACACCCTTTAATTTGTCGCATAGATGCTGCAAGTAAAACCCTACAAGACCCAATGTCCATTTTTCCCTCTTCTGACTTTTGGCATTGTGATCGACATTTAACACTACGTCAGTAAACATATCTGAACGATCATCGCCAGAGTCAGCACCCTCTTCTTGCCTCACATGCCTAGTTCCTCTTCGCTATGGCTATTTCCAAGGACGCAAGTTAAGAGGCCATAGCTGAAGACGTCGAAATTTGAGAAATAGAGAAAGAAAGGATAGGTAAAGACCTGTCAACTCACGACTCTATTACAGTAATTCTTCGACGAGGCTACATTTTTTACTACGTAATGTTGGGAAAGTAATCATGAACAACTTACAATGTGTAGCGGAAGCAAAAGAATAAATTTCCTACTTGTATTGTAAAATGAGAATCACAACTAATCTCAACCAAATATAATATGAACAACAACAAACCAAGTATGAACAGCCAACAACAATAAAATAAAGCATACCTACGTGGTAAAAGCCCAACGAGGGGAAACCTCCACAGGCACCGTAGGCCGGCACCAAGCCATTCCACTATTCAATAATAAACAAGTGTGTGCATCAATGTATTCCCTAGATAATACTATAGGTACTACAAACATCAAGAAACATTCTTGGAACTACGAAATCCCATAAACATCACTCAAAAGTGGTAAAACAACAGTATAGAGAATTTAGGACTGAGTAGAAAATACCAATGTCGGAAGCACAAAAGGACAATTCAACTATTGGATATGAAGGTTGATATGCCAGGAACACTGTGTCAAAATTTGGTGACGAAACGGACCACGTTTCACCCTCGGTCGGAGCAGAAAACGGATCAGCTTTCACACGAGGAAAAACATAGAAAAGTTGTTGCTTCTGGCTTTGTGCATGTGGAGTAATTTTTTTCAATAGCTGTTACTGTCCAGATTCCAGCAGCTTCTATGTATTGTTACTAAGCTCTTTTACTTGTTTTTATTATAATAAAACTTTCTCATCATATGGGTTTAAGTGATACTAAACCCACGTGGCACTAAACTTAACAAGCCCAAATAACATATTTATTATGGAATTCTTTCTCCAAGTTGGAGGGATAACCCAACAAATGTCCCCCTCACTCCTAATTGGGAGGTTCAACCAAACCCACTTTCAATCGGCAAGCAACAAGTCTATGCTTAGGGAAGATCTTTTCAACATATCCGTGCCATTATCATGAGTATGAATCGATCTTAACAAATTCAGATAACTTGTCTTCTATCACTTATGGAATCCAATGATGTCTCCTTCTAATGTGTTTGGTTCGAGAATGATAGGTAGAATTCTTGGCGAGGTGGATGGCACTTTGGCTATCACAATAGATGAGGTATTTTTCTTGCTCCAAACCCAACTCCCCAAAAAATCTCTCATCCAAATTAATTCCTTACCAGCTTCAACGGCTGCCATATATTTCGACTCAGCAGTCGATAAAGCAACACATTTTGCAATTTTGATTGCCATGAGATCGCCCCCTCTGCAAATGTAATCAAGTAACCAAAAGTGGACTTGCTAGAATCAAGATCACATGACATATCATCATCTGTGTAGCCATGTAACACAGGTTGTCCAGAACCAAAGTATAAGCTTACTCTAGAAGTACCTTTAAGATACCAGAGAATCCATTTCACTACTGCCCAATGCTCCTTTCCAATAAGATTAGACATTAACCTGATAACTAGCCCAACAACATCAGTGGTATCCGGCCTCGTACGTACCATGGTATACATCAAGCTACCCACGGCAGATGCATAAGGCACATTCTTCATTTCTTTTCTATCATTATCACCTGCGGGACACTGACTTAGACTCAGTTTCACGTGACTTACAAGTGAAGAGCTCACGGGTTTAGCCTTGTCTATGCGAAACTTTTGCAGCACTTTTTTAATGTATCTTTCTAGTGATAGCCATAATTTCTTCTTTTTCTTATCACGGGAAATGTGCATACCCAAATTCTGCTTTGGAAGACGAAGATCCTTCATTGCAAAAGACTTATTAGAACTGGTGTTATTACTAGCAATCTTGTTAGTATCACTACCAACAATCAACATATCATCCAGACCCAATAAGAGAATAAGGAAATCACCCTCAACGAAAATTCTTCACAAACACACAATGATCAGCATGTGTTTTTTGGTAGTTATGGTCAAACATAAATGATTCAAACTTCTTGTACCATTGTCGAGGTGCTTGTTTCAAACCATACAAACTCTTCTTTAAGTGATACACAAGCTTCTCTTTTCCCTTGATCTTATAGCCTTCAAGTTGTTCCATGCAGATTTCGTCCTCCAAATCACCATGGAGTAAAGCAGTTTTCACATCAAGTTCTTCCACTTCCAAATCTAAGCTAGCACCAAAACCAAGAACAACTCGCGCTACAAGAATAACTTGTGTTTATACATACTGCTCAAAATGGTCGGCAACCATCTAAAAACGGTCGGTAATCCAATCACCGACCGCTAGGCAGTCGTTACGCGTCGGTCGATATACTGCTGGTCGGTAATTTAGATATACCGACCATCTACCGGTCGACAAATTTACCGACCGCGAGTCAGTAGGTAAATATGACAATACCGACCACTAAACTGTAGGTAACTATTTGGGGTAAAAAAAAAAAAAATAACTAAAATTTAATTTGAATTTGATGTTTTCACGGAACCTGCAATCCTCCAATAACCCATAAACACAATAATTCAGCCAAACCGAATTAAATTGTGAGTAAAGTAAATGGATGAAGATTTATGCCAAGATAGTAAAATTAGAGCAACAACTTGTAAACATTGGGATAAACTCAATAATTCAAGAAAACCAACATCAACACATTCAACAGTGAAGAGAATATCTTATTCAACCAGATTCTAGTAGATTTCTAAGAAAACAAATCAAACTAAGAAATCCTAAAGCATTGAGATCTGAACACAAAGTACAAAAATTACAAACATGGACCTTAAGAAAAAGATAGAGTTATCCTAAAATCTAGATCTAATACCAAGACATTAAATCAAGTACATAAACAATGAGGCTTCCATAACTTTCACCAAAATAGCAGGCTTTTCTTGAATCTTGCGTTTTTGACTACAAAGCTTCAACCTCACTTGATTTTTGACGCATATTAAGAACCCATTTCACAACAATTGCTCCACCTTGTAGATTGTGCTTAGATTCGTTAGATTATAGCTATTTCAAATTAAGAGCACATGAACTGAAAAGATGAGAGAAACTAAGTGGTTGAGAGTGAGAGAGGAGAGAGAGAACAAATCAGAGAGTTGAGAGTGGAGAGAGAAGAGATGGGAGATAGAAGAGGTGAGAGAGAAGAACGAATGAGAGGCTGAAATGAGGGGAGAGGGCACGAGACATTTAGGGTTTTCTGTTTTATATGGAACAAGGGGTCAGATGCAACACAGATTGGAAGTTAAGAATACCGACTGTTAAGCAGTCGCAAATTAAAATTAACGGTCGGTAATTACCGACATCATTTAAACGGTCGGTAAAGTGTACAATTACCTACTGAAAAAACATTAGTCGGTATTTTCGGTCGGAACAAACGCGTTTTCTCAATCCGATCGGATTGAAGACATCTTCACAACGAGAGAGAATATCTCATCAATATCAACCCCTTTTTTCTGTTCATAACCCTTTACAACTATTCTTGCTTTGTATTAGGGCGGTTTGTCATGTTCTCCACTCTTCAACTTGTACACCCACTTGTTCTTGAGTGCTTTCTTTCCATTAGGCAACTTTACAAGATGATAGTTGTGGTTCTCATGCAATGACTTAATCTCTTCTTGCATGACATTGTACTACTCCTTGCTATGCACATGTGACATAGATTCCTCATAGCATTATGGATCTCCCCCATCAGTTAACCCAACATATTCATCTGGTGGGTATCTCAAGGAAGGTGTCTGTCTCTCATGGACCTTCTCCATTGAAGTGGTGGTGGCTTCTCTACAACTGGTTGTTCAATCCATGTTACACATCATCACCATCTCAACATCATCATTCTCACCACGATGCTGAACTTCTCCCGCTTCAGCTCTAGGGAGGACTTGTAGAAAAACATGATCATGGTGGACTGGAGTTTCATTGAATGTTTTTTGCTTTGGCTTTTCGCAATCTTCAATGACTAATCTTCAAAGAACACAACATCTCTGCTTTAATGACCTTCCTATCAACATGATTCCATAATTTGTATCCAAAGTTATCTTCAGAGTAGCCCAAAAAAATGCATTGCTTTGACTTCTTATCAAGCTTGGATCTTTCATCTATGGAATTTGCACAAATTCTCGGCATCCAAAGACTCTCAAGTGCTTGTAGGAGACATTTTTTCCTGTTTAGACACTCTGAGGAACATACCATCATGAGGAATTGAAGGAGAAAGGTTTATCAGATACAGAGCTGTAATTAGTGCCTCTACCCATAAAGACTTTGGCAGCTTTGCATGAGAGAGCATACATCTAATTCTTTCTTCAATTGTTCTGTTTATTCTCTTTGCAACTCCATTCAGCTAAGGTGTCTTTGGAACTGTTTTCTCTAGTTTGATACCTTGTTCTTTGCAATAGCTTTCAAATGGCCCTCTGTACTCTCCACCATTATCAGATCTTACACATTTGAGTTTTCGGCCTAATTCTCTCTCAACTTTAGCCTGGAACTCCTTGAATGCAGAAAGTACATGGTCTTTGCTTTTCAACACAGAAATCCACACTTTTCGAGAATAATCATTAATAAAAGAAACAAAATATTGAGCACCACTACGGGATTTGACATCATAGAACATACATCAGCGTGGACAAGATCAAGAAGATACTTTCTTCTACATGGGGGCGTATATGAAATGCAATCCTATGTTGCTTTCCAGCTAAGCAATCAACACAAGATTTTGAAGACATACTTGAAACATCAGGGAGATATTGCTTCTTGACAAGCATTTGCGTACCTTTGTCACTCATGTGACCAAGTCTACTTTGATGCCACAAGTCACATGATGAGGAATCATTGGCCACATTTATCTCACCTTTACAAGACCTAGCTGGCATCACATAAAGCGATCCTTATTCCTTAGCTCGAGCCACTATCGAGTTACCTTTACAAAGCTTCCCTTTTATATCACCAAAGTGACTAGAGTAACCTTCATCATCAAGCAAACCAGTCAAGATCAAACACAATCTGATGTCTAGCACATGTCTGACATTTCTCAAGATCATCTTGCAACCATTAACTCTCTAGGCACACCGTACCCAATCCAATAATCTGAGATGACCCATCATTTCCCATGTCTGACTAGTGTACGATGAGAAGTACTCTCGATGTAAAGTAAGATGATATGAAGCACCCGAATCAATCACCCAAATGCAATCGTCACAAGCAAGGTTTAAGTAGCCTTCATCACCAATAAAATGAAAATCATCATTGGTTGCTATAGTTGTAGTGTTTTTCTTTTCTACTTGTTGCTCGGAGGGATTCACCTTTTTCTTCTCTTTCTTTGGATCTATCGCTTTTCATATTTCAGTAAAATCTTTTTGCATGACCCGACTTGTTGCAATAGTGATAAATGATCTTGCTTCTAGACTTGAATCTCCCCATGGAGTTATCTCTGCTATGGGAAGTCCTACTCTTGCTTCTTCCCCTGTTGGCATATAGGGCTACATTAGCTTCATTTTGAGCTGAAGATCCCATCTCCTTTCTTCCAGTCTCTTCATTCAAGACACTAGCCTTGATAATCTCCATTGTCAACTTGCCTTCTAAAGCAGAATTACTAAGTGACACCGAAAGAGTGTCCTAAGTCTCTGGCAAAGAGCAAAGTAGTAACAAAGCTTGTGGCTCATCATCTAAATTTTTATTTCATTGCAAACAATTGGTTGACCAAACCTTAAAAATCATTCAAATGCACTATTATGCTATCACCATCTTTGTACTCCAATAATTTCACCAATTTTCTCATCAATGACGCTTTACATAAGGCATTTTTCCTTTCATATATAGGCTCAAGTTTCTTCCACAATAAATATGCATTCGGGTCATTAGGAATAGGCTGAAGTACACTCATGTCAACAAATTGTCTGATTCTGCCAACAAATTTCCGATTGAAAATCTTCCATTCACTTTCTACAACCCCAGTCGGAATTTTTTCATTTAAGATTATTGGTGCATACAAGTCCTTCACATAAAGGATATCTTCCATTTTAGTTTTCCACACGGAGTAATTACTGGAATTCAAATAAATAATCTCGTGCACACCAACTTTATCATCCATAGTCACAACATAACCAAACACGAGACTACTAATGACGTGGCTCTGATACCAAGATATTGGAAAGCAATCACGAATAACTAACAATGTATATCGAAAGCACATGAACAACTTTCCCACTTGTGTTGTAAAATGGGCAATCACAACCACTCTCAACCAAATATAATATGAACAACACGAAACCAAGCATAAACATCCCACAATAATAAAATAAAGCATACAAAGGTTTCCATGGTAAAACCCCAACGAGGGGAAACCTCCACGGCCACCATAGTCCAACACCAAGCCCTTCCACTAAGCAACAATAAACAAGTGGGTACACCCACGTATTCCCTAGATAATACTATAGGTACGAAAAACATCAAGAAACATTCTTGGAACAACTAAACTCCATAAACATCACTCAGAAGTGGTAAAATTAAAAAATATAGAGAATTTAGGGCTGAGTATAAAATACCTACTTCGGGATCACAAAACAACAATTCAACCGTTGGATATGAAGGTTGGTATGCCAGGAACACTGTGTCACAATTTGGTGACAATCGGACAACGTTTCACCCTCGATCGGAGAAAATAAGGATCAGCTCTTCAAGGAGGAAAAACAAAGAATAGTTCCTACTTCTTGCTCTGTGCGTGTGGAGTAATTTTTTTTATTGTTGTTACTATCTAGATTCTAGCAGCCTCTATGTATTGTTACTAAACCCTTTTAATTGTTTTTATTAAAATAAAACTTTTTCATCATATGGGCTTAATTGATACTAAAGTCACATGGCACTAAACATAACAAGCCCAAATAACATATTTATTATGGACTTCTTCCTCCAAGTTGTAGGAATAACCCAATACGTATAAGTACATAATAATAAATTTCCAAAACTTAGAGTTACTGAAAAATAGTGGAATCCCCTAATTAAGGTTATGTCTTTGATTAATATAATATAGCCACATACAAGGAATCATTGCTATCAATGTGCAAAGCAAGGATAAATCAATCGCACTAACACATAAATACAAAATTATACAAATATACTCTAATACACCCCCAAAGTCGAAGCGGGAGGGAGCAGGCGCTTAGGCTGGAACGAAACTTAAAGGTGTCGAGGCAAGCCTTTGGCAAAGATAGCAGCATATTTAGACTTAGTAAGAACATGCAACACACGTATAGTACCAACCTTAACCTTTTCGCGAACAAAATGTATGTGAAGCTCAATATTTCGTTCGCTGGTGTTGAACGAGGTTGCTAGATAAGTAGACAATCGAGATTTTATCATAGAATACCACAATACTTTTACCAAGAGGCAAATGAAGCTCAACGAGAAGATTTCGTATGCAACTAGTCTCAGCCACAATACTGGAAACCCCATGATGTTCTACCTCGACGCTAGATCGTGAGAAAGTAGCTTTTCATTTGGAGGAACATGAGATAAGATTATCGCCGAGATAAGAACGATACCCATTAGTGGCGGGAATCATGTTACCCAGACCAACTAGCATCAGAATAAGCAATTAAGGAATGAGACGTAGAGACATGGAGACTTAGTCCACGATGAAGAGTGTCTTTAAGAGTGAACGCAACGGTTGGCCAAAAAATGGGTCATAAGGAGAGAGAGTGAACAAAATATATTATACAATTGCAAAAAAAATCATTGAAATGAAGAAAAGAGTCATGGGAAGATTGCCATGACAATATGTCATCACTTTTGGACCGCATTCCGCAATGCACCAAGTGTCCATGATAGATGGTTTTTGTCTGCTAAAAAAAACAAGATGATGGTTGATGAAGAGAGATAGGGAATGTGATGGCCAAAATAAACAAGATCGTACATTGGGAGTTGTTGGTCATGATAAGATTGTGAATTATTCATGAGTAGGTGGAAGAAAGAAAATTTCATTTCATATTTGATGGCCAAATTTTTTTGGCCAACCAATGGGTAGACTCTAAGATATCGTAACACCCGTTTCAAAAGTGTAAATGCAGTTTTCATGCATAAAGAGGCAAACTACATAAGCAATGTCAAGAGTAGTGAAGGTAAGGTATTGTACTACATCCCCATCAAGGCAAGGATAGAGAGTGGGGTCCTTAACTAGAGCACTAGTAGCACTGAGCTTCGAGGATGTATGAATAGGAGTGGTCTCAATGGTTCCAACCTGTCATAGAAGCACGTGCCAGGATATCCTTTGCATACAGACTCAACGATAAAAAATGAAGCAGTGGATGTGTGAGTAGTATTAATAGCAAGGAAATGATGTAATGCACCAAGATCATTCATGGAAAAATCAAGACGGAGTTGGTTATTAATGCACTATAGAAGCGCAGTGCTAGAGGTAGTTAAAATAATATCATCAACATGGAGTAGCAAGTAATCCATGTTAGAGCCCTGCCAATAGAGAAATAGAGATGCATCACATCACTGCCATGCAATCCTTTCGATAAAACAAAGTTAGCAAACCATCGAAACTAAGCACGAGGAGCTTACTTAAGGCCATATATAGATTTGCGTAGCTAACACACACGATGGGGCATAGAAGGGTCAACTAAGCTAAGGGATTGTGCACATACACAATTTCCTAAATGTCACCATGTAAGAACACGTTCTTGACCAATAATTTTACATAAGAGTCCTCATCTCGGAAATGTTCCTACTTATTTCACCCAATAGGCATAACAATAATTTCCCACCATGTTAAGACTTACCTTCTATGTTGTTCTTTTCCCCATACAATGTATATATTAATGTTCTCGATAGCTATTTTTGTCTTCAAGTAATCCTTGACCATTGCCTAACATCATATTTATTATATAATCTAGATTATGAGCAATGGGATATATCGAAGCGTTTTGCACCGCGTTGTGGCAAATGAAAATAAAGAGAGGATATCAGTTGCCGCATTTCACAGCCCGACCCTGGATCAAGAAATAGGGCCCATCCCAAGTTTAATCAGCCCTAATGCTTCTGCAAGGTTCAAAAATATCAGCATGATGGATTATTGGAAGGGATTTTTTGATCGCCCCCTAGACGGGAGAAGCTACCTTGACGTCATGAGAATTGTCGAGGATTATTGAACCACTATTATTCAACTGTCCTTATTCAAAGGTGAATTATATATTATTATCTTGCAAATGCTACAATATTTTTCAGAAATATCTCTGAGAAATTACAAATCTTAATTTACCTTTTATCGTGATTATTATATTTGTATTTTCAAATACTTAGTCAATATTTGTAATTTGTAATGTTTATTTGTACTTTGAATTTGTAATTTGTATTTGTAATTTTATGTTATTATCATGATTGTTGCAGTTGTAATTCGACTTTCTTTAATAAGTCATTTCATAGTTGTAATTTTTATTTATTATACCCTGGCTAATAATGGTTTTGTTGAACAATAAAAATAGTCTCTTAAAATGGCCATCAGCTCTTGACACGTGGTATTCTGAAAGAAGAAGTCCAACCTCTAAATTGGAGCCTCTCACGAGATGACATGTATCCCACTGTAGGGCTGGAACATGATCTTCCAAAAAACTTACACATTTGAGGTTGTGGGAATGACGAGTTTAGCCAATCCCAAGCCGAGCAAGGTATGTGTGCACAAGTTTCACTTAATTAAAGTGTGAATTATGTGTGCACGATTTCTAAAATATTTTGTATATATGATGATGGTTCTTGGTATATCAATTTGGGAGCTTCTACACATGTATGGAAGGAACGATTTCTCTTCAAGACCTTCAAGGAGGTGGACCATGGAGAAGTTATTTACATGGGGAATGATTTTATAGCTCAAGTTCTAGGATTAGGAGAAGTAGAACTAGTAGTTCTGGAAAATAACTTGTTTTACCAGTTGTTATGTGTGCTTCGAAATATAGAAGGATTAGGAGAAGGAATCGTATTGTATTTTTGAGTCAGATATGTAATAGCCTGAATTTTTGTTAAGCCTTAAACCATATTTATGATGTGAAAAATATGTATCAATTTAAAATTTTGCACAACATGTGTTTATGTGTGTGATTAGTGATGAGAAAGTTAGAGATTTATGTGAGCGCTATGTTATGGGTTGTGTTAGTAACTTGAAAGTTACTAAGTAAAGAATGTGTTATTGATAAGATATGACCAATTTGTGTACATACATGAGTATGAGTAAACATGCTTGTGTGTTATTTGAAATGACAAGATGTGTAAGTATGTGTTATGAGTTAATTTTGTTAGTAACTTAAAAGTTACTAAGTATTGAGATAGGTAAGTTATGAGTAAGATAGAAATAAATATGATTATGTGAATATAAGTATATATATATATATATATATATATATATATATATATATATATATATATATATATATAGGTAGAATCCGGTGAGAAGGATCTTAAAATGAGAAGGGTGAGAAGGATCGATATGCATAATTTTTGAACTAGATGTGCATACTTTTCAACCTGTAAGTTTATGTTCTAGAAAACTAAAATGCATATTCAGTTCAAAAAATATGCACATGATAAAAAAGTTGCACATTTAGTTCGGAAAATATGCACATTTAGTATAACAAATATGCACATAAAACCCTTCTCACCCTTCTCATTTTAAGAATCTTTTCTTTGATCCTCATTTTAAGGGTGAGAAGGATTTTATATGGATATTTTTTGAACTAAATGTGCATATTTTTTAAACTAAATGTGCAACTTTTGTATGATGTGCATTTTTTTGAACTGAATGTGCATTTTACCATTTAAGATCATATACGTACAGGCCAAAAAGTGCAATATGCATTTTCAATTCAAAAAATATGCACATCCAGTCCAAAAAATATGCACATCGATCCTTCTCATCGGATCCCAATGCATGTATATATATATATATATATATATATATATATATATATATATATATATATATATATATATATATATATTCGGGTTCTGCTAAAAACCAAGGGTTGGTTGAAAACTAAAAAAATTTAATCCTGACCGGCGGATCTACTGAGATTGTCCGTATAAAAGCTGGACAAAAAAGGAAACTTTCTCTCTCTAAACTTACAATCTCACGACTTCTTCTCTCTCTAAACTCACTCTCTCCCAAAGAACTCTCGCTGTTCACTAAAATTCTCGCAAGAATGAAGCAAATTCAACACATTTCACGATTTTGATTCGAAACGGAGCACAAAAAAGAAATTTATTGTCAAATTTTCCGTAAGATCTTGACGATTTACATCCAAAACGAAGCACATTAAACGATTTTCTCTATTTAGATTCAATTTCAGTTATACAAAAACCTAAAAATTATATTTAGGGTTACAATCGAGTATAATTGCAAGCTACAGCTTCAAATTCGGGTACATTCAAGTAAGTTTCTGCTAATTTGTGTTGTGAAGTGTTTAATTTTAGTTTAATCACTTAATTTTAGTTGAATCGCTTGATTTTCTTGATATGTAGTGTCACATTCAAGTTTGATGGATAATTAGAATTGTGTAGAAAGTATTTTGCAGTGGTTATTGTCTTACATTCTGACATTGTACAAATATCATGAATATTTTCCAATTTTCTTTTCATTTCCTTCTGTAATCTTATATGTACCCCTGTTTGTATTATATGTTGTGGTTTTGAATGTTCACAAAGGGTAGAGATTCTTAATTTAAGATACTTCAGAAGATGATATATTATGTTTTACCACTATAATCTTACATGTAGCCTATGTAATCTAACATGTAGCCTCTGTAATCTTACATGTACCCTCTGTTATATTGAGGAAAATGGAGCATAAAACTCTAGAATTAGTTCAATCCACAAGCACTAATTTAATACAACCTCCATCTCCAATTCCTCCAACTATGACATTCACACCTCGTGCTTATTTTACTCCAAGGGATACAAAAGAACGGATTCCAGTTTGTCCACTTAAACTAAAGCCTACTGTTGGTATGGCATTCAACAGTGTAGCAGATGGTGTCGAGTTCTACTAAGCGTATATATGCTTATCTGGAGACACTTGGGACAAAGAAAAATGACAATGAAGGAAATGTGTACTTGACATATGTGTTTTTGCAACAAGCAAGGATACAAAGGAGATGGGGATAGTAAAAAAAACTTGAAAACTCAAAGACGTTATCGAGTTTCACTTCTCATAGAAGAGGCGTCAATAGAAATGGTTGTGATGCAAGAATGGCGATGAAGAGACGCAAAGGGGGATTGTTCATGGTATATATTTTTCATGAATCTCATAATCATTTATTTGCTACTCCTAAAAGCATGAATTTTCAAAAGAATAAGAGAAATCTGACACTTGCTCACAAGAAATTCATGTTTGATAATTTCAAAATGAATGTTGGTCCCAACAAATCATTTAGATTAATGAAAGAGCATGTTGGTAGTTATGACAATGTTGGGGCAACAATGGTTGATTTATAAAACTTTACTAGAGATATGAATTTCTATTTGAGAAATGTCGATGCTACAATGTTCATTAATAATTTGAAAGAGAAAGTCACTATGACAAAAAAGGCTTATGAAACCGGTCCAAATAGCCAAGGAAACCGGACTATGACAGGTCTATATCTCATAGGTCTCGTTGATTATGAAACCTTATCTTTGAACTGGTTTCTTAGTGTACCCAAGGAAACCAGTTTTTGAATCAAAACACATCTCTTAGAACAAGTGAAAATTCGAAAAAACAGAAGCCTAAGAAACCGATTTTGGAGTGCAACCAATTTCTCTGTCCGAATCGAAGATACTAGGCACCGGTTTCTCAACTAATTTATTTTTAAATGGTATTGCTGACACGCTTGCTGCTGTTGCACAAATATGGCCGCTGTTATTGCACAAATATGACTTATCCTGCTGCTCAGTATAATATCTATATGAATTTATGTATATATAAATTTAATCAAAAGGTTGCCGATATGAAAAGTAATATATACCATAATAAAGCCTCAAACTTAAGTTAGGATCATTAAGCATAATGTGGATCAAAAGTATTGCTATCAAAAGTATTTCTAGCTAAATAACAAAGTACAAATACGTAGTACTACTTCCAAAAAAAACGCTAGAAAGTCAAATTATCTACAACAATAATTACTTAGTTATGAACACATTCACAAATCTTCTACTTCCTCATCATCTTGTGTTTGCTTGAAAAGATATGTAATCCACATATCCCGTATTTCATCAATCATCTTTTGCGAATAATTTCCAGGAGTTCCAGAAAAGTATTACAAAAAAAAATTAATAAAAAAATAATTAAAGATATGGTGAACCTATATATAATAAGCGCATATAAAAGACTAGCTTCCAAGTCTAAGTAAATGGATTGGTAGGCTATCAAAATTAAAGATATTGTAAAGCTACCAAAAGTATTATGCTCGATGTGTATATTCTTCTCTCCCTTTGTTCCCGGTGTTGTAGATGGATTGATAGGCGTGTTCATATATCTGTACGTAGGTAGGAAGGTGTATGATTGTTTGCGTGCTGGCCTTTTCTTTATATGGCTCATAGTGAAATTGTTGCTAGAGATGCATACAAAGAAAAACACGGCTTCCAATGGACCTCATCTTTTCAAGGGTGACGGAAACTAGAAATCCAAAGCTGATATTACAATAAGGATGGTGTCAAGTGTTAATCAGTGGTGTCATGGCAACAGTGGTGCAGGAGTACAGTTAGAGTGATGGAACCATGATAATACAGTAAGGGTGGTGTCAAATGTTAATAAGTTTCGTACTGCGAGGGTCCTGAGGTGGAGGTTCAGGCGTTGTTAGGTTGTCTTCGATGATGGTGGTCAATTTCCATCCTCAAGTCCTACGGTCCAACCATTCAATAAAAAACGTGGCATGCACTAATGAAGGGAGGCTGGGGTGATTCCAAAGTCCACACCACAAATTGGTGACCCAAATATGCACACAGTGTATCAATTCTGTGTGAAGCAAATATGCACACATCGTATCAAAATTGGAGAAAGGGGAAAATTTTGGTGAAGTAAAACTTGACGGAGATGCTACTGATGAATCTGCTCCACATCAACAGCAACAATACCAACCACCATAAGCATAACAATAAGAACAACAATAACATTACACCAACAAATATCAGCATTAGCCACAAATACATGGAAGTTAGCGTTGTTCAGCTTCGTCAAATAAGTCCACAGAAGAACGGTCCAAATCAGACTAAGAACAGGGAACTAAACAGACTTAGACTTGCAAGGGGTAGGGGTCGTTAATACTTGTAATGCCCAAGAAGCGGGATAATAACTAAGAAGAAATATAAGAGAGATGGCGGGTAGTAAAGGACTTATGTGAGTGATGTGTAGAGGTGCTGAACCGGAAGCATCATACGTGAGGCAGCCACCAAGGCTCGGGGTTTCAACCGAGTGGGAAGATGGTGAGTCTTGTTGTCAACAAAAACATTATGTAATGCAAATTTAACAAAACCAATTGACAGCGAAGAAAGATTACACCGAACTAACATGGGAAAACACGGGGAAAATAACACTCAAGGAAACTATACTTGTTATCAAATGCATTCAAATAACAAACGAGTTAAGACGCTACCTCATCAGGAATACTCGATCGTCTACTTTCTATAGTCTCGATTATGTAGAGACACACATAATATCCACAATCCTTCAAAGGGTAGTCTTGATATGTGTGGTGGATCTCATTAAGAAACATTTAGGAATGACGAAGAAGGAAGGTCTCACTAAGAAACATATATTACAAGTGATTAATATGCTTCTAAAAATTGGCTTATGTCTAAGTGTGATTGATATGAGTTCATATTTATTTATTCTTAAGGTGGCACATGTATGCTTCCCCTGTGCTGTACCACCCCCTATGCACTACCTAAACTGACATTACACTGGAAAATTATAACTAGTTCATAGCTTAGTTTGAGGGCAAAAAATCTTTACAGAGGACTCTAAGAATCGATGTGCTTCAATTTAGAAGAGAAGAGATTTAACTTCAACAGTCGCAAATTGAAAAATGATTATCCTCTGCAGAACATTACACAGGAAAAATTCTAGACGGGATAAAAGAATTTTTTAACTTCTCAAGGAGTAGACTAGCATGCCTCTTACTACTCTACAATTAGTATACATCCCACGACTCAGGTAATTTGTTCTATGTTGTAAATTCTTGAATCAGACGGTATATCCCAAGTTCAATAGTTACGAAATATGTTTGAATATGAAGCATAGAGTTAGTATGACATAAACCAGTTGTTTATATATATATATATATATATATACTTCAATATGTGAACTCCGCCAAGTTTGGTTTGGTCTAGTGGCTAGAGTTTGATGCTTTGATCTCATGACTACGAAGTCATAGGTTCAAGTCCAAAACCCTTAAGGTGCCTAGACTTAACTGAGTTGGCGGTACCTGGTAGTCGGGCATTGGCCGAGGCCTAGTTTCCTATATTACTACTTGCTCAGAGAATTGGCACATACTACTACTGATAATGTTCAGTTACATTCCAACAACAAAAAATAAGTTCAAAAAAGTTAGAGTTCAGATACAGACTTTACTACCAAGGATTATCGAGAAGCGGAAGCAGGAAATTGAGGCTGGAAAATCAGTAAATACCGGCCTATTGGACATACCGATGGATTCCAATCTCAAACATAACCAAAAATTTGTTGGTAGTATTAAGAATCAACAGCTCGCAATGAGTATAAGTTTCTAGCTTCAGTAAATCCTTGCCTCTTTAACATCAGTAAACATCAGAGCTTATGTACTTAATGAGTTGACATGCAGCATACCAATGAGTGAAAAAGATAAAATAAAAAACAAGTCAGTCCACCACAAACCCCTTACTACGAAACAAACTGCTCCCCCATTTGAAAGTCAAAGTCAAGCATACTATCTTGGGATCTCTGGGAACATTGTCCCTATTTTCACATGTAGCGGTTAATAAAAGGATCTCCAAAGAAGTCCCTACTTTGATTGATAATGGTGGAAATGTTTTACGGGAATTAATTTGGTTGAAGCATGTCATATCCTTGAGTCAAAAGATTGAAACAACATAACAATCATTCAAGCTCGAAGGGAAACATAAAACATAAACAAAACATAGTGCCATAACTAAAAACGATAAAAACAACATAGCTTAAAAATAGTAATACAAGATGCTTAAATCGTCAAAAACTCTCTGAAATCCGAACAAGTTACGTATGTCAATACTTTTGATCACAAGCTGGACAGAACCAAAGAGGCAAAGAGGCAACAACAAACATACAACTTTCACAAAATCACCAACTTAAGAAAAATTCACAGAATTTGCAACTTCCAAACTCAAATTCCCAGCAAAAATCTTACCCAATTGAAACACGAAATCACTAACTCCTGACCTAATAACCAAAAAAATTCAGATTGACAAATCCACCAAATAATGAATCCAAATCTGTGCACCATACACATTATCCATATCAAAGTACAATTTTTTTTCGTTTAGAAGCAATAAAATAGTAACTCTAATGCATCATGAATCTTAATTTCCAATTCAAAAAGAACCACAAAGAAACCAAAATAACAATGTCAATATCACTTTGCTAGAAGCAGATTGTTTCATTGATAACAATCTTAATCAAACCAAAGACGAGTTGATGATGGTGATGTCAATAGTTGAAATCACCACCGATAACATAAGAAATTCAAACGTACTGCTAATTCGAAAAGAAAGGGAAAACAAGGGATTGATACCTGTTGAATGGCTTGATAGAAAATTCTCCGGTGGTCGCCAGTAGTGACCTGATCTCCGATGGTGAATTGGACGCCTGTGAAGCAGTGAAGGGTCACCGCCTCACCGGTGAGGGTTGATTTGGATTCTGCGCGAAGGTGATGAAAATTCTAACTGTGTAACTGGTATGAGGCTATGAGCAGTATACGGGGTGGGGACATGGGGTTAGTGGGTTAGTGAAAGTGAAAAAAGAATAAAAGAAAATAGATATACACGTTCCTTTACTTTAGAACCAATTTTGATTACGCGCCCTAAACCTAAGAAATGAGTTTTGTGTCATGAATGATTTCACAAGCTAGTAAATCTGTTATGTTACCAAACACGTCTCCTCTCTTTGGTTCCTTTAGGCATTTTTGTAGTAGTAAGTGAAAAATAGTTGTGGTGGCTTCTTCTTTAAATATTGTCTCAATGAAACAAAAATCCTTACGAGAATATTTTAGTGTGATTCTATAAGTAGGAAAAACTACTCAGTTTTTGGTGACATGGTGTCTTTCGATACTACTTTTGACACCAACACGTATAGTATGGTTTTTGCCCCATTCACAGGAGTTGATCATCATGGTAAATGGGTCACTTTTGGGGTTGGGTTACTTGCCAAAGAGGATATAGAGTCTTTTACTTGGTTGTTCGAAAGTTTCTTGAAAAAAGTGGGAGGTCGTCAGCCTGTTTGCTTGATAACCGACCAAGATTCTGCCATTAAAGTAGCAATTAGTAATGTTTTAGATACAACAAAACATAGATTATGTATGTGTCACATCATGAAAAAGATCCTTAATAAGGTTGGTCCTGCAATGTGTAATGAGACAAAATATTATCAGATTTGAGTAGTGTTGTCTAGAATAGGGACCTTGAGCAAAAAGAATTTGATGTTGAATGGGGTGTAGTAATGTTAAAATATGGATTGGAGACACATGATTGGTTCTTGCACATGTTTAACATAAGAGAAATTTGGATTCCTTAGTAATTTAGAAGTCTACTTTTGGGTGGTATATTGCGATCTACTGAAATATCTGAGAGTGACAACCACTTTTTCATACAATTTACCAATCCAAGCTGTCTTTTGGTTGAGTTATGGTTTATGTATGAATCAGCAATTAATTGTGAAAGACACAATCAAGATAAACTGAATGCAGACAACAAAATCCGAATGCCTCGACTTGTGACACTTCTACTCTTAGAAAAGCATGCATCAGTTGTTTATACCCATAGTTTGTTTTATAAATTTCAGCATGAATTTTAACATGCGGTGTTTAATTGTGGCGTATCTCACCTTGCAACATCTGAAAACAACGTTCAAGATTTTCAAGTTTTGGACAATATAAGAAACAAAATTTATACTGTAACATATTCTACTGATGGTCAATGTACTTCATGTTCATGTAAAATGTTTGAGTCCATAGGTTTACTAGAGGTGTTAAATGTTGACACGACACGACAAACCAACACGAACAAGACTCGAAATTAGCGGGTATGAGTAAAAACTTTTGACACGTTTAAGTAAATGGGTTGACTCTACACGACACGTTTATTAAACGGGTTGGGTTAGAGTCGAACTATTTGACATGAAAACGACACGACAACCCGTTTATCTACACATATTTTTTAAAGTTTTCCCTTATTACATCTTACCTTCATTCATTTATTTTTTAGTTTAGTTTTATTTAGTTTTACTTTTATATACTATTAGATGTTATTGTAACTACAACATGAAATTTAATAAGTTTCAAACCAAAAATATATGAACTGCGAACATCAAATATATGTACAAGGTTAAACGGGTCAACCCGAACTCGACACGTCTACGTGCCAGGTTAGAGTCAAGGATTTTGACACGTTTAAGTAAACGGGATGGGTTAGGTTTAGGGGAAAACAACCCGCCAACTCGTGAACCCGACACGAACTTGACACAACAGGACTCGTTTACCACCTCTAGGGTTTATTGTGCCGTCATGTACTCTTTGTGATGAAAGGGAAGTTTTTGAAGGAAATTCCAAAGCAATATATTTTGAATCGGTGGACTAAAGATGCTTTGAGACAACCAATGTACAACTTATGCGAAAACTCAGAAGGTATTGAAAAGGATGAAAGACATAAACTCGTTGCTGATGTTTGGTCGAAATTTTTCTCATGTGTAAGCCTTGTTGAAGACAACCTCAATCATGTGAAGGTTTTACTAGAAAAACTAACTACTATTGAAAAGGAGTTGCAAACAAGGGATCTCAATGATGAAGAGCAATCCAAAGTCCAACACTTGGAATTCTTGCTTCGTTCAAATTAAATAGAAGAAGATGTTCTACCTCTGGAGAAATTTTCAAACAAGGGAAGTGGAATTGGCAAGAGAAGAAAAGAGTGATCAAGAAATAGTTGTTGAAGCACAAAAGAAAAACAAAAGACTTTGCAGTTCACGTGGTCAACTTTCAACACACGACAGCCGTAATTCCCGCGAAAAGGCGAATAATGTTGATTAAGGTATTATATTTTCTTTTGTGTACCCTCTATAATAGAATATGTACCCCCTTTTCAATTATATGTACCCTCTGTTTGAATATTGTTCAACTGGTTCAAACCCTATAATATGTTAATGAGATGCAAATAGGACGGTAGCACATCACTAAATAGGAACTTTTCAATTATATTGTTTTTGAACTTGGTGTCTAGGTCTCCTAAATTTAAGAGTGTGATATTCATGATGTTGAAACAAATTAAGCTAAACAGCAGCACCAACATTAAACCAACCATAAAAGAATAATGTCTGTGTTTTAGAGGGGGGGTACATTATAAATTCAGTAGGTACATTACACAACAGGGTAACTTTGGGGTGTCTAGGTCTCCTAATTAGTCAAACTTGAAATTTCCTACATAGCTTATTGATCATACAAGTTATTTCAAGAAAACAAGAGGAAGCAAACGAATTACGACAACGCACGTACTCCTTTCAAAGCTCGAACGTTCGTGGCGCGACTCCCTGCTCTTGGACCGCGACCTGCGGCAGCTAAAGGACACCCATACTCGACATTCTACATCGTCCGTCCACTTACGGCTAATAACTCACAATGCGGCATTATCGAGTGCATTCTTTCTCCAATCTTTATAGCCTCTTCCTTGTATCAAAGCCTCATCCCACAAGACGTCAAACGCCATATTTTGATCATTGATGCTTGGACACCATAGATTAATGTATCGTTCTCATTGTTCAAGTCACCATGGACTGAAAAATGTTCTCGTTGTTCAAGTCACCATGGACTGAAAAATGTCATCCCTAATATAAACAAGTTAAATGTGTCAATCCATTTGATTAAAAGGATTTAAGATCGAACTGACATATTTTTGATATATATAGTTATAATAAGAAGAAAAAGTTTCAGTTGTTTATTATTATACTTCTATATGATATGATATTAGTTGTAGTTTACGATTTACGCCTGCCCTATCGAAGTATTGCTTCCTGTTTAATGCAAAAACAAAAGTCTTACCATCTTATCACTCACATTCCATTTTCTTTTGTCTCTCTTAGCGATCTTAAACCGCAATGTGTAGTAATTTTTCATATGCAAACAGGTGAAAATTGTTTGTTTAAGGAAACACCTCATCAAAAAAGGAGGCACATTCAACATTCAACATGCTATACAAGATAATTTCTTAAAGTTAACTCCTCTGTTTGTTGTCGCTACTAACATTTCTTTGCTTACATACATCTCAGACACATGTTGAATTTAAAACCATTAAGGCTAATTCACCCAAAAAGATGTAGCCTTAATGCAAAACAATATAATATCGAAAAATACTACTTATGTACCCATTAAACTTTACAAATAAAACTGATTATCAACAAGTATTACTTATGTACTAAAACACACTTTTCATCCCTACTTCACTATTTCTTCTTTGGCTTAACTATTTTTGCTTCAGCTTCCTTTCTTTTCTTCTCAGCAACCAAGAAATGAAATTCATCCTTCTTGGGGTTTAAAGCCTTCACCTTATACAAAATATCAACACGTACTTCATTGAAATCATGCAGGACAATAGCAGCACATATTGAAGAATGATAAACTCTCCTCTTTAAGGCCTTAAACACAATATAGAACCAAAAGAAAAATAAATGGTCATTACACAAAATAAAATGGAGTACATCTTACAGAAATTAGACTAAAAATATAGAATATTACCTTGTCAAAAGCAGCCTCAATCTTTTCTCCTTTTAAAAACAACATATGCAACATAAAGCATATCCCGCAATCTAAATTAGGAGACTTAGATACCCAATCAAAAGGTACCACTTCAAAGTTGAAAGAAGATGTAATCAGAGATGATCTTTCATCTTTAAGTTCCTTTAAAACTGGAATTAGCTTATTCAACTATATAATGCAAACACCAAATAAGCCTTGAACAAAACACAAATTGTTTCTAACAAGAAAATATCAGTAATTTGTAAGAGGGTATATTATAAAATCAGAGGGTATATTTTACAAATAGGTTACCTTTGAACTTGGTATATAGGTCTCCTAAGTTTAAGAGTGTGATACTCATGATTTTGAATCAAATTAAGCTAAACAGCAGCAGCAACATTAAACCAACCATAAATATTATTTAAAAGAATAATGTTTGTATTTTAAAGAGGGGGTACATTATAAATTCAGTGGGTATATTACACAACTGGGTACCTTTGGGTGTATCTAGATCTCCTAAATAATAATATTTAACAGGAAAATGTCAATAATTTATAAGGGGGAACATACTAAATTCAGAGGGCACATTACACAACAAGGTGCCTTTGAATTGGGTATCTAACAAAGTCAGAGGGTACATTATGCTATGGGATACATTATACAACCAGGGGGTACATACTAAATTTAGAGGGCACATTATACTATGGGGTACATTCTACAACAAGGGGGGTACACAGTAAATTCAGAGGGTACATTAATACTCATGAAAAAAAAAACATTATAGAATGGGGATCATATTCCAAGTTGATATGGGTACAATTTGCAGTTCCAGACAAAAACATGAGAAATGATTAAAAGTCATCAAAGGGGTACATAATAAAATGGGGAGGGTACATTATAAATTCAGAGGGTACGTCAACACATCATAATAATCTAACTTTGCAAAATAATAAAAACCCTTCAAAAATTTCTTGGATAGCAAAAATTTTGTAAGTACCATAAATATTGCCCATTCTCTAAACTTCTCTAACTCAACAGCTTTGTACTTGCGATTATCCAAGTATTGTATAGTTTTTGAATCGAAGTTGATCACTACACAAAAGTAGTGATCCTCCATCAACATCGGGACAAACAAGCACAACAAAAAGAATTAACCAAATCAAGAACTATTAGGGAAAATGTTAATTCAACAAAATTTACAATTTTTTTTTTTTACCAAATACGCTTTGAGAAGATGATCCAATGAATTGACAATGTTCACAACCCAACACTTCCAGGAGTTGTAAAGGTTAACTTCTTGCTTTTTAAGCGCCTCTTCCCTTAAAATTATATCATCTTCATTGTATGCGTTAAGGAGCTTCTTGAAAAAAAATCTGCATATCAACATATTAATCCTATCAATGTTGCGGTTTTACCTTGTAGTTAAATAGGAGAAAATAGAAATTACTAAACCAACTTACGGTTTTATCGACGCCAAAGAAAAACCTCACTGGGTCACTTGTTTTCTTTCTTTCAATATCATTCAGAATCATCAACACCACAAGAATCACACAACTAGAAACTTTTTGTTGATAAGCCATGGTAAGCAGTTCTTCTCTAGATATGATATACTCACTTAAATTATGGGTGAAAACCGTCACCCTACAAAATGAAGGGACCAAATAGCAGCATAGTTAGTAAATGATATCATAAGTTCATAAACTTGGTTTCTTAAAACAAAATATCAAAAAGTTCAAGAACAAAAGGGTTACATTATACAATGAGAAGGATACATAATAAATTCAGAGGGTAAATGAAGACATCCATATAATTAAACTATACGAAATAAAATACAAACTTACATGGAAGAAATGCCATAAGGTTAAAAGATAGATTTTTCAGCTTCCAAAGGGTTAAACATGCAATAATTAACAACATCTTGTTGAAGGGTAGGTAAAACTTTCATCAGTTTTCTATTCTTTGACATATGCTCAGTAATAAATTCCACATCATCAGTTGGTTCACCGCAATCAAATGGGCAAACCAATGACAACAAATTAAATGGAATCCCTGATTCTTCCAATTCATGTTCACCATTCAAAATGTCAGAGACCACTTTATTCATAATATTGTCGCAATCCTTTTCCTGAGGAAATTGATTATCTTCAGTAGCATTATCATGATCATCATGATCTGTAAAAAAAAGAAGAAAAATATAAATAAAATCAAAATTGAAAAAGAAAAAGGACAACCATTAAACATGTAAAATGTGAAAATAATAAAGCATATACTTTCTTCACCTACAAGCAAATCAAAAGAAGGGATTTCCATTGCCATTTGTTTTGCAAGGAGAAAGTTATTAACAATCTTGTCAATCTTATCAAGGGTTTCAGGATCTGATAAGACTTTCTCCATCTGAGAAACAAGTGGTTATTCTGAATTCTTTTGTGGATCAGACTTCATGGAAACAGATTGCTTAATCGTTTCCCTTTTCCGATTAAGTCGATCAACATGAATAAAATTAAAGAGTTCATCATTCCTTCTCAAAAGAAGTATGATCCTTTGAGAATCCTGAATAAAATAAAAAAAAACAACTGATGCAAACCTTTATACATAAAATGTATCCCTCTAAATAACCCTTCAAGTATTCAATAAAATTAACAAATAAAAAGTTATATTACTCTCTTCGAGTTTCCTACAAAAGCTAGTTGAAAGAAACTTTAAATAGAAAAAGAACATAGAGTACAACTAACATTTACTTACATCGTCAGTAGAAGAATTGATCTCTTCATTCGTGTGTAATCAAACAGGGAGTTCGTATTGGATTATCCTCTTCGAACCTGAGGTAGAAGGCTCTCTAGAAGGTGATTTACAAGTTGTTGTAAAAGCTGTTGTACAAGGTTCTGTAAAAGTTGCTTTCATGCTCTTCTCCACTCCATGACCACTTGACTTCAGCTTCGTACACACAGGATAAGTCTTCTTATCCATGTCACAGTCGTCAAAACCAGGTTTTTTTTTCTTCCATCATCCTTCTGTACAACTTATCATCTCTCCAATGCTGAATAAGAGGTATATCACTAGGTTCTTTCACAACTCTAAACATGAAATGATGGAAGTAAAAAACTTGAAGTATAAGTACACATCCTTTCACTCTTTTGGTATCTAAGTTTTTTCCTAACAATATTGCTTTTTCAATGGTATAAAAATAAGCTTTGATTACATTACACAGGCAATCAAGAACATATGAACACCAAGCCAAACTCATTAACAAATCTACATTGTCTATGTCTTTTGCAATATAAAAGTCAATTGTATCATTTGCACTGGCATTTACAAACACAGAGCAGACATAGAAAACAAAATACATCTTAAACAAAGGACTCCTTCCTTCAAATCCATCATCGCTTTCAACAATGCACCATTAGATACTGTGAATCTTCTTTGACATCAAACCGATTCTTCAATTCTATCATGTAAGAATCATCAGGATTCTCGCGTTTTCTAAATTTCCCTATGCTAACAATCATGGTATCACCTTTTGGAAGACAGAACAGATCATAAATGTCACGAGTGACATTAAAACTTACTCCATCAACTGAGAACCTCCGACCACTTGGATTAAAATGATGGACAAGCCAAGGAACCATGTCACGATTGAATTTGGTCATTTTCATTCTAGAAAGGCCCCCAAACCGAATCTCCTTAACACTCTTCAACTGGTCTACACTAAGACCTCGAAATATTTCAACAATTGCAGCACATCTAAAATGTGTATCAATAGAGATTCGCTTATGACTCCTGATTTATATAAAAAGGTGCAAGTGTAAGTCACGATAATAAAGTACATACTAATTAAAGGATACCAAAGGGTACATATAACAAAGTTCACATAAAGAGGGTACATATAAAATAACAAAGGATACATATAAGATAATACATCAAATAATATGAAAGGCTAAATATAACAAAGGTCCAGATAGAAGGTACATCTAAAATAACAAAGGGTACATATAGAAAATACATCAAAGGATATCAAAGGGTACAGATAACAAAGATCACATACATAAGGTACATATAAAATCACAGAGAATACAATAAAGTTAAAGAGGGTAAAATGTAACAAAGGGTACATATAACAAAGATCACATACATAGGGTTCATATAAAATTACACAGGGTACATGTAATGTTACAGAGGGCACATAGTAACAAAGGGTACATATAAGATAATAAATCAAATGATATGAAAAGGTACATACAACAAAGATCATATACATAGGGTACATATAAAAATTTCACTTAAAAGGTATATATATATGATATCACGTATTTATATAGAGTTTTCTCCCTTATTTACAAGCTAATTTGTGCGTCATTGGAGCTCTTGGGAGCTATTTTGTGCTAACTATCGTATATAGTTGTGGTTTCGTGTTTTAGTGTTGAATTGCAAGTTTTATGGAGTTTTCTCCTTATTTCCGAGCCATTTGGAAGCAACCACGGCTTTACGAGATGTTACGAGGCACGTAGGATGGCTCACGAGCTTTATGGGTAGTTTAGAAGGTCCCACGAATCCTAAACGTGAAGATTAGAGAGCCAAAGAGTCAAAAAGGAGGTTTCCGTGCACTGATCGGGCAGAAATGGCCCGATCGGGCGAAGAAATACTGATCGGGTGTAGATGTTGCGGACCCGATCGGGAGAGTAAGCATGTCCCCAGACCCGATCGGGTGACCACCGCCCGACCCGATCGGGTCCACACCCACTTGAGCTACTGTGCTGTGCGTATTATTAGAGGAGTGTTGGGCCTCGTTTGCTGGCAACCCGATCACAGACCCGATCGGGTGCTGGATCGGGTTGGCCCAGATTTGCACTCCACTATTGCTGCTGAAGCTGCGCTGACCCAGGAGCGGATTGACGATGTTTTGCACTCGGCCCGATTGGGTACTGTCCTCGGGCCCGATCGGGTCTGGCACCCTTTTACGCGGATTTCGCCTTTTGTTTCCGTTTTTAGTGAACTTGAGGGGGTATTATAAATACCATTTTCCTCATTATTTAGAGACATCTTTTATTCATCTTTCATTAGCTTTAGACTAGTTTTATTCTTCATTGTTCTTAGTTCAATTCAAACACTTTAGATTAATTTAGAGGTGATCAAACCTATTTCGATTTCAATTAAGTTCCTGCTTTCCGTTAATTGGTATTCTTTCTTACCCTAATCTCTTTTATTATTCTCAATTGCTTAGTTTATTTATTTAATCGTTCATGATGCAATTGTTAGGGTTTCATATTAGTTTTGTCGTTGTTAATTCGATCATGTCTGAGTAGTCTCTTTCTAGGGTGTTAGATAGGAAAGCCATGTTTATACCATGATTGTGATTTAGACTGCTATTGATTTCTAGGGCTTGATTAGGGTGATTGTGATGTGGTTTGTTCTTTATTGAGTAATTAACGTTATTGCGCAGTTTCGTTGGTTGCTTGTGGTTAATAGTTGTTTGCACAGATCCGTCTTACGACTAGAGGCCTAGGACACGTCAGTAGTTCTGATTACGTTAGTGAACATGCGGCGTATGTTGAACTATGAGCGTTGAGTCTTAACCATAGCTCAACATAGGCTCTAATCCCCCGACTCTTGACTTAGGTTTTGGTAGTAGTTGACCCTATTTGATTGGTATAAGCATGGTGGACCGACCTAATACCCTAGACTTTTATTCCATAGTTTAATCCTCGATTTATTCCGTCTTCTGTAGTCTATTCTTTAGTTTAATTAATTGCTTCCTGATTTCATCTGGAGTAGCTGAATTGGTTGAATATTGATTTAGAAACTCTGTCTTCCTGTGGATTCGACCCTGCTTCCACTGACTACCTTAGTTAGAGGACCGTAGGTTTATTTTTGATTAGGCGATACGACTAAAACCTATCAATATAATACATAAAAAGTTAACAAAGAAAAAAGAATTACTTACTTAAAAGCTTCTTCATAAACAACATCTAAAATACTTTTTTTTCTCTGAAAGCCCCAAAGAAGAACATATATTTCTCTTTTTTGACAAAACTAATCTACTATCACCATGTGCGAATGTTCTTCATCAATACTGTTGGATGGAATGTACTCTTCATCTCGAACATCCTCTTTTAATGATAGAGAATGTTATTTTTGTAGCTACATATTTGTTTAAAAATGTTATTAATTAATAGCAAATATTCACCAATACAAAAACAAAAACAATAAAGCAGCAATTAACTAACCTTTCTTCCTAGCTGCAACTTTGGGTTTTGAAATTTCCTTAGCTCCACGTTGAGGTGACTTTGTAGCAGTCACCTTCTTCTCGGTCTGAACATCAGACTCTTCTACATCAAAATGAATACCCTCTTCTGATAGAATTTTTCGTTTTACACCTAAAGTTTTTTTTTCCAAAAGTTACTACATTAATATAAAGAAATTTAAATTTTAAAAATAAACCTACTAATCAGTTTGAAGTAGCTATGGAAAAATACATTTCTTACTAGTTTAAGCTTCCAATTTTGCACCTGCCTTAGCTCTATGCACTGGTGACTCCACCTTCGAAACAGTCACCTTCTTCTTTGCCTTTATCGTATGTGACTCTTCTTGTTATTCTTCTTCACCAATACAATCGTCTTCTTCATTAGCTTTTCCATCTTCTTCTTCATGTTCTAATGAAGGTTTTTCTTTTGCGACTGCATTTTTTTTAAGAAAAAAGGATACTACATAAATGACAGTCACAACAAAAAATAAAATTTAAAATCAGTTTTTATAAGAATCAAAACCTTTCGTCCTAGCTGCAGCTTTCGCTTTTCGACCTCTCTTAGCACCAATCACCTTCTTTATTGGAACATCCTTTTCTTCTTCTTCGTGAATCTTTACTTTTCCACCTACATTTTTTTTGAAAAAAAGGTTTCATATGAGACAGCAACAATAAAATGAAGAACTATAAAATAAGTCTTTAACATGCAATGGAAACTTCAAGATAAAGAGAGGAGAAATGAGTAAAACTCAACAAAAGGGGTGCATTATGCAATGGAGAAGGTACATTATAAATTCAGAGGGTACATGGAGACATAAAAATAATCAAACATTGCAAAATAATATAAACTTTCCAAAATTATTTCCTATCATAGAAAAAATTTCGTCAAATACCATTAATATAGCAAAAATTTCTTTAAATACCTTTATTATCTTGCACAACTTTCTTGGACTTCGTATTCTTCATGCTTTTAGGAGCTAAACCTTTGGGTTTCCCATGACTCTTATTAGCTTGAACAGGTTACTTTGCAAAGGTCACCTTCTTCAATGACTTTGCTTCAGCCTTAGGTGACTGGTTAGAGGCAAATTTGATACGAACCATTTTTCCTAAAAAAGAAATTTATATAAAAATCAATCAAAAAGTAAGAACATAAAAAGGATACATATAACTACTAAAGATGGTATAAACTAGAGATTAAGAATAACACCTATTTATCATTGAATAATACAATGTGATATGAATCAGTAAACTGCAAATGAAAGTGGGTACATATAACTAATAAACAGTTATAATCTAAACAATAAGAATCACATATTATGACATATAAATGAAAATAAAAGACCTAAAATAACTTCAGATAAAACAATTAAAAACTCCAAAACAAAACAAAATCAAATCAATGTTGATATAGCATAACAACTACACACATATAGAAGGTAATGAAAAAATTGAATAAACCTAAGCTATGAAAATGAATGGATCAAAGAAAACATAAAAGCTTAAAATCACTTCTATTGAAGATAGAACACAAAACAATGCCAGATGAATGTTGATATAGCATAACAACTAAACAATTATAGAATGTGATGAAAAAATCGAACAAATCTGAGCTATGAAGTTGAATAGTTCAAACAAAACATAAAAAGGCTCAACATCACTTCATATTCGAGAATCAACACAAAGCATAGTGAGATCAATGTTGAAATAGCATAACAAATACACAAATATACAATGTGATGAAAAATTGAATAAATCTGAGATAATAGTTCAAAGAAAACATCAAAAAAGCTTAAAATCACATCTTATTCAAGAATCAACTGCTCAAACATCACAAAACCTTAAAAAATTCATAAATCGAAAAACAAAAACCTAAAAAGCTTTGATGATGATTCGAGTTACCGAGATTGATTAAAAAATGATAATCAAATAATAATAAGCAACGAAACTTACAAATAATGTGATTTGAGTTAAGATCTTCAGCGAATTTTCTTCAGCGAGTTCGTAAGTGAGAGAATGGGAAGAGAGAATTTCATAGGAGCGAGAGAGAAGGAAGTTACGTGAATCAGGAGAGAGAAAATGATGATAGAAACCCAAAATCCCCTAAAACATTCGCGTCAATAAGGGCCGTTGGATCTTTAACTAATCAAGATCGACGTTCAGGATTAAAAGTTTTTAGTTTTCAGCTATTGCATTGGTTTTCACCATATCTAACTCTATATAGGTAGCCCAAGCCGTATAGCTCTCTAATTTGGATGTGGATTAAGGTGTGTTGCATATTTTTGGGCCAAACAAGTGTGGAATTAATCCTTGGGATGTGCCCGACACTAATTGGGTTAATAGGTAGCCCAAGAGTGGGAGGAATGAGGCTCCCAAGTGAATTGTTACACTAAAATTTTACTGATCAACCCAACTTTGGGAATGACTAGTTTACCCTTACTAAGAGGGGAGAATACGGAAATTTAGAGCCACTCAACTTAAGTACATATACTGAGTTAAGTCTCACCAAAAATCATCTTCAACTCTTCAGTAAAATAGAAAACCCAGAGCTCCAAAAACTCCCTCTCCTAGTCGCCATCCAAACAGAAGCACCAAGGTGGCTTCTTCTCCATTTTTCTTATTCTTTCACTCATTATTTCCAACATGCAATCTCATAATCGGATTCCTTATGTCCTAATGCATATTTGGCAAGGATCATGAAGAAAGCCCTTCAAAGGAAGTTAAACTCACCCACAAAAAATGAGTCAAGGTATGAGTAAGAACAAACTTTGATTTAGGGTTTATCTCTAAGTTTTAGACTACTATCTTACCCAAATTTTGATGTTTAAACGTTAGGATCGTTAAGAAACATCAAAAGTTTTGATTTATAGTTTGAAGATGATTATCAAGGAGCCTTTTTTGGTCACTCAATCAAAGTATAGAAGAAAATACGTTTTCTAGTGAAAGGAATTTGATAAACTTGAAAAGTTATGAACTTCTTTCCATATATTTTGATTGGAGGATTTGCATGTGAGTTATTTTGGATTATAATCTGATTTTGGAGTGTATAAGGATTTAGTATTGCTTACATGCAATGAGTTCTTGAGTGAGAATGATTTAAAGAAGTGAGTGGAAATGACTAGTGTGACTATCTTACTTTGAACCATCATGTTTTGAACTTGCATATAGTTTGAGAAGTTATTTACTTGAACTTTCTTTGTGGTAATGATATATAGTCTGGAAATTTGAGTATTTACATATATTAAACCTTATTAAGTTTAGATACAAGCATGTTTTTGTTCAATCATATTGTTATCCATGTTTATGGAAAAATTAATGATGTATGATGTTAATTACTTTTAAATTATTTAAACCTTTGATAAAATCTTATAATTTTTTTTTAACATTATAAAGGCAGTAGAAATTAGAATATAATTTCAAATATTGTTCGAATTAAATTTTATAAGTAAATAAGTTATTTACTTGTGAATTGATGAAATGGTTATTTGGGAACTATAGTGAGTTTTTTGAGAACTTTGGAATGTAAAAATCAAACTTATGAATTATAACTTTCTTATGATCTTAAGGAAAGTAAGATAACCATTTGGAATGTAAGGAAAGTATGAATTATACAGACATGAATGGAAGAATATAAAATAAACAGAACATCTACTTAAAGTTAAAAGAACAAAAGTGGTAAAAAGTGATGATTCAAAAAAAAGTAATTTAAAAAGTGAATTAAAATTATTTACAGTGAAAAAATGATAATTACAAAAGATATTATCATTAAAACGAAAAAAATAAAATAAGAATAAAATAAAAATAAAATTAGAAAATACTTACTATTAATAATAAACATGTTCTAAAGAACAAAAAGTCTAAATTCAAAGAACATAACTAATAGCAGAGAGCTGGAAAGTTTTGCGAAAAACCCGAGTAGTGAATAAAAGAACATTTAAAACGGTAGTTTTAAAATTTATTGTCACTTTAACAAAATGGATGTTAATTTTTTAAAAAACTATAAATAAAACCAATTCACAAACATTTGTTTACCATCATCATCATTTTCAGGAGAGAGAAAACAGTTTCTTCACCATTTCCATCAAAAACCACCAACAAAACCTCACAAACCTTTCAACTTCCATCCAGAAAACACAATAAAAAATGCAATCAAATTCATTCAAATTAGAAAATGAGAAGCAAAAAAGTTTCTCAAGGAAACCCTAGGTAAGTAATTTCAAAGCAAAAAAATGATTTGATTTCAAAATTTTGTAATTTCATAACAAACAATTACTTACACATTTATCACTTGTGTTTTGCAGAGAAGCATCCAAAAAGAAGGATGAAGAGGAAGCTTCAAAATCGACTGTGCAATTGCTTTCACAAGAGAAAAAGTAAGCCAAATAATTGAATAACTGATTTCTAGAGCACATTTATACTTTAAACTTCATATATTAGGTTAAGATTGTGAAAATGGGACAAGGAAGAATGAGGATTGTGAGAGAGAAAGGGAAAAGAAGAGTGGTGAGTAGGAAATGAAATTAAAAGTGGAGAGAAAATGAGAGTGAATTAAATTGATTTGGCTTTTATAGACAATGAAAGGAAGGAAAATTAATTGCATAAGACAAATATGATTATTATATGCAAATGGTGGACCAGAATCAATAGTAAAAGAACGAAAATGTACTACAAGAAAATGAGGAGCACAGAACTCAAAGTTCTTGTATACCCAGATTATGTGAATCATGCTCTCTTAGACCTTAAGTAGTGTTCTACCAAATGAAAACATATGTTTTATTAAAAATGCTTAAATGTTCTTAAACATTATGATAATGACTTCCTATCATTCTTAACAATTATGGAATATTACAAATTTCAGATTTAGTTTATAGGAATAGAATCTTATATACAGTTTTATTTTTTTGTAGTACCAAATAACCAATTTGTTTTTATATTCTTCGACCTAAAGTTTTGTGTTCTCAAAAATATATATATACATCATATAACATGCTTATCAAAACACATAGTTCTTTGGTCTCATAAAAGTGAATGAACTTATGAGTAACAATAAGGACCACTTGATTTTTCATGGTATAGGTCATAAAGGATTTAAAATGGGTACCATACTTCAAACTACAAAGATTCATCACATTTTTTCTTTTAAATTTTAACATGATCTTCCACTCATATTTTAGTATCTTTGGTCTTATAATGCTTATTTTTTCTTTCCTAAATACTTATATGCTCTTTTAAAAAAGGGTTTATGTACATCATAGTATGATCTTTTGTCTCATAATGCTTATATCTTCTTTCCTAAATACTTACATGCTCTTTTAAAAAAGAGTTTATGTTCTTCCTGTAGAATTTATATGTTCTTTCTATCTGATGAACCAATGTCTCTGTCATTCTATTGTTCTTTTACCTATCATTACATATTCCCCATCATGAATAATATTGATCTTTCAAAATAGATTCAATATTCTAAAAACAGTATTAATCTCATTTACATACAACATATATTGATTCATTTTCAATCACAGGCGCAACTACAAGACTGTTGCCCACTACCGAAAGAACAAAAAGAAAAAAGCAGAAGTATCTACCACAGATGATGAATATACTTCAAATGATGAGAGTGAAAGTGAACAACAAACGAAGAAACCTGCCTCCAAGAAACGCAAAACAGTTGTTGATGAAAAACAACAACCTATGAATCAGAAGAAGAAAGAATTTAAGATCGTTGTTCAAAAAGAAAAAGATGACGTAGAGGAGAAGCCTCCTTTGAATACATTAGTCACACATTTGGAGGAAAAAAAGAGTTGGAATAGTGATTGGAATTCGTTGTTGACAAGAGTTCCAATCAACAGTTTTATTGCATTGGCTAATGCGATAAAACTGGACAGCAAAACACTGAAAGAAGTGATCGATATAGGCTTTGGTGCTGTTTTAGATGTGGAGAATGTGGCAAGACACGACATCAAGTTTGCTGCCAAGCTTCTACACTCTTTTGACAACAACATGATAATAACTCTACAAAATGGGAAGATTGAGGTCGATGAGAAGGATGTACATTTAGTGTTAGGTCTTCCATATAGTGGTCAGCCGGTGTACTTTAAGAAGGAAGAGGAGGATGAGAATGAAGAGAATGATCTTTCAAGCTATGAAAAATGGAAGGAGTTTGAAGTGGAGTGGAAAGTAAAGCATTTGGAAAACAACTTAAACAACAAAGCCATATGCAAAGATTTGGAAGTAAGGAGGTTCGATAGATATTAGATATGGGATTTTTTGTTGGTTATTGTGAACAGTCTCCTAACTTCAACATCAAGTACTCAATTGAAGTTTGACTTTTTGAGCTCATGTATGGAAATCAAGAATATAAAGGAACTTGATTGGCGTTCCTTTGCAATTAAATATCTTGATGATAGTATAAAGTTTTGGAAGCAAAAGGCAGGAAGATACTTTTATGGCCCTTTCCATTTTTTAATGGTAGGTGTTCTCAAAGTATACAGTTCTAGTTTGCAGTTTGTATATGTTATGTATATCTTTCGAGTTTGTTCTTTGAAAACTTGTATTATGTTCTTTGAAAACTGATAGCATGTTCTTGTAATTTGCAGATACTATACTTTGACAAACCAAGGATAGGGTCAATGACACAGAAGAGGGATTTACCCCTAATCAATACATGGAGATCAAAGCTGCTAACTGAAAGGCTTAAATTGGAAAAAAAAGCATTTCGAAGAGGGAAACATCTTGCCTCAAATTCCATTCCAACACATGACAAGAGTTGAACCAAAGTGGCAAGGCCTCACAGAAGAAGCACAAAATGAAGGAGTTTTGGCAAAAAAGAGGAATAAGCAACAACACATAGAGCAACCAAAAAAACAACAAAAAGAACAGCAAAAGGAACAACACAAAGAAAAACAACAAATGCACCATGACCTTTGTGTAAGTAAATACTTTACAATTTTGCTAATAACATATTCTTCTTTAAATAATTATATGCTCTTTAGAATAGTTGTATGCTCTTTCTGAAATAATTATATATTCTTCTTTACTTTAGTACATATTCTATTTTTCATAGTTTGATGTTCTTTTCATTTAACATATGTAGTTCTATTCTTTTAACATATTTGCGCAGGAATTCCTCAGTTCATTGTCCTTGGCTTGCAATAAGTTGTCAGATTCCCTTATATTGTTTGAGGAACTAATCCACAAGGCTGAAGATTTATTTGAAGGGCAAGAAGTTGTGAAGTTAACGATTGAGAACCTTGTAGGTTCCATAATCTTCAACAAGAAGCGATCAGAAGGAGACGAAGATACTCGTGCAAACGAGAAAGAAAAAGATGCTGCATCTACAGAAGCTAAATCAAGTCAGAAGACAGATCATTCAACACCTTCTTTCTTTAGCCAAGACGATGATGAAGTTTTCTCCAACGAGGAGTTCCAAAGGCTGTACAAAATTGCTAAAGATGCAGCAATTAAGCACTTCAAGGAGAAATGAAGGCAACAAAAGGGGGAAACATATTCAACGTAGGAGAACACCACTGATCTTGGGCACCCCCGCCTTTACTTTAATCTCGAGCCAATCCACTCCAGAAGAAGTAGAAGAAGACACAGATTCCCCTGTATAAGATGATATACCAAGCTTGGATGAAATTGCACTCAGAACACTTGCACAGAGAAAAGACAAGGGGAAAGAGAAGATGGTAGAAACAGATCAAGCCACATCTGAGATCAGTAGCGTCTTAATAGACATTGCAGATGGGGGGGGATGAGATGTGTTTGGAGGAGAAGATTCAGCTGGAAATAGCAATGGAACGGTCTAAGGTAGAATATAATGTTGCACATATGTCGCTAGAGAATGATCAGCTGAACCTGAACAATCTGTTTCCTGTGCACCAACCTCCACAAACACTCAACGACATCTTCAAGAATGATCCGATAATTGGACAAGATCCTAATCTCGGTAAAATCCAGACTGCAGATATGGCACTTCACTTCATCATGCATGCTATTGTACAACCTAATGCGAACAATTTGGCTTTTAGAAGCTTCTGCAAGTGCAGCTAATGAGAGGTAAAAATCATTTATAGCATTCATCATAGTTTAATGATTCTTTTTAGTTAGTTATATCTCACTACAAAAATAATGAGAATAGGCAACACCAAAAATTGCAACATTATGTAAAGTGTTACGTTTGATAGTCTAAGGCAACATCATATAGGTGTTGCTACGAAGTAAAACTATTTGCACTGGATTGTAAAGCAACAGTAATAAAATTGTTGCTATAAACTAGATAAGACAACAACTACTTTAATGTTGCATAGTTCTTATCTATGGCAACAATATTTTTGGAATTGTTGCCTAAAAAGGCAACAACATCAAAATTGATGCCTTATAATGCAACTATAAACTTATGTTGCCAATCTTTGGCGACAATTTCAGCAATATATGCAACATAATTTAGGACGTTGCTTTGTATTATGTCGGACATAATTAAAGTCAAAGTTTTCGTTAATTTCCTCGTTTTAAAAAAATTGCTAGTTCTCATATTCACATAATAGATTAATTTCATAGTACAATTTGATGTCCAAATGAGCAATGAGAAAAAAAAGTCTTGGGTGTAGTATGCTCATGGTACACTCGGGTGTATGATGAATTAAAAAAGATTGACTTTACATGTTCTAGTCGTTCATGCTCCCATTTATTTTGATAGATAATTAGAATAAACTCTCAATTTATATATATTTTATTGTTGAAGCGACTAGCGATTAACTATACAGTAACTTATAGTCAACATATGTAAACTGATATGGGAAACATTGACCAGAATAATCCAAACTATAGCCGATCCGCCAAGAATAATCCCTATTATGAGTTATTCTTGTATAATCGCAACTATTGGAGAGGTCCGCCACAAACACCCTAAGGTGACTTGCTACCTGTTAAAAAGGTAAGTTTTTTATTTTTAAATTTTTTTCTTTTTCTTTTCTAATCCCACCCCAAAACCCACCCACCACCACATCAACCACCTCTCCCCTCCTCTTCCTCCCCCATTCCCTAACCACCCCCAAATTTGTCACTCTAAACCCTAACCACCACCAACTCGTCACCATAACCCTAATTTGAAGGGTTTTGAAGGGTTTTGAAGGTGGTGGTGCTAGGTTGGGTTTTTTTCGAAGCTGATTGGGTTTCTTTGAA
The DNA here is from genome assembly GCA_947645195.1 of Patellifolia procumbens. Lineage (NCBI taxonomy): Eukaryota > Viridiplantae > Streptophyta > Magnoliopsida > Caryophyllales > Amaranthaceae > Patellifolia > Patellifolia procumbens. The sequence goes on along the minus strand of CANSGD010000758.1, from coordinate 93,181 downwards.
GGTGTTGGGGTTGGTGGGTTTTCAAAGCTGGGTTAGGTTTTCGAAGATGGGTGGGTTTTCAAAGGGACTGGGAGTGGTAGCAAGGGAGGGTTTCCAAAGGTGGTGGGGTGGTTTTCGAAGGTAGTGGCGAGGGAGGATTTTTGAAGGTGGTTGCGAGGGAGGGTTTTCAAAGGTGGTGGGGTGGGTTTTCGAAGATGGGTCGGGGCTGGAGTGGTAGTAAAGGGAGGTTCGTGGCTAGGGCTTCGAGTGGTGGCAAGGGCAGGTCGTGATTGGGGCTGGGGGTGGTGGTGGTGGCGAGGGGAGGAGAGGGTCGTTGGAGCTGGTGGTGGTGGTGAGGAAGCTTTCCATCCACATGGTAGGATGGGGAAGGAGGGGATAAGTGTGGAAAATAATAAAAAAAAGCAAAATAAAATAATAATTGCAAACAACCAATTAAAGCATGACACGTGGCATATTAAGCTGTTAAATAGGTTTCCTTCAGGTCACGGACCATTTGTGACAGACCTTTCTAATAGTTGGGAACATACAGGAATAAACCATAGTAGGGATTAATCTTGGCGGAACGACCATAATTTGGATTATTCTGGTCAATTTTTCCAATGATATAATCTCGTAAGAGATATGTTTCGGGAATTAAGAAACACAGTGAATTTGTAATTCGGGGGAGTCCAAGTCTAACTTAGGGTAGTTGACAATGACTTCGAGGTCTTCTTATCCGAGGTCCAGCAAAATAACGACGGTGAACTACTCCGGGGGTTGTACCCGGGATTGTTCCTCCGATGCTTAAGTCAGATATCAGCTCAGGTAATAGTCAGAGAGTAGTACTAGCAAGTGCGTTTGGAATGTGTGAAAACGTACATGACTAATCACGTCAAAAGTACTATCTATATATAGTACTTGGATGATGTCAGCTATTGGAGCTGATGATGTCATGAAGGTCTTTTACTAGCGGGCTTGATTGGTGGCCAGGACTTTCTGGCCTAGGGAGTCCCAAAAATAGGTAGAGGTGTACCAATTAAAAAACACCCAAAAATAGAAAAATGTACATATTTAAATGGAGGGAATAATATGTAATATTCCTATTAGAAACTAAATATTTGCTAACCATATTTCCCACAATAAACCAAGTAATACTTGATCTAGTGGAAATGAATGTACCTTTTCAACCTCAAATTTGGGGGTTCAATCCCCACCAGGAGCACTTTAAGAGTAGGGATTTCATTTACCCTTCCCCTGTTAAGTGCATCACCCAATAAGACCCAAGCGAAATTTAGGCCACTTCTTCTAAGAAAAAATTTCCCACAACAAAGGAATTAATAAAAAGAAAAAGCTAAACATTCCCCGCCCCCATGTTTTGCAGTTCCCACCAACGCTTGACGTGAAAAAATTGAACCACCCTCAACTCCCCGTTCAAACTCCTCAACTCTCTCAACTGATCCGCAGTGAAATTATTGTGTTCTAATTGTCAAAACATTAATTTCGTTTGCTGTGAAACGACCATATCTCCTCCTCAGTTTGACATCTTCCATCTCCATTTCTGGTAAGTTTCTCTTCTAAGATTATTATTGCGGGTTAATTTAATGTTTTGTTCTACCAAATTTAAGTTTCATATTATTATGTTTTGGGAAGATACAATGTTTGAATCTCAGATACGTGCATGTCGTTCTCTGCTTTAGACCCAGAAAAGTAATCTCTTTTTTTTTTCTTTCTACCTACCTCATATGTTTGCATATTGTCTTTGCTATTGTATGATTTTCGATGTTTTTGATTTGTAGTAGTCAATATGATATGTGGATGTTTTTTATTTGTAGTAATATATATGATATTCTCCATTTCCTGCATGATTAGCTACATGATTTTTGGTGTGATAATTTAGATTTCCAAGAATAGGGAAAATTAATTGTTTTCCCATTTTGATGAATTGTTGATGCGGTTGCTAGATATCACTTTGGGACTCATTGGATTTCGCTTTGGTGGATAGATTAGGAAAGCTAAGGTTAATCACTTAATTGATAGCTAATTAATGATAAGTGTGCTAATTTGTTTGATTCATATAATATGAGCTTAGTAGAGTTCTCCAAGGGTTTGGCTGTTTTCATAAAGTTATCACTTTTTTACTTCCAAGAGATATGAGGCCCTCATTTCTTGCTATTGGTTGCTGAATATGTGCACTCTGGTTTCTCAGAATTGGTAGCTTTTGACTATGCATTCTTACTGATGACTGATGAGCATTATGTTTGTAACTCATCGGATTTGAGAGGTTCTTAATTGGTGGAGTAGATTTTCCCAATATAGAGATTTAAGCAATATATCTAATGCACATAGACTTAATTAGATTAGCATCACCAATCGAATTGCGGATATAATTGGAAAAAGGTATGGTTTTTCACGAATTGGATGGCATCATGGAAACTCAATAAAAATATGAGTTGCGAGGTTAGAAAAGCAGGGGGTATAGAGTAGGGAGAAGAGGGTAAGCAGTGAATGGTAACCATGAATGAAGTGATAAGAAAGGTGAAACAATAAGTACATAAGACTAATACTAATGATGGGTAAGTATGAAGAGAAGAGAAGCTATAAAAAAGGTAAAATCACCTCACCTGGTTGGTAATTAGTAGGAAATGGGAAATATATGTAGGCATATAAATCAAATCTAGGCTTATTATTTCAAAATCAGGAATTAATGTAGGAGTAGTATTCATACAGAAACTTGGAGGCATATAAATCAAATCTAGCCTTTCAATAATCTGAATTGGAGTTACTTCATGGCATATGACTAAGGTAGACGTCGCCTCTCTGTGGTCAAAGTTCAACAACTGGTACTTGGATATTGAGGTTTTATTTACCAAGTTCATGCTTCCTCTCTCTTTATTCTTATGCATTTGAACTTGATTTACGGTTCTATCTCTGATTTTGTCAAGTGCTTTGGGTATCTACTATGTTGCTTAGACTCGGCTACAATTATCCGACATGGGTATGTGTCCGAGTGTCGGACGCGGCTATTTTCCTGAAAAAAGTGATATGTTTCAACTAAAATGAAGTGTCCAATGTCTGTACCCATGTCCGGGTGTCCAGGGTCCGACACGGGTACTTGAGAAAAAATGAAGAGTCCAAGCAACGTAGGGTATCTATGTTGTAAACTAATCAAATCGTGTAGTGGAGTATAATTACACAATATATGTGCAACGAATGATGGAGTACTTCATTATGACCACCCCCTGCTACCTCGGGTTCTTGTCAGTTCACTCCCCCACTGTTAAGTCATAATCAGTTCTGCCCTCTGTCAGCATCCACTGCTAACAACAGCCAAACCCGTGCCCTTACCCTCCTGTTCACAATTGGTAAGCGTTTCTTGTATGTTTTATATTGGTTCGACTTAAAATACACGTGAGCACCTATGCACAACTGCCAAACCCCCTGCCCCTCCTGTTCACGATTATATCGGTTCAACTTAATATCTCTTCGTCAAGGACTCTTAACTCTAATTCTTGGATACTGATGTAGTTGATATTGATACTCTTAATATCTCTTTTATATTGATGCTGATGTAGTTGATACATCGTAGAATTCTTGGATCTTTATTACTTAAGTGGATCTTATTTCTTTGTCAAGGACTCCAACTCTAAATTCTCAACTCAACTCTCATCTTTCCTTCGTTCTTTGATGATTTCTTTTTCTGTATTTCTTACTGATCTTCTATTGATACTAAATGAAATCTTCATAAATAAGAATTATTTAGACGAGGGATGACGGAAGCAACATCATTGTGTACTTTTTCTAGTCACAATCTTATTCAAATCATAGATTCAAATACCCAACACCACCATAATCTTCTCTTTTACTCAACCATAATTTATTTAAGGTTATATGTGGACTATCAGATCTTGCACAAAATTATTCACTTTGAGTTTACCCCAGAAACTAGCAGACTATTGCGTAACAGCGTCTAGCAACTTCTACTTTGCATAGGTGCAGCCAAATTTCCTGCCCTTTTCCTCCTATTTAAGTGGTCAGCCTCCCTATTTCGAGTCCAAGTCTCCCTCTCCAGTAGTGGTCGGCCACCCCCTCCTCCTGTTGATGATGTGTCTTCAAGTATGTGCTGGTAATAGTGAGAATTAAAGAGTTGAATTGTCTGGTTTTGATCTAGAGACGTAAATTGAAGACAAACTTTTTAGTACAAAGCAGAGTATGCATTTTAAGTAGGATCCAGATTCATATTTAAGAGCCAAATGTAAGAGGTGTTCGGTGCTTGTATTCATTGTTGTTACATTCTTTTTCCGTTCTAACTTACCATAGTAATATGGAGTAAATGCTTTTCATTGTTGTAGAAACATTATATTGTCCCTACCGAGGGAAAGAAATGAGTTTTGGGAACTATTGGAGCTTGTTGGAGAGGCGACATGTGTCGTTTGATGAAAATGTGTTTCCTAAAATATCACAATGATGCTATGAGTATGAAGAACCGACTAAGAAGGGTACCAAAAACAATGTTTACGACATTGTTGAAACTTTGGCATAATGATAAACATAAGGTATTTCATCTTTTAAATATTACTCCGCGGTTTTGACCCTTCTCCCCTATCGTCACATACGTCTATTTTATTAGTTGGAGCTGTCAAAATGATTTCTCCAAGTTTTGTCCTTTATCATTTGGTATTTAAAGCTGGACTGGTTAGTAATATTGAAGAAGCTGAGCCTTAAAGCATGCAAATATATTGATTAACATACATGCTACTTGGAGTGGATGTTGTAGCTGGTATATAAGGGGCTAGTCTTGTTTACTTAATTGAGAAAACAGGGTGAGGGTCTACTAGTAATATCTTACTCGTGATTGGATGGCTCAGTTATCTGGTTGGACTGAAATTTTTAATAGAAGCCCTGTTGTAAATTCATCTCCTATCATATTACTGTGTTAGTTTAGATCACTTGAGCTAGATCACTTAGGATATAGTCTTTCTGATTTATATGTTATTCTCTTTTAATTTTAGGAGTTACAATGAAAAAATGTAAATAGGGGGTCGTGGGAGTCATTGAGTCAGTCCATTTTTTTTTAACTTACAACAGATGGAGGCAAAAAAACCAAATATTGATTAACTCACAACTGACCTGAATGCCTTTATTTTTCAAATCTTTTTCAAGAACTTGTATGTGCACTAGCTTCTTGTAGATTTTTTTGATTTTCTAATCAGAGAGCTTGTGAAAAGAAAGAGCAAATAAGTATTAGTAACTCAAAGGATATGTACATATATAATTATTTGCTTTGGTAAATTTGCTTTACATGTTGTTTCTTTACGCTGTTAGGATTGTACAATATTTTTGGTATATAATACCTGCTTAGCAATCCCCCAAGGAGTCTTTTACACCTAGTATTAGGCTAATTGTTCCTCTACATAAACCTACGATTCGATCCCTCTCCCCTCTCTCCCTCTGCTATGCAGCCGTCTGCACTAGTAGTCACCATGCTCCATTATGTTGTCTGAGTAGCCCTCACCTCTACCTCCTCCTTCTTCCTACCGTTCATGTTCATCTAGCTCAAACAATCTCCTTCATTAAGAACCTGGATCCTATAGCCCTTGATCTATAGAAGCGCTTAACATCATTCATGGGCAGAAATTTTTGAGTTGCTGCTCCCATGTTCAATGTGCTTGATCATACCCCAGGTTAAGGCTTTATGGAAATATAACGTATGAAGTATAGTATAAAAAAAATCCCCCGAAAGAAAAGTAGAAAGAAAAACAAAACTAAGGAGCGGCTATATATTCCGAGTTGCCTTAAATTTGAAAAGAGAAATGTAGGTCTCCTTTGTATTTGACGTGTTCATATTTTCCCTTGGTCAATCATATGTTGTTTTTAATATTATATCAATTGCTTTGACATTGCAGGAAATGAACTATATAGAAGAAGATGTTGAAGACGAGGATGAAGACGAAGTGGAAGACTTAACTTGATGACACTTTTAGCTTTATTGTTTATACATTACATGATTTTCTTTCTCCTATCTTTTAGAAGGGCGTTAAACCGTTTGTAGTATACTCTTTCAAGTTTCAACAATGTTATTTGGATTTATTTTGGAAGTTGGAGTTAGGATTGGTGTTTATGTTGTCAGTATCATATTTGAATGAGTATTATTTTATGAATTTGAACAAGTTCAAAGGAATTTCATTAGAAACTTTGTTGTTACATATTAATTGTTATAAATTTCATAATTTATTATGGTCTATTGATGGGGCAACACTGTATATGATATGTTATGATTACTTGACTTTAAAAGAGTATGTTTTTTGCACTCATACGCAACATATTAGTTTGATAACAATCTATAGTTGTTGCTTTCGAGATAATAGGCAACATTTTCACATTATTAGTAACATGGACAACAATTGTAAATTGTTGCATGCTATAATGTAAGGCGATAATGTTAAATTGTTGCCAAAAATTGCAACATTTTCCTTTTGTTGTCTTAGCAAAACTGTTGCCTTAGGTACTTTTTCCCCTGCCATTTTACAATTGTTGCCTATGAATCAAATATTGTTGCCAAAAGAATAGGCCACGGAGGTAAATGCAACGCCTCAATTGTGTTGCCTTAGATATAAGGCAACAATATTTTATTTTTGGCAATGATTTTCGACTATTACCTATGCCTGATTTTGTTGTAGTGTCTACTGTAATAAGAAAAATACTCTAGTTTTACATAGTTATGCGTCACCTAGTGTTCTTTAAAGAAAAGCATTATGTTCTTTCCCATATCAGTTAGTGTTCTTTTTAACACAAAAAAACGTAGTTATAAGTTCACCTAGTGTTATCTATACAAAAGCTTTATGTTCTTTCCCATATAAGTTAGTGTTCTTTTAAACACAAAAAAAACATAGTTATATGTTCACCTAGTGTTCTTTATACAAAAGTATTATGTTCTTTCCCATATCAGTTAGTGTTTTTTTTAACACAAAAATGCTCTTTTTAGCCTTGACAGTCCAACACAGGAAGAACAAGAAAATATTGGCAAAGCAGAGAAGACAGTGGAAAACAACCAAAATCAAGGGTATGGTGTTCTTTTAGTATTTAATGCATGTTTCAAATATTATTGCTTTTATAAAAATAGCATCTCTAAGTTATCGTATTATTGAAAATTATTGTGTTCATGACAAAGAAGAAGCAGAAAACAACAGCCTTGATGATAATAAAGACAGTCAGGGGTAACATGTTCTTTCAAATAATGAATAATATTCCTCTAAATTAAATTTAGTGTTCTTAGATGAAATTCTTTTAAGTAGGTTCTTTTTACTTCAATTCATATGGTATTTGAAACTAAAGATGATGTTCTTAGAAATCCAAACCAATGTTCTTTTATATTCTTACCTATAGGCTTGATTCTAATGCTGATATTGGATCAAACACTTGAGAAAAGTAGATTCCATGCATAACAACATAGATCGATTTAGAGTAATTACTATATTTTCAATGAGATAAATTTAGGTAATCAATATGTTCCTTGCACTTTAGAAATTTGTTACGTTAAAGTTCATGATTTGTTCCTTTAAAATATTCTTGTGAAGTAGACAAGAGGATGATAAACTGGTTGATGAAGGGAAAAAAAAATGACAGAGAATACTTCAACTGAGAAGAAGGACACATAAGAGTAAGATGTTCTTCTATACTGCACTATATTCTTTCAAATTGAAAAAAATGTTCTATAAGATCAGTACCAATGTTTTTTTAAATTCTAATTTATAGAGTGTATCCTACTGTTGAGATTGGAGAAGAGAAGATTGTTACTGAAACAATGCAAATGAAAAGGAGTAAGTTTTTTTTCCTTCAATAGTGAAAGATAACTAGTCAATATTGTTTTATAAAATGAAACAATATGTTCTTTTAAAAGAGAATGGGTAGGATTATGTTCTTTATGATTATACATAATGATCTACTTTCATACATGATCATCTCTCACTTTTGTTTTTTATGGAAATTACAATCATGAGGATCCAGAGAAGGTTGAAAAAATGGATGAGAAAAAAGAAGACACAATTCATAAAACTCCTATTGAGAACCAAGAAACTGAAGGGTAAGATATTCTTTGATATTATGCACAATAATCTTGCAAATTGAAAAAAATGTTCTATAAGATCAGTACCAATGTTCTTTTAAATTCTAATTTATAGAGTGCACCCTACTGTTGAGATTGGAGAAGAGAAGATTGTTACTGAAACAATACATATGGATTTGGAGTAAGTTTTTTTCCTTCAATAATGAAAGATAACTAGTCAATATTGTTTTATAAAATGAAACAATATATTTTTTGAAAAGAGAATGGGTACGATTATGTTCTTTATAATTATACATAATGATCTACTTTGATACATGATTATCTCTCAGTTTTGTTTTTTTTATGGAATTTACAGTCATGAGGATCCAGAGAAGGTTGAAAAAATGGATGAGAAAAAAAAGAAGACACAATTCATAAAACTCCTACTGAGAACCTAGAAACTGAAGGGTAAGATGTTCTTTGATATTATGCACAATGATCTTTCAATTTAATATATTCTGCTCACATATTATTTATGTTCTATGTAATTGTTAAAAGTCTTCTTTATCATTCATTTAATAGAGTTGACATTACAAGTGAACTTGGCTCCAATGCTGATATTGGGTCAAACACTAGACAGTAAACAGAAGATGAAACAATGCAGATGGATTTGGAGTAAGTTATTTATTCTTTAATAGTGTATTAGTTCTGCTAATTACTCTTAAATTTTGTTCTTTGATTTTATGGTTAGTGTTCTTGCAGGAAAACAAATGTTCTTACAATTTTCATTTTTTTACAGTCATGAGGATCCACCACACAAGGACGAAAAAATGGATGATGCAACAAAGGAAATAGTTCATGAAACAAAGGAAACAGTTCATGAAGCTCCTAATGAGAACCAAGACACTGACAAGTATAATGTTCTTGAAATTTATACACAATGTTTTGTGAAATTGAGAATTATGTTCTCTTAAATCAGTAACTTTTTTAACAGCAATGAGGAATCAACAAAGCAGAAAAACATTGAAGAGATACCAAAGGTCAGCTGCAAGACAAGTGCTTTTGGACAAGAGGACCATGACGACGATGATAAGAACAAAGATGGTGATCCCCCCCCGGACCAGATTGATGTCAATCGTACTGCCGCAGAGACAAGTCAGCCATTTGATGAAAAGAAGGAGAAAACTACTTATAAGGAACAGAGCACATCTACCTTGGAGTCTCAAGATAGAAAGGACAAGACTACTCAAGCAATTTTTGGGTAAAAATTACACAAAAGTTGTATTAAGGAAAATACGAAAATGATCTTTTTCTTGAATGTAGTAAATATTTTGTCATCAACTCTGTTGTCACCATAAAATAATTTTAATCTCAATGATATATTCTATTTACTAGTGATTTAATGTTTTTTTAGAAATTGTATATTTAAAAATAATGTCGATATCAGTGACACTACAAAGATCGGAGATGATGCGACTTCAAAGGTTGGCTTCAAGAATCAACAGGAACAAACTGAAACTAAAGAGGCCAATATGAAGCATGAAAAGTAAGGATTTTTCCTGATGTATTACTGACATTATGTTCTTTTAAATAGAACAACATGATCTGCATGATAACACTAAATGTTCTCTAGAAACATACAATATGTTCTTAAAAATATTTTCACAGCTTAACATACTGAAACAGATTACTATAACATGTTAATATGTTATGGCAATTTATTCATTTTAAAACAACCTTATTTTGTAACATATTCATGAATTACTATTTTACAGTGCTGTTGACACCGAAAATCTTGGAATATTACGGGACATTGTTACAGAGGAGCATAAAAAAGATTGTGAGCATCCACCATCTCAATAAGCTGAAACGTAAGTATATAACCTCTTATTTTTCATGTTAATGTTCTTTTCCATTACCTTATAACTAAACCATACTTCGAAATCAATGAAAACAGTGAGATTTTTTTACAACGGAGAAGACCGAATCCTAACTAGAGAGGAAATTATGGGATGAGATGACCACGGCATAACACAAAACAATGTTATTGATGTGTGGTCGATAATTCAAAACTTTAAAAACAGAAAGAGGGACAAGCTCATTTCACCGAATCGATTTTTCTTCTCCACATTACCATATGTAAGACATATTACTCTTCATGTCAAATACTTTTTGTTACATGTAATCTTAAAATAGTGCTAACACTTAATTTAATACTTTGTAGTTGTAGACTACTGATAAATATGAATCTGAGACAAAAAATGTTGATGATAAAGTGAAAAACATTGCAAAATTAATGGACAGAGAAATGAGAAAATAGAATAATTATGACTTGGTAAGTTAAAAAATAAAATACGTTCTGTTGTATCAATGTTCTGCTATTCAATTCAAAATGTTGCTTCAACACTACTTTGATGTTCTGCTATAAAATTTAAAATGTTCTTTCAAAACTAGTTTGATTTTCTTCAAAAACTGAAAATTAAGAAATGTCCTTCAATTGCTTTAAATATTGAGATGTGTTCTTCAAATTATCAAAATAAGCTCCTTTAAATTATGTTCTTCTTTTTAGTAACTAATGTTCTATTCATCATACAATTAATTTTTTCAGAATACGAAATATGTTCTTGAAAATATGAAAACATGCTCTCTTAAATATTCAAATATGTTTTTCAGTTTAGTGATATATGTTCTGTTAATTATTATAACTGATCAGAATTTGTCCTTCCTATTGTTAATAACAGATATTCCTTCCAATGCCCAATCCATCTCATTAGTACCTTCTGGTCTTCAACCTCAAGACAAAAGTGATGAATGTCATACAAAACAAAGCTATTGCAACAACACCAAAAGTTACGGTTTTTCAAGACAACACATACTTGATGGTATGTTCAATTTTAAATTAAAAATTTCTATTTATAGGGGAAGACATCAAAGGAAAGTGTACGCACTAAAATTTGTTTCACATGCAGAGGCAAGAATTGACTAAAATACTGAAATCTAGAAAGAACAAGAGAGCCCAAGACATCGAAATGTGCACAGTAGAAGTACTTAGCTCAAAGTGGCAAACTCCAAATGACAATGCGGATTGTGCAATATACATGATGAAGAACATGGAGGAATACATTGGACAAGATCCAACCAAGTGGGAATGTCAACTTAATGATGTAACTTTCTATGAATCTACTCAAAGAAATTTCTACTTGTTTTATTAATTTACATACTAAAATCTAATATGTTCGCTATGATGAAGGCTGATGAGATCAAAAGGATGTGCGTTCAATATTGTGTTGATATATCCTTGCATAAAACGAACAAAAAGGGAGCTGAGCTCTTGCAAAAGACACGACATTATGCAACATTGGAACACACAAAATGAAATCAAAAAAAGGATTTCATCCTAGATGCTCTTCTATCAAATTGAATAACTTGACCTTTGCTGATGATGTTCTTCTATTCTGTAAGGGTGAATTTGTCTCTAGTTACATGATGCTCCAGGGGTTCAAGTTGTTCTCTGTTACTTCTGGCCTGAACGTGAATAAGGGGAAAACTGCTGTCTACACTTCTGGTATGCAGGAGGGTGACATCCAGAGGATATTGGATGTTTCTGGGTTTTCTCTTGGGTCTGTTCCTTTTACATATTTGGGGATGCTTATTTGTTCTAAAAGGATTAGTAATGCTGAGTGTAATGTCCTATGTGACAAGATGATAAGTAGAATCAGAATGTGGAGTTCAAGAAATTTATCCTATGCTGCTAGATCTCAACTTATTTATTATGTTCTTATGAGCTTGCATACCTATTGGGGGCAGGTTCTTATCATTCCCAAAGGTGTGATAAGCAAGATTGTGGAAATTTGCAGAGCTTTTCTTTGGAGTGGAGAGTACTTTAGTATTAAGCCTGGAAATGTGTCTTGGAATTAGACTTGTTTGCCAAAGAAAGATGGTGGTTTGGGTTTTAGGTAGATTGAGGTATGGAGTCAAGCTGCTATTGGAATACTTGTTTAGGCTATTGCACAGAAGCATGATACTCTGTGGATTCGTTGGATTAACTCTGTTTATATTAAAGGGGATGTGTGGTAGGAGTATAAAGCTCCAAGTTCTGCAAGTTGGTATTGGAAATTTGTCCGTGATATAAAAGATAAGTTGAGAGCTTCTATTTATGTTCCTACCCTTATGCAGATTCATATGTAGGAGATTAGGAAGGTGTATAAGTTGCTTGCTAGTGATGTTCTAGGTGTGGTTGGGACAGGTTCATTTGGTGTAGATGGTCTATTCTTAAGCATAGATTTGTATGCTGGTTAGCTATCTAGAGCAGGTTTTATACTAAAGATAGATTATTCCGTTGGGGTGTGTCTGACACTAATACTTGTGCTGTCTATTCTTTGATTACTTGAGGTTAATAATCGTTTGCACAGATCCGTCTTACTTTTAGAGGCCTAGTACACACCAGTAATTCTGATTATGTTTGTGAACATGCTGCATATGTTGAATTATGGACGTTGAGACTTAACCATAGCTTGACACGTGTTCTAATCTATCGATTCTCGACCTAGGTTCTGATAGTTGTTTGATCCTTTCATTGGTATAAGCATGGTGGACCGAACTAATTCCCTAGACCTTTAATTCATAGTTAAATTCCGATCTTTATATTGCTTTCTAGTAGTTAATTATTAGTTCAGCTGAATTCTATCTGATTTTTGTCTGAAGTAGCTGTTTGGCTAAATATTAACTTAGAACTCCGTCTCTCTGTGGATTCGACCCTACTTCCCTTGACTACCATTGTTAGAGGACTTAGGTTTATCTTTGATTAGGTGATACGACTTTAGCCTATCAGCTGGCAGAAGGCATCTCTCTAAGTTTCAGAAGCTATTATTCATCACTTGTGTCAATGCAGTTGTGTATTGTATCTGGATTGTTAGAAATGATTTTGTGTGGAATGTTGTTGTTCAGAGGCGTGAAAAGGTGTTTTGTAGAATCAAGTGTGATATAATAACTAGAATTAATGCCTGTTTGCCTTTAAATTTGAGCAGGGAGGACAGAGGTTGGTGGGATATGATTTGTACTTGTTAGTGATTTAGTTTCCTTATGATGAAGAGTCCAACCTAGTTGGTTTGTTCTGATTAAGGGGACTTTAGGGTGTATGCCTGTTTGAGCTATAATATTTCTTCTTACTTGTTCAAAAAAAAAGAAATCATAAAAAGGAGGAGAATGGATGTAATAAGAGCATACATATTTCAATTCCATTTACGCATTAGCGTTACTAGAAACATATTTCAATTACATAATATATGTAATAGATTTTTTAGTTGTTGAGAATATTCTATTATTGGTACAGAAATATGTTTTGTAAACAAGTTATATGTTATGTTTAATATAGTTGAATGTTCTTTCTACACAAGTAATATGTTATAGAGTTTGTCAATATAGTATAATGTTCTTTTTTTAACAATAATATGATCTACTAAAGAAAGATGAATATTCTAATATGTCATTTCAGCTTTTAAACAATATGAATTTTTTAAATGATATTATATTTATAAGATTAATGTGTGTTCTTATAAGTTGTAGAAATTGTTCTTTTACAAAAAAAATGGAGTGCAAAAAGAAAGATGTATATATCAATATCTCAAACATTGAATAAAATAATTCCTTACAAATAATTATCTGAAATAATTTTAACAAATACCAAAAAGAATGAGATACATATTTCACTAGAATTTCAATGTTTCTACTACACTATGATAAAAATCTGACTCAATCATTACACAAAATTGAAACTCCAAAATAATCATCAGGAACGCAAACATCTAGGGTTGCATCGCTATCCTTTAGATGAACTAAACTACCTCCAACCGGTAAATCATCAGGTAGCTGCAACAAAAAAATTACAGTAAAAACCCATAAAACTAAAACAACAAATGTTCTTTCATTACAGTCATCATATTCTTTACAATCATTTAAAATATTCTTCGTAAAAACGAAGCATGTTCTATGATACAAAAACTTATTGTTCTTTCAATGTCAAAATGTATAGCAGGTATGAAAGTAAAGGCTCCCAAAAACAACACTATTGAATAAATTTAAACATCTTTTAAAATCTAATAATGTTTTTTCTGAAGTTATAAATGTTCTTTTATTAAAGTGATGGCATACTTTTATTAAACTGATCAGGTTACATAAAAATTATACTAATGTTCTGTCCAACAAACAAAAATGTTCTTAAGTTAAAAATAATATGTTCTTCCCTAAAAAACTTAATGTTCTTTCAAAGTGTTAGATATTATACCTGCAATGAGACTTGAGCTTGACTCTTCATTAGAGTGTTAGCTGCCTCTTTCTTCTTCTTCCATCCTTTCACTTTATTTCCTTTCTTCTCAATGATAGACTTGGGTCGTAAGTTGCTATCCCCTTTTGCCCTCTTAGACACAAGATCTTTCACATTCAACAAAGAATCTTTGGGAACATATGAGGGCTTCTCTACCTCAGTTGGAAGTTTGTAACTATCAACACTACCTATGTACTTTTCAACTTCCCTTTTCAAATTAGCATTAGCAACATCCACAAGGCTCCTAGCAACAACATTACCTTGGCAAGCATGAATTAAACGGATGAAGTCAGTAGACATCTGACTTCTCAAGACCGTCCGCATATATATACTAGACCCAACAATAATACTACTCCCAACACTCATTCGCCTACCCAAAGCGTCTTTCCTCCATCTTGAAAGAATATATCTCTCAGGAATCTCATTGACACAATTTCAATGAAAGACCCTTAGAGAATGAGAACAAAGAATACCCATATCGGTAATTATCTTACATGTGCATTTTATTCTTTTCTCATCCTCATAAAACCAAACCTGGTGTTTTATTACACCACAATCTGTTCTCCATACTCTGTAATGCTTCAACAATCTGTTATCTTCCAATAACTCATGATCACATGAAGTACCAGTAATAAATTCTTCCTCAAATAAACACGCTATAGTATTTGTATACACCTTCCTAGCATGCATAAGCAACGTCACTCTCTTAAAGGCCAAATATAGTTTGCCATGAGCAGATCTAAAATCATACTTGTTTTCCCTACTCCTCCATTCACCAATAACATCAACAAAACTAGAATAAAAATCAGATAACCCACTAGTTTTATTAAGCCTATGTGAAATACTCTTATGAGTAGTCTCACTACTTGGGATGATATCACACCACCCGAGAAAACATCTTTGGAATATGATGCGCACCATTTGTGCCTCAATTCACAAATCACGTTCAACCATTTATTATCAACACACTTGTACACTAGTAGCAACCTATACATAAAACCACAGAACATATATCTTAATTAACATAACATAATATATGAAAGAAAAGAACTTAACTTGTGAAATGGTAGAACATTAACCTCTGACGAAAAAAACTAAACTGCAGACAACAACAACAATTCGAAACAGACAAAACATCAAACATAACATTCAAAGAACATCAAAACATAACAGGAAATATGAAGGATGAAAAATAAGGATTTTTTTACTGATATGTACCAATGACATTAAGTTCTTTTAACAAGAACAACATTAGATGCATCTTAAAAATAAATGTTAGGGTGAAACAAACAATATGTTATTCTAATATAGAAACAAATAGAACTAAGTTGAATACAGTTTACATAACATAATGAAGGACACAGACACATTAATATTTTTTACTCATAAGCAACAAACAGAAAGAACATGAAGAACAAATATAAAGACCATCTAATGTAATTTAGCAAATCATTAAAAAAAACAGAGAAATGAATTTACCTGGACCAATAATGTTCGAACTCAGCTATTGTATCAGTATACTTTAGTGCATAGCTGAAAGCCTTTTGAAACCCATCCTTCAATCTCAAAGACGGAATGTTCTTGTGAGAGTTCTCAGTAATGTGCCTAGTACAAAGACGATGACAAATATTAGGCCAAAATTGCAATTGCAGCCACCATAGAAGCAAATTGATCAGTTATAATACATTTTGATTCCAACCCTCCCATAGACTTCGTAAAGGTCTTAAACAACAATACAAAGGACTCAATTCTTTCATTCAATAAAAACCCCATACCAAACATCACATTATTGGCATGATTGTTTATGCCAACAAATGGTCCACAAATCATACCATATTTATTGGTACATAGGTCGTATCAAACCCCAACGAATCTCCAAAAACCTCAAAGTCCCTACGCATCCTACTATGTCGAAAAAAGAAACTCACCAAATGCCCTTCACTATCAAGCTCCATATCATAGTAAAAATCACTTTGCTCAACTTGTCTTTGTGAAAACATGTTGAGCCAATTCTGTGTGTCACAACCATCAAAGGAAGCCGCCTTATCTCGAGCAAGAGCATTATACACATCAAGTTTCGTAAATCCTAAATTAGGAAAACCACCAACTTTTTTACTCAATACTCTAATACAATCAGACACGCCAAGCCCTCCACTCTTTAACTCTTTAATACTATTCAATTGATCACGACCAACTTTCTGATGGGATCTAATTAGATGTCTTTGATCCAACACAACAATGTCATGACTATGACACATCTCATGAAAAACAACCGTATGTCTACCTTCACGATCCACATGACAACGAATCATAGCCTTACATCCACACCTATAATCATACTTATTGTATGTATTCTTGCTTGCTAACAAATTATTTTTAAAACCTTCAGATGAACAAATATACTCTCTACTACAAATGGAATTATCAGCTCCCATCCTAACCTTACCAACACGAACACCAAAACCATGGCTAAAAGCATACATATCATAAGCATTATAAGCTTCTAACTGACTCATGTACACCACATTAACCAACACAGATAACTCAACCTCCTTGTACAGAGTTACTGCAAACAGAATATGTAAAGAACAAAATCAATAACTTGGCAGAACAAAAATAAAATACTTGGCAAAACATAATGACAGAATTGAAAGAACATGATGAATAACTTAGCTGAACAATATGAATAACATGGCAGAACAAAAAGAATGAGTCAGTGCAATGTGACAGAACAAGAAAAAACCATTAAGCATAACAAAATGTATAACTTCATCAACAAATATAAACAGCACATTGAAATTGGAAGAACATCAAAGAATAGTACAAAGATCATCATGTTCAAAAACATCTTGCATAGTTGAAACTACAATCGATAAACAAAGAGCTTCATTGTGATCTTTAAAAAATTAGTAGAACATTATGCATAAATTCAAGGAACATCTGAACTAAAATTAAAATTCGAACATCAGTAATGCAGACATAATTATATAAACACAAATAATCAGCAAATTTTAAAAGGAAAAATTGCCTAGAATAATGCAACCTATTGACAATTCGCAAATAATAATGCAACCTAAAGATTATTCTGGAATAATGCAACCTTTATCCCCCATTTATTTTAAATGGGGTAAAACCGGTTATAACCTAAAGAAGAGGTTAAATGAGACACGTCTCGTATTGTTATTAGTTATCATAATATATATTTTTTTAAAAAAATTATAAACAAAAAGATAAAAAAAAAAAAAAAAAAACTAAACCCCCCTCCCCCCCTCTCCCTCCCCGCAGCGCCGAAACCACCAGCCCCCCACCCCTTCTCCTTCCCGCAGCACCGAAACCACCGGCCCCCCCACCCCCTCCGCCTCCCGCATCGCCGAAAAGACCGGCCCCCACCCCTCCCCTTCCCCGCAGCGCCGAAACCACCGGCCACCCCACCCCCTCCTCCCTTCCCTAAGCCACAAAAGACCCAGACACCGCCGGAGACCCAATGCCTCCAACCACCACTACCTTCACTACATTCCTTGCCTCCAACCACCACGAATTTGCGAAGAACTCTCCGTTCGTACCTCGCGTTTGCGCAAACCACCACACCACTCCATTGCGCGCTAAACCACTTTCTTCTCTCTATTCGGTTGATAGCAGCGGGAGTGGGGTGGGGTGGTGATAGCAGCGGTGTGTGGGGTTGGGGGGTGGCGATAGCAGCGGGGTGTGGGGTTGGGGGGTGGTGATAGCAGCGGGTGTGGGGTTGGGGGGGAGTGATACTGTGATAGCAACGGCCAACGGGGTGGGGGTGGGAGGGAGTTTAATTTTTACTTTTTTATATTAATATATTAATTAGAATTTAAAGTTTTAAATAAAATTACCTATAGTTCAGGTCACTGGTCATTTGTCTTGTTTAAAATAAATGGGGTATAAAGGTTGCATTATTCTAGAATAATCTTTAGATTGCATTATTATTTGCGAATCGTCAATAGGTTGCATTATTCTAGGCAATTTTTCCATTTTAAAATCAACAATTAAACATAAATCGAAATTTAGATTGAAATCATAATTGAACACAAATTAAAGCAAAAATACCTGTCTATTTCGATCCTACACTACTACAATTAGCTGAATTTTGCTATTCAACTTCAATTGTAGCATCTTGCATAGCTGAAACTAGAATCAAAATACAAAATAGGATCGAAATTTAATAATTATTCAACAAAATTCAACAATAACAGCAAATATGAACAAAGTATATGGAAAAACCCTAAAGCAAAATCGATTATGAAATTGTGGAAAATACCTGAAAATTGAACTCCTTCAGGGTTGGAAACTTCTCTCTCTACAAGATCCATCAGAAAATTACGAATTTTTTTGATTCGAAGCTCTAACAATGGCTGAAATTAGAGAGAGAAGATAGGGAGAAGAGAGAGAGGAGAGAGAGACAGCAGCCGACAAAGTAACGCAGCAAATTGTTTTTATATTAGGCCTTTTATATTAGCTCGCTGCCACGTAGGATGCCACGTAGGCATGTGCATGGAGCATGGTGCTCCTAGGAGTACAGAAAGATTTTCAATATTTGCTACCCCAATTTTCATTTTTTTTTATATCCCCATAGGTTCAAGAAACTGTTCAACGCACGATCACCATCATCATCAACGCTATTCAATATTCAAAATCATTGTTGCTGCTTCACACGAAACCAACGCTACGTATCTTCCGTCGTCTTTCTCTCTCTATTAATTTGTACTTAATGTTTGGTCTTTAGAAGGGTATCATAATGATCGATCGAGATTTGCATATCAATTTGGATTTGGGTTGCTAGGTTTTGTGTTTAATTCAAACCAAAATAAACCCTGATGAGCGCCACACTTTTAGATTGCGGTGTATCGGTAAAAGAGCAAAAACTGAAGATGTCGAGTGCTAAACTCGAATGCATAAGGTCTCAACAAATCAGAAGCACTTCATGTAACTATCAATGACGCCAAGTCTCGACTCTAGGTTTTTTGCTTCAGATTTTGAAAGTGCTAAAACCCTAGGTTTTTGGAGTTGCTTTTAGCAATATGTATCCGATTTCTATGTTTTTTTTCTTCTGTATTGATTAGATTCGTCTCTTCACCTTCAGATATCTACCTCCTCCTCCTGCTTCCTCCTTTAATCAATCTTACCCTGTTTGTATACCCAATAAATATAGTCTCTTCTTTGCTAATTGCAACCCGTAAAGCTCTATCTCCATGACTGTCAACATCGAAACGTATAATCATAACTTTAATGGTGCCAAGGATTACTTACCTACAGGTCAAACTCAACTCCTTCTTTGTATTTCATCGTTTCTGTTGCTTATTTTGCGTTTTTGGGTTATTGGGTATTTGCCTGTTTGATGAATAAGAAAACGGTTGATAGTATTCATCTATTGATGGTTGGTTTTATGTTTATAAAAGCTTTGAATTTGATTTCAAACATTATGTTTAGGTCACCAAATCCCCACATGGTTGGGATGTATTGTTTTATTTGTTTTAGTTCCTTAGGTTGTGCTTTTTTTCACTGTTATTGTCTTGGTTGGTACCGGTTCATGGTTGGTCCATTTTGAAGCCCTTTCTGCAGGAAAAGGAGAAGAAAGTCCTTATGATTGTTATCCCACTTCAGGTTTTAGCTAATGTTGCTTCTATTGTTATTGGAGAAACTAGTCCTTTTATCAAGGATTGGGTCACTTGGAATCAGGTCTTTTTGTTGGCTAATATTCTCTGCTGTTCTACTATTATCTTCCCCATTGTCTGGTCCATTCATTCTTGGCTCTCTCGCTTGTCTGAATCGTGGTTAGTAGCATAGAGTATAGAGTTGTAGACAAGCATTTTGTGTTGGGGTAAGATTTCTAATCTTTTTTAAAATTTCTCTTGAAGAATTTCTGAATCGGTTATAGTGTTAATGATAAATTGACGTTATGGATTGCTGAGTTTTTATAGATTTTGACAAATGATATGTATAGTGAAATCTAATTTATGAATTGTGATTATGTAATTCTAAATAATGGATAATGCCTTGTTCACTGATAAGGAAGCTAATGGCTTTGTTTCGGAGCAACGTGTGGGTTTGAAATTCACTATATTTGAATGTATTTAACAAGTTATAACTACAAATATTGGCAGATCACATAGAATTTCTCATAATTTAGAGCTTAATTTGTCTTCTAGGTAGTTTCTATCTTTCCCTTCGTAATTTTACGATGTGTGACCTGCATTATCTCGTAGCTTGACAATTTTTTAAATTTTCTTTTGAGATTTTTGTCAGACACAACCTTTTATAATCACCTTTTTGCGAAAAACAACATTTTAAATTTTTTTTTTTGCAACTTACAACCTAAAACAAAATTTTATTTGCGAAATGAAACCTTTTTCTAATTTCCGTCATTGACTGTTAACTATAGACCAGTGACCGTTATCGAAGTGGTGGGTTGGACTCGTTTTGGGTTGTTTCGGGTGGGGGTGGTTTCGGGGTGGTGGTTTCAGGTATGGTGGGTGGTTCTAGGGTGGTTTCAGATGGGGTGGGCTGGTTCGGGGTGGTTTCGAGTGGGGTAGGATGGTTTTGGGGTGGTTTAGGGTGGGGGTGGTGGTTTAGGGGTGGTTTCGGGTGTGGTAGTGGTGGTGTCAGGGTGGTTTGGGGTGGGGTGGGGTGGTTTGGGGTGGTAAGTAACGGTCAATGGTCTACAGTTAACGGTCAATGACGGAAATTCGAAAAAGGTTTCATTTCGCAAAAAAAATTTGGTTGTAGGTTGTAAGTTGCAAAATAAAATTTAAAAGGTTGTTTTTTGCAAAAAACTCTTTTCTTTTTGGACTTTTTCAGGTTTAAAGTAATATTGTGAAATCATCAAGTGTCAAAGGATAATGAGATTCTGATAATGAGTTGCTATCTGAATATCATGCTTCTAATAAAGAGCTTAAGGCTTCGAATTTTCATGCCACTTTTGATGGATGTCCATCTAGTTCCATTGATCCTAAGACTAAGAACATGGTTGCTTCCATTTTAAGGGATGTTCTGAATTCCCTTAAGTCCATTGAGTCCTTTGAGAGTGTCCTTATCTTAGGTAATTAATTATTAACTAAGTTATTATCTTTATTGCTTTATTAGGAGTCTAGAATAATATGTACTTTTGGTTAATTTAATGTCATATTAGATTAACTAGGATGGTATTAGTTGAGTTGTAATTTCATTTCTTTTAATTAGACAATCAATTAGGGTTGTATTTACACATAAGGGACGAGTGAGCAAGATAAATTCAGCAATAAGAGGCGCCTACATTCAAGGAGGTCTACTACTATGAAGGAAACTTCCAAGAAGATCAACAAAGAGCAAGATAGGAAGGAATCTTTATCCTTTCCTAAAAGAGTGGCGTGCAAGCTAGGAAGGAGCAAGGAAATATGATCTTTTCCCTTTAAATATCATTTTAGGCGCCTAAATCATATCCTTTGTGATTTAGTCACCTACTTTGAAGGGATAAGTGAGTAAATCAAGGAGAAAATAGAGGAGGAAAACCGGCCAAGATGACATCAAGCTACAAGATAGAATTCCAACCCTAATTAGGATAGATTTTCATTTTAATCATTTTAGCCTTTATTAATTTGTTTCCTAGTGAGTCAAGGACATGTATTTAAAGGACTACAAGTTCAATAAGAACGACACTTGACTTTGATAAATCGAAAACCTTTGAGTTTTATTTGCTTTGATTAATTCTTTGTTAATCTTGGCGCCTTTGCTAGCTTAGTTCTTTAGCTTGGACTAAGTGGTGTTCTTAGAAACCTTAACTTAACTTAGTGGTAAATCTATATCTAAGTTATCTTAAGCTAAGCTAACCTATCATATTTAAACATATTCGACTAAGCCATAGCCAGAATATAACATCTTGGTATCAGAACTAACAGATATCCTAGCCGAATTTCTCTAAACACACACCCTAAACACAATGTCTGGAACTAGCCAAACAAACGAACAGTTACATGAAACAATCTTAAGAATGGAGGAAGATAAGCGTGAGAATGATGCTAGAATGGTCTTGATGCAAGATCAATTGAGGCAAATGACCTTAAGATTAAGAAAACAAAGAGGAGATGAATCCTTTGAGGATTCTGATGGAGAGAGTGATGAAACCTATAGAGTTCCACCTAACCCTAATGCTCAACGAAATTTCAATGACATTAAGGTGGATATTCCTGATTATGATGGTAGATTAGATGCAGATGAGTTTGTAGAATGGTTGAGAAATGTAGAGAGGGTCTTTAACTATAAGCAAATTCCCGAGGATAAGAGAGTTAAGCCTATGGCTCTCAAGCTTAGGAAGTATGTATCAACTTGGTGGGCTAGTGTATGCAACAAGAGAGAGAGACAAGGGAAGGAGAAGGTTCGAAATTGGATTAAGGTGAAGAAGCTTCTTAAGCAAAAGTTTCTTCCTACTTACTATGTCCAAGAGAACTTTGCCAAGTTCCATCATCTACAACAAGGATCGAATTCAGTGGAAGACTATGCAAGGGAGTTCGAATCCTATCTCATGAAGTGTGAAGTGCAAGAAGATGAACCTCAAACTCTAGTAAGATTTCTTGGTGGTTTTGATGTTAAGATTGCTAACATTGTTGAATTGCATCCTTTTTCTACTTTAGAGGAGTTGATCATCTTGACTCATAAGATTGAAAAGCAACAAAAGACCAAAGGAGGCTTCACGCCCCTTTACCAAATCTACTCCCTATTCTAAGCCAAACACAACCTTTTCTAAACCTACCCCAAACCCTACTAAAAAATCCCCAAACACCCCTAGTACTTTTACTCCAAATCGATCCCCTAGAAGATGTTTTAGGTGCCAAGAGTTAGGACACATTGCTTCTGAATGTCCTAACAAGAAAGTTGTGAGCTTTATGGAATATGAGGCCCTAAATGAGGAGGATGATGTAGTCATGGAGGCGTGTGAAGAGGAGGAATATGGAGATGAGATTGTTGGTCCTGATGAGGGTGAATGCTTGGTGGTTAGGAGAGCTTTGAGTGGAGTAATAGATGAAGAAAAATCACAACAAAAAGAGGCCATCTTCCATATTAGATGTACTATTGAGAACAAGGTGTGCACCTTGATTATTGATGGAGGGAATTGTACCAATGTGGCGTCTCAAACTATGGTGGATAAGTTAAAGCTCTCAACTACACCTCATCCTAAGCCATATGTGATTCAATGGCTCAATCAAGGCAAAGGTATCCAACTTACTCATCTTTTACTATTATCTTTTAGTATTGGTAGTAACTATAAAGAGGAGATTTGGTGTGATATTATTCCTATGGATGCTTGTCATGTGTTGTTAGGTCGACCATGGTTATTTGATAGGAGAGTCATTCGTGATGGTTACAAGAACACTTATTCATTCACAAAAGATGGCAAGAAAGTAACCCTTACTCCTATTATTTCCATTCCTAACTCTAAACAACATTCCACTAAAGAAAAATATCATTCACTCACTACTCTTTTGAAATCTGATTATCATGTACTTAGTCCTTTTCATGAATTATTGTTAAATATAGATCAAAAGGAAGAAGTTGATAGTAATCTAGATCACCCTTTGCTTGTTCCATTGCTTGAAACTTACAAAGATGTCTTTCCCCTTGAAATACCTCACGGCCTACCCCCTAAAAGGGACATTCAACACAAAATTGATCTTATTCCTGGAGCTATATTGCCTAATAAGCCTGCCTATAGAACAAACCCTAAAGAAACCGAAGAGATAAGGAGGCAAGTGAATGATTTGTTGTCTAAAGGCATGTTTAGAGAGTCTTTGAGTCCTTGAGCAGTTCCAACTCTCTTAGTTCCAAAGAAGCATGGTGAATGGCGCATGTGTCTTGATAGTAGAGCTATTAACAAGATTACTATTAAATAGCGTTTTCCTATTCCAAGGTTGAATGATTTTTAGATGATCTTAATGGCTCTAAAGTGTTTTGCAAGATTGATTTGAGGAGTGGATACCATCAGATTCGAATTTGTGAAGGGGATGAATGGAAGACTGCCTTCAAGACAAAGGAGGGATGGGTATGAGTGGCTTGTTATGCCCTTTGGATTGTCAAATGCTCCAAGTACTTTCATGCGCCTAATGAATTAAACTATGAAGCCTTTTCTTGGCAGATTTGTAGTTGTTTACTTTGATGATATATTGGTCTATAGTATTAATGAATTCGAACATGTAAAACACTTAGAGAAAGTGTTTAGTGTATTGAGAAACGAATGCTTGTATGGTAACTTGGAAAAATGTCACTTCTTTTCTAGTCAAGTTGTTTTTAGAGGTTTCATTGTCTCTAGTGAAGGAATTAAAGCTGATGAGAAGAAGGTCCAAGCAATCAAGGAGTGGCCTACTCCTACCTCAATGCAACAAGTTCGAAGCTTTCATGGTTTGGCTTCCTTTTATAGGAGGTTTGTTTGAAATTTCAGTGCTATCATGACCCCTATTACTGAAATCAAAAAGTTGAAGAAGTTTGAATGGAGTAATCAAGCAAACAAGGCATTTGAGGAGGTAAAAGCTCAATGAACTAGTGCTCCTATTTTAGCTTTGCCTAACTTTAATGAAGTTTTTGAAGTAGAGTGTGATGCATCTGGCGTGGGCATTGAAGCAGTTCTATCTCAAAATGGTAGGCCCTTGGCTTACTTTAGTGAGAAGTTGAATGAGGCAAAAAGAAAGTATTCAACTTATGACAAAGAGTTCTATGCTTTGGTTCGTGCCTTGGATCATTGGAGACAATACCTCATTGCTAAGGAGTTCATTCTCCATTCTGACCATGAATCTCTTAAGTACCTTCAAAGCCAACAAAAGTTGCAACCTAGACATGCTAAGTGGGTGGAATACCTTCAAACATTCCACTTTACAATCAAGCATAAGGCAGGAAAGATGAATAAAGGTGCAGATGCTTTATCTAGGAGGTACTTGTTGCTTGCTACCCTAAGTCCTAAGGTGATGGGGCTTGAGTTGTTGAAGGAGTGTTATGTAAAGAACAAGGATTTTGGTGTGTTGTTCAAGAAGTGACATAATCGTCCAAGTGGGGATTACTATCTTCTAAAGGGGTTTCTTTTCAAGGAAAATCGCCTATGTATCCCTAGACATAGTATAAGAGTGTCCTTAATCAAGGAGTTTCATGAAGGTGGACTTGATGGCCACTTTGGGATCGAAAAGACATTGATGCTTGTGAGTGAGTACTTCTTTTGGCCTATATTGGCAAGAGTTGTAGAGTTCTTGATCAAGAGGTGTTTGATTTGTCAAAACGTTAAGGGTCATTTGCTACCTTAAGGGTTGTTTATGCCCCTTCCTATTCCTCAAGCACCATGGGAGGATGTGAGCTTGGATTTTATCACAGGATTACCTAGAAACCAACGCTAAAAAGATTCAATCATGGTGGTGGTTGATAGGTTTTCCAAGATGGCACACTTTGTGGCGTGCCACACTACTAATGATGTTGTTTCTTGTGCTAACTTGTATTTCAGGGACATTATTAGATTCCATGGAGTTCCAAAGTCGATGGTGAGTGATCGAGATTCCAAGTTCCTAAGTCACTTTTGGCTTACGCTATGGAAGAAGAGGGGACAAAGCTCAAATTCAGTACCTCTAGCCACCCTCAAACTGACGGCCAAACAGATGTCATCAATAGAACCCTAGGAACCCTAATTCGAGCCCTAGCCACAAAAAGACCTAAACAATGGGAGGAGATGCTACCTCATGCTGAGTTTGCCTATAATCGAGTTCCTAGCAAGACTACTGGCCTTAGTCCATTCTTTGTGGTCTATGGTCAAAACCCTTCCAGACCTATTGACTTAGACCCTTTCCCTACCACCACAAAATATAGCCATAAAGCCGAAACTAGAGTGAAAGAGATCCAAAAACTCCATGTGTATGTGAGAGAGAAGATTGAGAAAGCCAATGAGAAAACAAAAGAGAGGATCGACAAGAAGAAGAGAGATGTTCAATTCAAAGAGGGTGACATAGTTTGGATTCATCTTAGGAAGGCACGTTTCCCTTCTTAAAGAAAGTCTAAACTAATTCCTATAGCCGATGGTCCTTTCAGAGTTCTTGAGAAGGTCAACAACAATGCATACAAGATCCATTTGCCAGGAGATTATGGAGTTTCAGCCTCCTTTAATGTTGCTGATTTGAGTCCATTCTATGATGATGAAGAAGAGCTACCAAGTTTGAGGTCAAACTCCTCCAAAGAAGGAGAGGATGATGGAGGTCCATCTAGTTCCATTGATCCTAAGACTAAGAACATGGTTGCTTCCATTTTAAGGGATGTTCAGAATTCCCTTAAGTCCATTGAGTTCATTGAGAGTGTCCTTAGCTTAGTTAATTAATTATTAACTAAGTTACTATCTTTATTGCTTTATTAGGAGTCTAGAATAATAATATGTACTCTTGGTTAATTTAATGTCATATTAGATTAACTAGGATGGTATTAGTTGAGTTGTAATTTCATTTCTTTTAGTTAGAGAGTCAATTAGGGTTGTATTTACACATAAGGGACGAGTGAGCAAGATAAATTCAACAATAAGAGGCGCCTACAATCAAGGAGGTCGACTACTATGAAGGAAACTTCCAAGAAGATCAACTAAAGCGCAAGATAGGAAGGAATCTTTATCCTTTCCTAAAAGAGTGGCGTGCAGGCTAGGAAGGAGCAAGGAAATTTGATCTTTTCCCTTTAAAAATCATCTTAGGCGCCTAAATCATATATATCCTTTGTGATTTAGTCTCCTACTTTAAAGGGATAAGTGAGTTGATCAAGGAGAAAATAGAGGAGGAAAACCGGCCAAGACTACATCAAGCTACAAACCCTAATTAGGATAGATTTTCATTTTAATCATTTTAGCTTTTATTAATTAGTTTCCTAGTGAGTCAAGGACATGTATTTAAAGGACTACAAGTTCAATAAGAACGACACTTGACTTTGATAAATCGAAAACCTTTGAGTTTTATTTGCTTTGATTAATTCTTTGTTAATCTTGGCGCCTTTGCTAGCTTAGTTCTTTAGCTTGGACTAAGTGGTGTTCTTAGGAACCTTAGCTTAACATAGTGGTGAATCTGTATGTAAGTTCTTAAGCTAAGCTAACCTATATTACTTAAACTTATTCAACTAAACCATAGCCAGAATATAACAACTTTACTTTATATTAGCACCTAGGAGGTAATCAAACTTTTATATAATAATTAGAATTTTCTCATCCATGTCCCTATAGATATCCTTCATATAATTGAGCTTGAAGCTGTGTGTTTGTGTTAGCGGACTTGATATGGACATAAGTAACTCATTCTGGTAACTTGAATTCATTTTAGTCTATATGATATGGATATAAATAACTCATTTTTGTCTATATGATATCCTTTGTTCGAAAAAGAGTTTGTGCCATTTTGAGGTTGGGAGTATGAGTGACAAAATGGTTTTTTAGTCATGCTTTTTGCTACTCTTGTTTAGAATTCTGTTTTTCTTTGCAGACTTGTGTTGTTAAAGCCCCTGGCTTTGGAGGGAATAGGAAAGCCAATTTGCAAGAGGATCTTGGGTGTTGCAACATGCTTAGCATGACGAAGAAGAGATGATGAATATTTGTTGTATTTTTGTTCTTTGTACTTTTTAGTTTGTCATTTTTTGATGTATATCCACATTTTTTTATATGAGTTTCTATCTAAATTTAGGCATGTTTTCGTATATTACAAATTATTTTGGAAAGCATAATATACGTTGGAAACCGTAATTGTATGCAGATATTTTTTTTAAAAAAATTGCAACATAGATAACGTTTGAATAGGTGTTATGTAAAGTTGTAACCAAAGATAGCCCCTCTTATAGATAGGTGTTATCTTTGCTATACTAAAAATAAGATTTATTTCATAAAGGTGTTATCTTTGCTTCTACATATTGAGAACTACTATGTAAGATAGGTGTTATCTTTGATATACCAATAATAACACCTCCATAAGGTGTTATCTTTACTTTACACAACAGTGACCTTAATAACACCTCAGAGGTGTTATGTTAAGCCTTATTCGAACGTTATGTTTGCCCCTTTTTGTATGGTTTTGTTAGTGTCAATAGTCGGTGTTGGTTGCGTACTAAAGGACCTTATGTGCACGTGTCACAAGCTCACCAAGTCTTCTATATTAGGGACGGATTTCATCTCAATTGGTTTGTTTCTTTCAAGAACCATCCAAGACATCACTACAATGTGTCAGAAAAAGAGAAAACTGTCGAAGAAGAACATGTTCGTTTGCAGCAAATGTTAAGGTCTTCCGAAGATTCACTTTTACCTCCTATAGATATGGAGGAGGTTGATGATTCAATTTTTGGAGTAAGAAATGATATTGAAGAAATGATTGTAAATGTCGATGCTACAAATCAATAAAGGATATTGATGGAAACAAAGATGTATATGAAGAAGAAGATGCAGACGAGGGTGTTGATCGTGGAAGTGATTACAAGGGTGATAGCTAGTGACCAATGCAGCGATGATGATAATGATCTTGCATGAGTTTTTTTATTTATTTTGCTTTTATCATGACTAGGACTTTTTTTACTAGTAGTTATTATTTAACATTTTTATAATAAGACCCAACATTCTTGACAGAATTCTTTTGGTTGTTTGTTGATATAGTATTATTATGTTTTCAAATTATTATTTGCAACGTTTGCGTGTTTTTTTACTTTGTAAATTTTGAGATTTGAATCTTTAGTATATTTCCAAGACGAAGAGATAGTTTCACGTGTATTACTCTCTGGTATTTGGTAGGTTTGTTCATACACCTTGGGCCGAGGTTATAGTGTAGGTGTGTCCTTTCAAGGCCTAATGTAACAATCAAACATTCGTGTTAAGTGTTTGCAGTCATGGATCCCTGGTTATGCGTTTCTTACATTTGTGCAGGGGCTGGTGTAGCCTTGGCTGGACTGTTGGGTGCTGTCGGAGCACATTTTTCTTCATGCTCGTAAAACTTTGCAATCAATGGAGAATAGGTCAGGGCTTTACACCCTTCACTCCTCGTATAGAATATAGAGATAGTGTATGTGATGTTGTGGTGACAATTGCCATTTTTCTCTCCCTCTCCCTCTCACTCTCATCTTACTTTCCTTTGTAACTGAACAGGCGTTGGTCTTCAGAGACCTGCTGATATACAACAAGTTTTGGCTTCATACCACGGGAAGGATATTGCAAGTGAATTCATTAATCGTTCCAGAGAGTACAAAGGTAATAGCAACGATACCTCTAAATTTAGTTTAGTATGGTATTTTAAAATTATGATTAGTTTCTTTATGAATTAGGTGCAGCAAACATGGCTCTATGAGCTACATGTTTTTTAGCAACATCGGGTCTAAGTTCTCATAATTAGGCATTGAATTTGCTTGTGGATATACCGTTGTTGTCTGGAATTGCCCATATTGCTATCCCAGAGATATCTTTACTATGTACGTTTATAGATGCAGCTAGTCTGCAACTTTTTTTATGGCTACCAGTTGCAGTCCTTTCTTCATCAAGCATCTCGATCTCCACCTTGCTCTCTTTCTTCTCCTGAGCAACTTGGGTGCCTCTATAGCTGAGGTTACTAACGCTGATATTGTACTTGAGATTAGTAAGCAGCCCACTTCCTCGAAGAAAGGAAAATCATCTTTAAGAGAGCTAAAAAACCGAGTTAAGGTACTGGTAATTTATGAACTGAGATCAGCCACTAGCACAGAGCAGATCCAAACCGAGTTTCTGACATTCTCATGATGTAAAAGCATGTTCTAACTAAAATCCTTCATTGATAATCACTGAATTACCTAGCTTAGAACACCTAGAGTAAGTAATCTTCAAGGGTGGCCTACTGAGATGCATGACATTACCCCTCGTTAAGACCAACACCCTTGTGCTCGAGGTGGAAATGTAGGAAAATCTGAGATGAAGTTTGGCGGCATATTCCTCCCAAGAAGCATTAGAATCGTCCAACCCTGCTCATTTAATGTAGACTGCGAGTATGTGACACATGAAATGTTGCGTGAATCTTGTTGTGCGGATTAAGAGAGGCTAAGGTATAGGGTCCAAATCCTCTGTCATTGTTATACCTTGCAGGGTCCAAACCCTCTGTCCTGTAAGAAGATGGCTGATTTATCACTTGGAACAGGTAAGAATATGTAGCGATGTTAAACAGGTAACATAAATTTTCCTTATCCTATCATCATTACCCACTAGCTGATCTACACAGCAAGTGTTAAACATCATGAGATTAAGGTACAAACAATAAGGGATAATTCTTTAATTTCTAACACTAAATTGAAAGACCTTCAAACTGAAAGACCTTCAATACTACTTGCCAATTTCGAATGAAATTATATCTGATTAAGTATAATGCTTTTGCAATGAAAAATCTTCCAATCCACTCTAATGAAAACCCACTTTTTGAGGTTAGTGGTAATTGGAAAACTATAAGAATTTTTATTTCAAATGCCACAGGGTGTAACTATTGAGAATTGGGAGCAAGAATTGAAAAACTTGAATTATCTTATGTTCAATGGTTCCGTTGTTCATGTTTCACGTATAATACCAAAATATGAAATGGTTCTTCCGCTGGGAAATATTGATGCTGCTGCGGGTGTTTTGCGGAGCCATCCATGGCCTGGCCCCTACTACTCTATTGCTAACTTTTTATGTCTGTTTGGTATGCAATGTGTTGCAAGCTCGGAACATTTAAACACCATTGAACACTATAAACATTGTTCAACACTTAATGATATCCGATTCTTGAACTTATACTTGTGGATCCTAATTAACGTCATTGCTTCGGAGAAAGGAGGATATTTGTTGACCCCTTTGCCTCTTCTTTTCTTTATCGCTGTATATTGCTAGTGATCTATTTATCAATGCTATTGTTTGAGAAAACTACGGAGGTAGTGGAGAGGACTCTAGCAACGACTCGATAGAACGTGATGAGAAGCGTTTAACAGAATTAGGCTGAAGGACGGTGGAAATTTTATGCATGCTCATATTCTTCAGGTATTTGTACCATATAAAGTATCTCTTATCTCCAAGTATGCCTTTCATGTGGCAAGGCTGTTCTAAACCAAAATTTAATATTTCAGCAACAACATCGAAAAGTCCTACCAGGAAGTTGTTGCATTCAAGAGATAAGAAGTACTCATTCTTGAAAAGTGAGGTTATGGGCTGGATGATAGCGAAGCAAGGGCTGCTGCTGCTAGTGCTGCTGTTGTCGTGCAGTTGCTGCTGCGGCTGCTAGTGCTGTTGTTGTCGTGCAGTTGCTGCTGCTGAATATCGAAGATGTTGATATATCACAGTGATGAATTTGTAGTTTCTTAGAGTATAGGAATGGAAGCCAAGCATATAGCTATGTGGAACATCGAAGATGTTGATATTTGATTGTAAGACATTTAATGTTGCTCTTTTCTTATACTTCCTCCGTTTTTTTTAAATGTGACACTTTTTATTTTAGGAAGTTTTAATTTAAATGTGACACTTTCTTTTTTGGTCAATAAACTCTCTCTATCTCTCTCCTCTACATGGGTCCCCTTATTTTTTTTCTCTCTATCTCTTTCCTTCCCAAAAATTGCCTAGGAGTCCGTGAATTTAAAAGTGTCACATTTAAAATAAAACGGAGGAAGTAGTTTTTTCACTGAGATGTGCTTTACATGAGGTCATATGAGGTCATATGTTACTCTATATAGTAAAACCATTTTGTGTTTGATTAATTCAACATATAAATTCAGAATTATTGGACAGTTTAGTATTACTATATATGGAACTGAATCTTTTAACTACGCTTTAAGTGAAAAGCAATGGGCTGATGTGAATATGGTGGAAGGACTTTTCTAGATGCATAATAGTATGTTGATCCCAACAAGTGAGTTCTTTCAATGTAGGGTATGTTCCTCATATAGCGAGGTCCAAAGGCAGAGAAAAGCATAAATGAGTTCTTTCAAATCCCGAGATCCAAAATTTTGCATGCACAAGATACAAAGCTGAATTCCCCATTTTCGATAAGGTTTATTTTACTCCACCAATTTAAGATGGCAACATAGCCATAATCCATACTTGACCTTTTTACTAAAACCATGAATGCTCCTTAATGCAACAGGTGGATGTGAATGGTTCAAATACAACTTCAGTTTACCAGTTCCACAAGTCTAGTGCTGGTGGCTTTTTGGTGATTTGGTCAAGTGGAACTTCAAGAAGTTCGTGGTTGACAAAAATGGCAAGGTTGTAGAGAGATATGCACCTACAACATTCCGTTTGCGAATCAAATGGCGGCTTATGGCTATGATACGCTCAACAACCTGATGATAAGATTTCAACAAGAACCCGACCCGCTTGCAAAGATATACTGGAAACATGAGAAACAGTCAAAGCCGAATTTAACTATGAAGAATGCTCTGTATATATAGGGCCTACTATTTCTTTTTTTATTAAGCTAGTATAGATTACGTTTAAACGATTGGAATCTCTTTTAGGATAGATTGCTCTAAGTGCCTCTCAAAACAACTGATGCTATGTTTGGTGTTCTAATCTAGATAACGTTATTGTACTGTAAAATTTTCCGGGAACATTGATATATAACACGAAACTTTTTGTATGAGATTGATTTCGTCATCCTATAATATAAAACATTCTTCTCTGTCGAGTCTGGGAATGATTGGAGGTGTTTTTGTGTCGGCCATTGGATCATGAGTTCATTGTCGAGTTTGAAATCTCTTTCCTTGTAACTTTGTTTTACATATTGGAGGTGTTTGGGAATGATTGGAGGTGTTTCGGAAGGATCAAGGGGATTTGAGTCATTTTTTGTCATTTTGCTTATGTTATGGTTGTTTTCTGTTGTAGTGACCTGGTTTTTTTTATTAAAATCACATGTGTATGTCACTTTCAACCAACTTACACCCCGTGCCCGTCAAATTTTCATATTGGAGGTGTTTGGGAGGGTATAAGGGGATTTGAGTTATTTTCTGTAAGTTATGGTTGTTCTCTGTCATTATTGTGACCCTATTTTCTATCGAAATCAATCAAAGCTGTCATTTTCAACCAACTTACACTTGTTTGGGAAGGTATAAGGGGATTTAACTATTTTTCAGTGTGTTACTGTTGTTTTCTATCCTTGTGACCCTCTTTTCTACCGAAATTAATCAAAACTGTCATTTTCAACGAACTTACACCTTATACACGTCAAATTTTCATATTGGAGTTGTTTGGGAAGGTATAAGGGGATTTGACTCATTTTCTATAAGTTATGGTTTTTTTTCTGTCGTTATGACCTTTTTTTCTACCGAAATTAATCAAACTTGTCATTTTCAAGCAACTCACCCCCTATACCTGTCAAATTTACATATTGGAGGTGTTTGGAAAGGTATAAAGGGATTTGACTCGTTTTCAATAAGTTATGGATGTTTTATGTCGTTGTGACCTTGTTTTCTACCGAAATCAAGCAAACTTATCATTTTCAACCAACTTACACCCTATACCCGTCAAATTTTGATATTGGAGGTGTTTGGGAAAGTATAAGGGAATTTGAGTCGTTTTCTATACTATGAAACTTTATTATGTCGAGTTTGTGTGTCAGCTTATGCATAATGACTTCATTGTTGAGTTTGTAATCTCGTTACTTGTCTCCTTTGTTTTACCTATTGGAATTGCCTGGGAAGGAATAAGGAGATTTGGGTATTTTTTTGTCGTTTTGTGTAAGTTATGGATGATTCGATCGTTGTGAGTTGTGACCCTGAGTTTTATCAAATCACACTTTTCCTCACTTTCAACAAACTTACACCCTATCCCCCCTCAAATTTACTTATCAGAGGTGTTTGAGAAGGAAAAAAGGGATTTGAGTCCTTTTTTATCATTATGTTTAGATTTTGGTTGTTTTCTGTTCTTGTGAGCCTGTTTTCTACCCAAATCACCCCATATATGCCATTTTCAACCAACCTACACCTATACCCCCTAAAATTTACTTATTGTAGGTGTTTGGGAAGGAATAAGGGGATTTGAGTCTTTTTTGTCGTTTTCTGTAAGCTATGGTTGTGTTTCTGTCGTGATTACCCTTGTTTTAACCCAAATCACCCATATACGTTACTATCAATAATTGTACACCCTATACCCCCTAAAATTTACTTATTGGAGATGTTCTTGAAAAAATAAAGGGAGATGAGTCTTTTTTGTAAGTTTTGGCTGTTTTCTCAAGATTGTGAGCCCGTTTTCAATAAACTTTAAC
Organism: Patellifolia procumbens; assembly: GCA_947645195.1. NCBI lineage: Eukaryota > Viridiplantae > Streptophyta > Magnoliopsida > Caryophyllales > Amaranthaceae > Patellifolia > Patellifolia procumbens. Next base: position 58,629 of record CANSGD010000758.1, on the reverse strand, counting down.
CCTATACCCCCTCAAATTTACTTATTTGAGGTGTTTGGGAAGATATAAGGGGATTTGACTCTTTTTTATAGTTTTGTTAAAGTTTTGCCTGTTTCCTATTGTTGTAAGCCTGTTTTCTACCCAAATCACCCATATATGTCATTTTCAACCAACCTAAACATGTACCCGCTCAAATTAATTATTGTAGGTGTTTGGGAAGGCATAAGGGGATATCCGTCGTTTATTTTCGTTTTCTGTAAGATATGACTGTTTTCTGTCGTGGTTACCCTTGTTATAACCCAAATCACCCATATATGTTATTATCAACCAACTTACACCCTATACCCCCACAAAATTACATATTGGAGGTCTTTGGGAAAGATCAAGGGGATTTGAGTCCTTTTTTATCGTTTTGTGTGAGTTATGGCTGTTTTCAGTCGTTGTGACCCTATTTTCTACCAAAATCAATCAAACCTGTCATTTTCAACTACCTTACACCCTATACCCATGAAATTTTCATATTGGAGGTGTTTGGGAAGGTATAAGGCAATTTGAGTCATTTTCTGTAAGTTATGGTTTGTTTCTGTCGTTTGTAACTCTATTTTTTACCGAAATCGCTCATATCTGTCATTTTTAACCAACTTACATCCTATACCCCCCCCAACAAAATTACATATTGGAGGTGTTTGGGGAGGATCAAAGGGATTTGAGTCGGTTTGTGTCGTTTTGTGTTACTTATGGCTGTTTTCTGTCGTTGTGACCGTGTTTGCTACTAAAATCAATCAAACCTATCATTTTGAACTAGCTTATTTGGTTACACCCTATACCCATCAAATTTTCATATTGGAGGTGTTTTGGAAGGTATAAGGGTATTTGAGTCTTTTTCTCTAAATTCTACCTATTTTCTGTCGTTGTGATCTTGTTTTTTTACCGAAATCGCTCCTATATGTCATTTTCAACCAACTTACACCTTATAACCCCACAAAATTACATATTGGATGTGTTTGGGAAGGATCAAGGATATTTGTCATTTTGTCATTTTCTATAAGTTATGGCTGTTTTCTGACGTTGTGACCCTGTATTCTACTGAAATCGCTATAAGTATCTAAAGGTGCCAATTGCTAAACTATCTAAAGGTGGGTCAACCTCAAAAAGTGGTAGTCATTGGCGAAATGAGAGGTGTGAGGTTTTGAATTTGAAAGGTTTAATGTGATAAAATATCCTTTTTATAATCACATAGTTATAAAATTAGAGATATCATGTAATTAAATCGATATAAAACTAGAGATGTTATATAATAGATTTTATCAAAAATAATGTTTCATAATTTTTAGGAAAATTTGTGAAGAACTCCCTGCAACTTTTCATTTTTTGCGAATAACCCCATTTAACTTTTTCCTGGAAAGATAACCCCCAGGAACTTATTAAAGTTATTGGATGCACCCGCAAAAACGTAACGCCGTTAAAATCTTTCGTTAAGTGGGGCCCACTTTATTCTTTCCCTCCCAAAAACTCTTAAAAATTACTTTTCTACCCCCCTAATTAAAACCAACTGATTTTCCTCTTCTTCCTCCCATTTCCCACCTTCAATCTCTCTCCTCTTTTCTTTACTTTCGGTCATCTTCTTCCTCTCCTCTTCACACCATTTTCATCTCTGTTTTCCGGTGGCTTTAAGGGTGGTTCTGGGCAGAGTTTTAGTGTGATTTATGGGCGGTGGTCTTGGTAGCAGCAACCAAGAAAAGGAAGCAGAGGGGAGGGAGTAATGACGACATTAATTCCGGCGAGTGAGGTCAGTTTTCTGGAGAATAAATGCTGATAGAGAGGAAAGAAGGGAAGGAGTTAAAATGGAGGTTTAGTGGTGGCTTTAATGGAAGGTTGAGGGAGATGGGTGAACCTTTTGTAATAGCTTTAATGGAGGAAAAATCAGTGAAGGGAAGAGGAGGAAGTAGATGGGTTATGTGACCTTCTATTTATAGAAATGGAGGAGGGGAACAAGACTGATTATACTCGTGGTTTATTGGCGGATGAAGGCATTGTGGATGAAGGCAAAGAAAATAAAGGGATGAAATTGGTGTGAAGAGGAGAGGAAGAAGATGACAGAAAATAAAGGAAAGAGGAGAGAGATTGAAGGTGGAAAAATGGGAAGAGGGAGAGGAAAATCAGTTGGGGTTTAATTAGGGGGGTAGAAAAGTAATTTTAAAGAGTTTTTGGGAGAGAAAGAATAAAGTAGGCCCCACTTAACGAAAATTTCAGGGTTTAGGGGGTGCATCCAATAACTTTAATAAGTTCCTGGGGGTTATTTTTGCAGAAAAAAGTTGTTCGGGGGTTATTCACAAAAACTGGAAAGTTGCAGGGGGTTCTTCACAAATTTTCCTAATTTTTATGGCCATAATCTGGATGATATATATAATTGTTAACTAGGGGCTGTTCTCTTTGGCTTAAAACAACATAACTGAACTGAATTGAACTGAACTGAACTGAATTGAACTGAACTGAACTGAACTGAACTGAATAGTGATATGTGAGAGTAAAAGTATTGTCGAGAGCTGAACTGAACTGAACTGAACTGAATTGAATTAAACCGAACTGAACTGAACTGAACTGAACTGAAAATAAGGTGGGGAGAACAGGCCCTAAGATATACTAATTTGCTAGATGAAAGCTATATCATTAAAAATAAAAAAGAAGGAAAAATTATGGACGATTACCCGCTAAGAGGGTGGAGGGACTAAGGGAGGGTAGGATAAAAATTAAATCTGTTAACTAAATTGCTTTAAAATATGGGGAAAAATGCAGCATTAAAGTTTCCCCCACTATTTGAATAGTTTCCTCCATGCCTACACACGACTTCTTCTGGTCTTCCCACTCCTATTCTTTCTCATCTGCGGCCCAATACAAATCGTTCCCAATAACTTCTGGTATTTACAATCCATGTATTGAAATCCGCCATTGCTGTTCCTTTTCTCTCTCTTAATTTCTGGTTTTTTCACCCTCTTCAACATTAGATTCCATGTCTGATTTGTCAAGCTTTTTTCTTTTGTATTGTGTAGGTTAATTTCTAAACTAGAATTGAATTAAATTTATCAGGATAACTAGTAATTACCATGCTAGTATGAATTGCTTATGATTTGGGCTATAATTTTGGTGTCACTTTAATGGAACTAGGCCCGGCCCTTAGAGGGAGCAAGGTGAGCATTTGCTCAGGGCCCCCAAAATATTGGGCGGATTGAGGGCCTCCAGTTTTTAGATTAAGTTAATGTTCACTGTCATTAGTAGACATGAAAACAATGATGGCGCAGTGGTATTTAGCATCCAAAGAAACCCATTTAATTAGAGCAGATGGTACCAAGGTTCGAATCATGCTAGCAGTTTTTTTCCTTTTTCTTTTTTGTAAATTCATGTTGTTCTCACAGCTTTCACAATTGGACACCATGTCTTTTTTCTTCTTATTGTTGACATTATTTCTTACATTTTATTATTTTTAAATATTTTTTTCTTTTGAATGCTCAAATATTTTCTAATTACTTCACCGAAGAGTTGGATCATATTTTAATGTGACGAAAAAATGCTCATTACCTGAAATTTTGATTTAAAAATTTAGTGCTACAGGGCCCTCATATCTAGTTTTGCTCAGGGCCCCTTAAATATACGGGACGACTCTGAATGGAACAGTATTCAAGACTTTAGGAACAAAACTAAAAATCATTTTGGATGTTTTCCTCTCAACTTATGTGACTATCGATTAAGTTTGTCCACAGAAGCCGGTATGGATTTTTATCTTTGAGGTATTAGATTTAGTTTGTTTTGACAAGCCTTCTACTTGCCAATGTCTAGACTATTTGGATTTTGCTCATGATGACTCACATATTTCATGTGCCTCAGTGGTGGATTCAATTGTATCTCTGCTGTCTTTTAACATAACAAATACCAACAGAGTCATCAAAGTCATCAAAGTTAGGGAAAGAAAGTGAGAAAATGTTGTATATAGTGGACAAAATAGAGAGGAATAATCATCGAAAATATGGCTAAAGTGATCCTTTATTCTTTCTCTTCTACGATAATTTAGAATCACGGATTCTGCTGGGTTAGGTAGTATGCATTCTCAGTTGCACTTTACACATTATCATTAAAACACACCATCTCCGAACTCCGCTTCACAAAAGATCGCTACGTAACCACCAAATAAAAAACTGAAAGATTTCCTTGAACTCTTTGGATGGGAATTCATCGAAATACATGTTGTAATTATGTTGTAGAATTTACATAGTATTTTCTATAGAGGTGTCACTAGTTATTTCCAGAAATTTATTTGATCTGATTTTGGGAATTCTAGCTTTTGGATCCTTACTTTTATAGGTGAAACAGATTTTGGTAGAAAGAATTCTTTCTTCCTTTACGCACCAAGTGTTTGAGTATAAAAAAACCATTGTCTTGAGGAGCTAAAAAGAATGACTCAGTGAACTTCCATCCCACACATCCCTTCCTGTTAAACGACTCGTCACAAAGACGATCGCCCATCCATATGAGAAGCTTCTGCATCTGCTGTTAGTATCCCTGCTTTGTACTCTAACAATCTAAGGATAGTATGACAGTCTAAGAAATGTAGATAATTTAGCGCCGAATAAAAATGTCCAAAAAGATACCAACTATCTAATAAAACTAAAATGGAATCCAATAGAACCATAAACCAAGAACAAGAACATAACCATTCACCTCAAGCTAGTCAAGGAAATACGAAACCAAATAATAGTCCACATGAATAATGATAAAATTGCGGTCCTCTCTTAAAAATGTAATTTAGCAAAACGACTAGCACTTACGGTCCATACATGTGCTACACATGACAAAAAAAGAGAAAAGTGCAACTCATCCTAAATTTCATTTTTTTCATCACGAAAGGCTTTATTTTTTAGTTAAATGAGAGAAGACCTTGTTCTTCACTCCATCAATATGCCTAACAAACATGACACCGAATGGATATCTGATGGCCTTTTGGCTGGGCAGCCTGGTTTAGTTCCCCTAAATTTCTAGGATTACAAATGGAAACTTACAACAAAGGATCGCCACCTAACTCCTCCATCATCTGATTCTAACTGAGATCAATATCTTAGAACTATCTAAAACTTAAAAAAGGTATGTGGAAGAAGATGCCACTCTAAATTTTTTTAAATACATTGTGCACTTATGTAATGAATCAATATACGTAGGTCAACTAGTATGAAGGAATTCTAGTTGTTAAAGTGTAAGTCTCAGTTTTGCATCTCAGACTGAGATTTCAGCCACAGTTGTCTCTGCTTCCTTGATGGATGTATAAATGAATGTTAGAATAATAAAGAATATTTGATAATATTTTTTAATGTAAATTGAGTCAAAGTTTGTTATACATAGCTTGTAGCATATCTCGTGTAATTAGGCATATAGTTAGTTGTTTCCTAATTTGTAGCTAAAGGCTTGTATATCTTGACCATCTGATTATGGAAATGATTAAGGGAAATCATTCTTTCATGGTATCAGATTTTTTTTCCTAGGCCTTCTTCTCCTCTCTTCTCCTCTTCTCTTCCGCACGCACGACCTTCTTCCCTCTCCGGCCTCCTTCTTTTTCCGGCCAGTTACTCCGGTCAGCAGCCATGACTGACGGCAAAACTTCTTTCCATCCGGCTCTTGTGGTTTCGAACATTCGAAACTATATTTCCATCACATTAGCCATGGAAAACGTCCAATATTCCACTTGGGCTGAATTATTTAAGATTCATGCTCGATCTCACAAAGTGATCCATCATATTATTCCTCCGGAATCCGGGAAAGAGAAGGTCCCGACAACGGATGATGAAAAAGAATTATGGTCGACACTTGATGCTACGGTTCTTCAATGGATTTATGCTACCATCTCCGTTGATCTCCTCAACACTATTATTGAACCCGACTCCACGGCCATGGATGCTTGGAATCGCTTGCGTGATATTTTCCAAGATAATAAAAATTCCCGTGCCGTAACTCTTGAACAAGAATTCTCTAATACACATATGGAGGATTTTGCTAATGCCTCGGCATATTGTCAACAACTCAAGACCTTGTCGGATCAACTTAAAAATGTGGGGGCGCCGATTTCGAATAATCGTCTTGTTCTTCAAATGGTTTCCGGTCTTCGGAATCCTATAATCAAGTTGCTACACTCATTAGCCAAAGTGATCCTCTCCCACCTTTTTATCAAGCCCGTTCTATGTTGACACTTGAAGAAGCGGGGCTTGCTAAGAAAACCTCTACCGGGACTGCAATGGTGGGTCGAGATGTAGATGAGTCGGAGACCCCAAGTGATTATTCCCAAAATCGCAATTCTAATCATGGCCATAACAAAAATCATGGGAAAAATCGCGGCAAAGGGGGTCAAAACGGCCGGAACTCCGGCGGTAAGAGTGGCGGCAAGGGTGGCCGGAGCTCCGGCAGCGGCAGTGGCGGCCGCGGTGGCCGCGGTCAGGCGGCAGGTGATGCAGCAGCACCAGGGCAGCAGCCAACGTGGCCTTGGGGATGGAGTCAGTGGCCCATTCCTCCATCTCCCTATCCCACCTTTCCTTGGGCCAGACCAGGCGGCCCATCTCCTTGGGCTAGACAGCCAGAATCAGCACCCCCTGCATATGGATCAGCAGGGGTCTTGGGCTCCAGACCAGGCCAGCAGCAAGCACATGCCTATACCACCTCTACAGACCCAGTTCCTAGTCCAACTGACATAGAGGCAGCAATGTACACACTTGGGCTCACTCCTCCCGACCCCAACTGGTATATGGACACCGGGGCCACTTCTCACATGACCTCGGATCAAGGTACTCTCTCGCCTTATTTTAATATGAGCAAATCTCGTGGTATAATTGTTGGTAATGGTAGTTCAATTCCTATTCACGGTTATGGAGACACTCACTTACCCCCTCCCCACTCTTCTTTAACTCTAAAAAATGTCCTTCATGCACCCAAATTGGTCAAAAATTTAATTTCCGTCCGTAAATTTACCACGGATAACTCTGTTTCTGTGGAATTTGATCCTTTTGGCTTTTCTGTGAAGGATTTTCAAACGGGGAGGCGCCTAATGAGATGTGAGAGCCGGGGAGAACTCTATCTTATTTCCACCACCATCCACCCACCAGATTCATCTTTTGCGGCCTTGACTACCTCTTTGTGGCATGACCGTCTTGGACATCCGGGGGCGCCTGTTTTAGAGTCTCTTAGGCAACATAATATTATTGAATGTAATCAAACTCGTAGATCGAATGATTGCTATTCTTGTCCTCTTGGCAAACTTGTTAAGTTACCTTTTGTTGCTTCGACATCATGTACTTTTATGCCTTTTGATATTATTCATGCCGATCTTTGGACTTCGCCTGTTTTAAGCTCTTTGGGTCATCGCTATTATCTCGTATTATTGGATGATTACTCTAATTTTGTGTGGACTTTTCCAATGGCTAAGAAATCCCAAGTATATTCCATATTTCTTTCTTTTAAGTCCTTTATCCGCACTCAATTTGAACGAGATATTAAAACCCTTCAATGTGACAATGGGCGGGAATTTGATAATGGGCCTTTACATGACTTTTGTACGAAAAATGGGTTAATGTTTAGATTTTCTTGTCCCTACTCCTCTTCCCAGAATGGGAAGGCCGAACGGAAAATCCGCACTATGAATAACATAATTCGCACTAGTCTTGCTCATGCGTCCATTCCTCCATCTTTTTGGCATCATGGTCGTCACATAGCAACATATCTACTTAACATTCTTCCCACCAAAGGATTAGCCTATCAAACGCCTCACAAAATCCTCTATCAACGAGACCCTTCCTATTCTCATCTTCGGGTTTTTGGGTGTTTGTGTTATCCTCTATTCCCTTCTACCACCATTCATAAACTCCAACCCGCTCTACTCCATGTGTTTTCTTGGGATATCCCCCAAGTCATCGTGGGTACAAATGTTATGATTTTTCTTCCCGGAAAATTATCATTTGTCGCCATGTTATTTTTGAAGAGTCTAAATTCCCCTTTGCAACTCTTCATGCTCCACAAACACATACCTATGATTTCTTGGATGATGGCCTTTCTCCTGCCATTCTTCACTCCTTAGCTGCCCCCCTACGGCCCAACCACTTCCTGCTAGCCCACGCAGCTCTCCTGCCATGGCCCAGCAGCCTCCTTCCCCCCTGCCCTCCCTACTGTCTCCCACGCCTAGTGCAGGCCCAGGCCCAACCATGCCTCCATCACGCACGGTTCCCAGCAGCCCAGCTCTCCCTCCCCCCCCCCTACGGCCTGCACCACTCCTCCTCCCCAATCTACTCTCTCATCATGGCCCACTCCTCCTCCCCTTCCGGCTCCCTCACGGGCCGTAACCCGAAGCCAAAATGGAATTTTTAAGCGCCGCAAGCCCATAAACATGAACACAAATGCTTCTAAATCTCCTTTGCCTCGTAATCCCGTGAGTGCTCTCCGTGATGTGAATTGGAAAATTGCCATGACTGATGAGTATAATGCTCTTATTAAAAATAAGAAGTGGGAGTTGGTGCCCCGTCCGCCTGATGTGAATGTTATTCGTTCTATGTGGATTTTTACTCATTAAGAACATTCTGACGGTACTTTTGAGCAGCATAAGGCCCGTCTTGTAGGTGATGGACAGACTCAGCAGGTTGGCATTGATTGTGGGGAGACTTTTAGTCCGGTTGTCAAACCGGCTAATATCCGTATTGTTCTTAGCTTGGCGTTGTCCAAGTCTTGGAGTATTCATCAACTTGATGTAAAGAATGCATTCTTGCATGGGGAACTCAAGGAGACAGTCTAAATGCATCAACCAGTGGGGTTTCAGGATCCTGCCCATCCTACACATGTATGTCTTTTGAAGAAATCGTTGTATGGCCTTAAACAGGCTCCCCGGGCTTGGTATATGCGGTTTGCTGATTATGTAGCCACTCTCGGGTTTACTCATAGTAAGTCTGATCATTCCTTGTTTATCTATCAGCATGGTTCTAATCTGGCTTATCTCCTACTTTATGTTGACGACATTATCTTAACTGCTTCCTGTGATGCATTATGTCAGTCCATCATGACTAGTCTTACCTCTGAGTTTGCCATGAAGGACCTTGGGTCCTTGAGTTATTTTTTGGGCATTGCTGTGACACGTCATGCAGGTGGTTTGTTTCTGTCTCAACGAAAGTATGCTCTTGAGATTATTGAACGTGCTGGTACGGCTTCTTGTAAACCGTCTCCTACTCCTGTGGATACTAAGCCCAAGATGAGTGCTCATGCGAGCACGCCTTATGAGGATCCTTCTCATTATCGTAGCCTTGCAGGGGCTCTTCAGTACCTCACCTTCACTAGACCTGATATTTCTTATGCAGTTCAGCAGGTTTGCTTGTTTATGCATGACCCCAGGGAGGAACATATGCATGCTCTTAAGCGCATTGTGCGCTACATTCAGGGGACCCTTGATCATGGTCTGCACTTGTATCCGTCCTCGACATCATCCCTTCTTTCTTACACCGATGCTGATTGGGGTGGTTGTCCTGACACTCGTCGTTCCACATCCGGCTACTGTGTCTCTTGGGGATAACTTAGTCTCTTGGTCCGCTAAACGGCAACCTACATTGTCCCGTTCTAGTGCAGAGGCCGAGTATCGTGGTGTAGCTAATGTGGTTTCTGAATCATGTTGGTTACGTAATCTTTTACTTGAGCTTCATTGTCCGATTCAGAAGGCAACTTTGGTTTATTGTGATAATGTGAGTGCTATCTATCTTTCCGGTAATCCTGTCAACCATCAGCGAACTAAGCACATTGAGCTAGATTTCCATTTTGTTCGAGAAAAAGTTGCTCGTGGTCAGATCCGGGTCTTACATGTGCCTTCTCGCCACCAGATTGCAGATATTTTCACAAAGGGACTTCCCTTGGTTCTTTTTGAAGATTTCCGTGACAATCTCAGCGTTCGTCGACCTCCCGATTCGATTGAGGGGGTGTGTTAGAATAATAAAGAATATTTGATAATATTCTTTAATGTAAATTGAGTCAAAGTTTGTTATACATAGCTTGTAGCATATCTCGTGTAATTAGGCATATAGTTAGTTGTTTCCTAATTTGTAGCTAAAGGCTTGTATATCTTGACCATCTGATTATGGAAATGATTAAGGGAAATCATTCTTTCAATGAACGGTGTGGAAGTTACAAAGAAAGCATAGCACATGATTGTGATGCAAATTTATCGATTTTTGGAACATACTTACGCACTATTGTCAGATTTCATGAATGGAGTTGAACTCCATTGATGAACTTGAAGTAGTAAAGAGAAAAGAGAGAAATAGAGAAGCAGTAAAAGAGTAAAGAGAGAACTAGAGAAGAGAGAAAGACTACATTGTATTAGAGTTGAATTAATAATGAATTACAAGTAAGGCTATTTATACTACTAAGCTAATTACATTGGTAACAAACTCACCCTTGAAAGAAACAAACTAAACTCCAACAAACCTAAGTAAACTCCAACACCCCTCTTCTTTCAGTTTGAAGAAATCAAGATACCAACACACCAACACAAAATATGCCATCAACAAAACTACCATCAACCAAACACGACAACTCCAATTTGGGATGAGAAAACAAGAGAAAGGGAGTGAATATGGAAGGATAATGTGATAAAGAGTGAAAAACTAAAATGAGAAGAAATGAGCCTCAATGGGTCTCGTAGGATCACAATGGATCATAAAATTGATCCTTTGGATCAATGAGAATAGCCTCTATGGGCATGACAGAAAGACCATCTATGGGTCATAAAACGATCACTATGAATCACAACAAAACATGCCTCTATGGGTCATGAAAAATAGACCTCGATGGGTCACAACAAAGATGCCACTATGGCCGAAATCAAGCCTCTATGGGCAAAGAAAATAAGCCAACTATGAGCAAAATGACCAACTATGGGTCTTGAAATTGGTTACTATGGATCATGAGGAAGGCCTCTATGGGCACAAAACAAACCACAATGGGTAAAACAAAGAATCAGGATATCAGACAAACTCCCATGAAACAATGACATTGGATGTAGAACCAAATCAGAATTGGAAGCTTAATAGAAGGAAGAAATTTTGTGGAAGAAAGGAGTAGAATTATAGAATGAAATTTGTTTTAAGAGAAGAAGAAAATATGGAAAGAAGCAAGAATGTGAGAATTTAACTCACAAATGTAAGAAATGAAGAATGAGGAATGTGTCTTAGAATGGGAGAATGAAATGTGGGGTTGACGTTAGTAGAAGTAATACCCATAACGCAATACCACACAACATTGGAACCCAGCCAAATCAATCCAAAAACACCAACATGATCCACCAAATTCATCAACTCATCATAGTATCAAAAACAAGAGTCACCAGCCAAACTAGCACGAATTCGCCTAATGAAATGAAACTAGAAAGACATCCTCTGCCAACCAGTGAAACTAAATATTCCACTATCAAGCTCAACTTTCAAGAATCTGTTGTTGGTGCTACTATTACCTCCAGCAAGAACTCTGAAGCAAAGAGAACAAGGAAATACAATGCCAAATTCTTCGAAGAGAAACGCATTGTTACAGATCAAATTGAAGCACCTTAAATTGAATTACCATAAAACCAGAATAATGCAATGTGCAATAATCTCGAATACCCAAAAGCAGAGCATTGTAACAAGCTAGATTTTGTTGGGGCATTTCGTCGAACAGTTTGTGTGCAACACTAAGCTGATTAATTTTGCTAAAAAAATGAAACCAGAAGTCGATACCCAAAAATTCGTGGATGAAGCTTGAAGAACGAATCACAATTACCCAGATATTTGAAGAATTGAATTTGTTAAATTCGTAACAAATTCGATCTAAGAATTAAAGACAGAAGAAGGAATGCCCAAAATTTTCTTGAATTTGCATAAACCCAGTAAATATGAACGAGAAATGAGGTTATATGTACTGAGGTTGAAACGATATTAGTGTCAACAAACGAAATTGAACAAGAAATATGGGATGTAGGTCAAGAAGTGACTCAATGGACAAATTTGACCAATTGAATTTGTGAATTTGGTCAGAAAGATGAAGAAGGAAGAAGAAACTTCCCAAAAATCCCAATTGGAGATTATCGATTGAATGAAAAACAGCAACAAAATGAGATTTAACACGAAATTTCACCCGAAAATTTCGAATTTACAGAAGAAGAAACGAAGAACCCTAGAAAATTGGGGAAAATTTCAAGGAATTCAAGAATTGTATGGTTTAAGGTACGAAAAAAAAAATTGTGAGTGAAAGTAGAACATAAACGAAGTGATTGAAGTGCTGATTGCTCAGTTTCGAGCATGAATTCAGACAGAATCTTGAACAAGAATTTGTGGGTAATACATAGAATATAAACGAAGTTGTTGTGCGACAATGAAGCTAGGATCTGCAAATTCGATCAAAAATTGAGGAAAGAAGAAGAGATTGGTAGAAAAAGAAGAAAAATCAGATCAATTTATGAGAAACAAATGAGGACGAATTTGGAGAAGAACGTGAGAATTTAGGGTTCTTTGTCGAAAAAGAAACTTGACGATTTAAGGTACGGTCAATCAACGAAAATAGAGCCAGGAAACGTTCCCGCCCTGATACCATATCAGATTTCATGAATGGAGTTGAACTCCATTAATGAACTTGAAGTAGTAAAGAGAAACGAGAGATATAGAGAAAGCAAAAAAAAAGCCCAATCTAAAAAGACAGTAAAGATGTAAGAGAACTAAGAGAAGATTTTAATGACAAAAAAAAAAAAAGAAGAAAAGAGAAAGACTAAATTGTATTAGAGTTGAATTAATAATGAATTACAAGCTAAGGCTATTTATACTACTAAGCTAATTATTGGTAACAAACTCACCCTTGAATTAAAGGGTTGATTAACAACTAAGTAACAAATTATCTAAACTCCAACAAACTTAAGTAAACTCCAACAAGTATGCTAGCCAGTTTTTTATTGGATAGCAGAGAGCATGTCTGAGACTAGGGAAGTGCAGTTTTCTATGTAATTAGTTCTAAAGTCAAAGCTATAAGTAAAACATTTGATTATCAAAGCGTTGGGTTTGCTAGATTCTTTGAGTACAAGGTATAATAGACGTATTTTGTTTGTTAAAGAATTGTATAATCCTGTTAGTAGGCTCGATTTATATGAATTTTAGTAGGGGGTAAGCTCTATGTACGTACTGCTTGTCTATTTGTCTATTTGTCTTGGGAATTATGGAATAACATGGTTAAGGATTTGTTTTGTTCTAATTAGGAAATTATGATTTCTATCTTGTGCACTACTAAGTATGTCACTCAATAATTGCAGTAGATAGTAAGAAAGAAATGTAGAGACTGATAGTTGTTTGTGCAAATAATAATATTAATCAACAAGCTATCATGGTTATAATACTTCCAAGTATTTGATTAGATGATGCATCTTCTGTGTATTGAATAAGGCTAATAAGCTAAGTAAAAATTCAGGAATTAGGTATATCAACTTGATATTGATCTTTTTAATCTTATTTTGGAACTTATCCTTTTGTATCTTTTAGGTGACATCTTCAAAATGACAAAAGGTGGAGGTAAGGAAAAAGTAAAGAAAAATGACGAAGAGACAATAAATGAGTATGCAAAATAACGGCTTATGAAATTCAATCCAACAAGTTAATGATGAAATCCTTATGCATTAAAAAGATTGCATCCTCTTTGACAAGCTTGGTAGAAAGCACAAAAGAGAAGAGAAGAAAAACGAAGCAGAAAGCTAATATTGAGGATGATGATCAGTATATTCCTGATGATGACCTTCTCGAAAATGAATGTGAGAAAGATGTTGAACTAAAGAAAAACGTATTATTTACCTACATAAATTGGTTCTTGATATATTTTGTACGAATGATATGGTACTCTTACATAATTTACTTTACCAGTGTATTATTCTTATAGCGCAAGATGAATGAAATAACAAGGAATAAAAGAAGTACCTTCATTCCACCAAACTCATTGAGTAAGTGTTTGAGAATGAACAAGCAAAAACAAAAAGCAATGGTCGGAAATAAAGCTTTAGAATAACTTTCAATGCCATCGAGCTTGTACATATAGGTTCAACTATTTACTATTTCCTTTAGTAACGGTTCTGTTTGACTATTTATATTTTATCTGAATTTAATTTAAGTAAGTATACTAACGAAAGTTAATATACTAATGCAGCCATTAGTAGTCAACAAATGGATGAAGACGAAAAAAATGCGATCTCCTTGGAGAGATAGGTGAAATTTTTTCTTTAGTAATTTAAATTTAATATTGAAAAAGAAGGAGCAACTTACTCTTCCCTATCTTTTAATTGTAGATGATTAACTTCCATATGCGACCCAAGTTGGTGAAAATCATGAGAATGTTGTTGTGGATAAAGGTATGGTTATTCATGTGAAATGAGTTTATATTATTTGAATTTGATGATGATTTTGTGAAATAGAAACAAAGCTCAAGGATAATAAAAAATCCATTGAGGCACGGGAAGGTCAAGTGAAACTGCATGATTCTGCCCGCATACCAAGGAAAGAAACAAGGTAGTCATGAGGTCTTATCTAAATTCCACAGAATCCTATGTATCACTTATTAGGTTGATGTTTTTTCTAACGTTGAGGTCTGATATATACCTAAAGAAGAATTTGATCACACATTATAAAAGCTAGAAGGACCTATAACACTATCAATATGGTAATGAATGAGACTCGGTCATGGGTTGACGGCCCTACTCATGTTTATAATGCTTTCATTCAGTACTACAGGGGCATGTTAGGCTCTTAGGCTAATTCCAAAAGTCCAGTTATGCAAAAGAGGGTTATTGTTAAATTGCTAATATTGGACATAAATTTCTCAATGAAAGATAGTTATTGGGCTAATATTAGATAGAATCTTCAATCTCATGATAAAGACAAGCTGAACTGCTCCTTCAACAAAGATGAAGTTAAAAAAGCTATGGTCTTAATTCGTAGTAGCAGAGCCCCTGGACTTGATGGCTGAAATATCAAATTCTTTCATCAAGCCTGGTTATTATTGGAAGTTAAGTAACTAATTTCATTCTTGATTTTTTTGGAAACAGGAAGCTTATAACTAAGCTCTAACTATCGACAAATGCATTACCAATTTATCATTAAAAAAGTTGAATGCGGTCTTGGCTGATATCATTACCTGTAATCGGGGAGCCTTCATCTCAGGCAGAATCATTATGCATAATGAATTGGCAAAGATACGAAGGTGTATATAATATGTTAGTGTTAATGTGTTTGTATGTACGTATAATGTGCGTAATAATCTTATATTATAGTTAGTATTTTTATTCAATGAAGAAGCTTGCGTTTTAATATTTGCATTAACACTTAAATAGACCGAATCGCCACAGAAATTTTCCACTTAAGCCCATTTGTTTTGTGCCACAGATATATCAACTTAACCATTTGCTTTTTTCTTTCCATATAGAACTTGAAGATCATGGAGTCAACATCACAAATTATGATCATGATGATGGGCTGATTGGAAAAGGAGCTGGACTGGAAGATGAATTCTTTAGTGATGTTGATGATGAATCCCGAAGGAGAAAATTCCTTACAAATATCAAAGGGGAAATTACTATTCCTGGTACGAATTGCTTTGTATTACTTGCTAAAATGCAATTTAAAATTGTTAGTTACAAAAACAGGGTAAGTTTTTTGCATACTACGTGCTTCTTTGTTTCTTTCCTCTTTATATTATTCTTGTTTGGATCGATCATAGGTTTGCTTTCAAGTTAGTAGTATTTCCTTAATGTCTATTTATTGATTTTGATTATTTTTATATAAACCTTTGTGAATGTGAATAAGCTCTTTTGCAATTTAGTGTAGTCTGGTTATGTCTAAGATGTGTGCTTTTAACACTATTGTTTTCTACCCTTGATTAGGACTATTGGAATTAGGAATTATGTGTTTTTACTTTAGTTTGCATTTGGTTGATCTAGTTAGCTTTCATACATTGACGTTGGCTACCTGCTAAGAGCATTAGTAAATGAGGTAGTTTGCTTGTAGATTGAGTTGAAAATTTGCTAAGGAAATGCTGCCCATGTATATATTTCACTTATATAATAGAGATAAAATGTAAGTTTCTTGAATCTAGGTACTGTTAAAAGAACAAGAGGACATGTATATTGTAGAAAGCTTGTAGCATTACCAGTAGGGGAGAAGATACGTGTAGATTTAGATGATGATGGTATTGCCATTGGTCCCAATGCCTCGTTATTTTCTCACTTCTTGGGTGAACAAGTGAGGAATCATTCAGTTTGTCCAGTACAAGTCAAAGGTTGGAAAGAATTTACATCTGACACACTTGATCATTTTATTTAAGTTGTTTTTCGAGTTTCTAAAACTTACATGATTAGGAGAAATTCTCATCTGATGACCCTGAGTTAAGGAAAGAATTTGTCATGAAACATGCGAGAAAGTTACATAGAGATAGTAGGCACAAACTTAAAAGCAAGATTTTGATGCTCCAAAGCTACTAACCAAGGAGCAACGCTCAAAGAATAAGCCAGAAAACTTGATTAAATAGGATTGGATATACTTACTTGAGCACTAGAGTGATGAAATGTTCCAGGTGTAAATATGTATCATATAATTAATACTAATGATACAATTTATATTAATAAAAAATAGAGTTTTGATTCTGTTTTGTTTTCTTTAGGAAAGAAGTCGTAAATAGGGGTCATCAGAAGATGCCTCCATATAGTGGTTTAAAAGGTTTCGCTCTCCTCGGACAATAAATTGTACGTAAATCACCTTTTTGTTTGCAAATTAAATCATTTTATAGACCATCAACTTCAACACGTTCTTATGTTTGACTAATTCATTATGTTTGCATGTATAATTAAAATTACTATCATATCACACTTGTTACTGTAGATGCACAAAAATGAAGGGAAGTGTTCGCGAGTTGATGTGATGATTGCATCTCGTAAGAGAAATTCAAAGAAAAGTGTAAACGAGGTTACTCTAGCCAAAAACAAGGATGTTGTTGTAAGTACATGATTTGATGAACAATTTGTATTATCTTTGTTAACATGGTATCTAACTTGTTTTTACTAAACCTAGGCTAAATTGCAAAAATTGACTAAGGAAAGATGACAAGGGCGTAATGAGAAGACAGATGAAGAAATATTCTAAGATGTTCTTGGACAAGATACTCATGGATATCTACGGGGTTATAGACCTAGAAAAGTATCACAGAATATCATCGAGTTAAGCCTTCAAGAGGTAAAGGCACCCGAGGAAGTAGTTGCTAAAGCTAAAAAAGAAGTAGAGAATGCCAGAGTAGAAGCCGAGTCTGCCAAGAAATACGCTGAAGCCGTAAGAAAAGAAGTAAAGCAAATTGCTGCAAAAAGTGAAGTTTGGGAAAAAAATCCTCAAGAAACTATTAGACCTTTGCGATCCAGATTCTCCTTCAGAAATTAAAGTGACAGTTCTTCATCATCTTCCAAGTAAGTATACACACGTCATCTTCATCTCTTCAAGTTTGTTGGAATTTTCGTGGTTTTTATATGGGTTGGGTCTGTATTTTTTGTGATGTTGTTGCTGTTGCATGTATCGTGTGGCCGTTATATGGAATTATGCGAGTTAGATTAGTTAGATTATGCGTTTTTAAGTTGCTCAAGAAAAAGTAGCTATTGATGAAGCAAGTAAACTGAAATCAGGAAAAAAGGCAATGAAACGGATAAAAATAATTATGAACCCTCGGTTGTTGATGATCAGATTTACAAGCTTAAAGCACCTTTTCCTCATAGGCTCACTAAAAAGAAAGATGAAGGCCAATTCGAAAAGATAAGGGAAACTTTTTCACATGTTAAAATTAATACCCCTCTTCTTCATGCTATATGAATCAGATGCCACCTTACGCAAAGGGAGTGGTGGAGGATGTTTTAATTAAGGTGGGTGAATTTTTTTTCCAATTGATTTTATTGTCCTTAAAACTGAAGTTGTACCTAAGCCTGAAAATCAGATTCCAATAATCTTAGGACATCCATTCTTAGCTACTTCTAATGCATTGATCAATTGTCGTAATGGTGTGATGAAAATCTCTTTTGGAAACATGGCAATAGATCTATACGTTTTTAATCTTTATAAACAGCCATCTCATGAAGAATATTATGACACAATTAACTAGTTGGAGGCTTATCCTAGTGACTGTATATAGATTGATGATTCTGTAGACATTGAACAACTTGGTTCAGTGAAACAGCATGACTAGTGAAGTTACTGAGTCTGCCAGTTTTACTTGTTCTTCTCTCTCTTCTGTTATGGAATCTGCAGACTTCCAATGCTCCGATTTAGACCCTGACAATGTTCAACTTGCTAGTTTTATTGACTTTATAAGTACTGTTATGCCTTCCCTGCCTGCATCACCTGAGTCTACCTCTTTCTTAGAGTTAAAACCTCTGCCACACTCATAAAAATATGCTTTCCTAGGACCTAACGATACTTTACCAATCATAATTGCCTCTAACGTAGACAATGCCCAGGAGACTAAATTGATAGAAATCCTTATAAAGCATAAGCAAGTCATAGGATGGAGTAGTAGCGATATAAAAGGAATTAGTTCGGCTATTGTGCAATATAGAATTCACCTCGAACATAATGTCAAACCTTATAGAGACCACCAAAGACGTTTAAATCCTACCTACAAGAACTAGTAAAGAAAGAGATACTTAAGTGGTTAGACCATGGTATTATTCTCCAATTTCGAAGAGCGGGTGGGTGAGTCCCGTGAACGTTGTTTAGAAAAAGATCGGAATCACAGTGGTTAAAAATGACAAAAATGAGTTAGCTCCTACAAGAGTTCAATCCGGTTAGCGAGTTTGCATAGATTATAGGAAACTTAACGCGACTACTAGAAAAGACCATTTTTCGCCCCCGTTTGTAGACCAAATGCTAGAGATATTAACATGACATATCTGACTGGCCATTCCATGAAGATGTACTAAGTTTATTCGGTGTTTTATTTCTCACAAGAGAACCAAAGAAACTTCGCAGATCAAACAACTTAACGTGGTAATTAGCAACTAAAGAATCATAACCTCAATGGAACTTGGGCCTAGAGTAACTGGATGCATTCAGCTACTATATTTGAGTAATGAATAAAGCTCATCAATGTGAGGCTATTCATTGCAGTTTTTAGGTAGAATCCAAGCGTAAGCTGATTTAAAAAGTAAGACAGGAGTGACCTACCTGAAAATAATGAATTCTCCCAAAAACAGTCAAACTAGCTATATCCGTGTAGTCCCACCAACTAAGCCAGACATCCTCTCGTGTAGCACATTCCATGAAACCCAGTCCGCCAGTCAAGGCAAGCAAAGTGTACACGATACGAGGAACTCATTTTTTATATCAGTTCCTCACTTGCCTTCAGCAGATGACAATTAATGCCCCTCCTGAAATATACACCAACGGTGCTCCTTTACGTTTTAAACTATTTGCTTACGTCTTTTGTAATCTACTGTCTGTAGTGCAGCATCATACTATTCTCATTATTTGATCCTGAGCTGCTAATATTTCATTCATATTGTAGTGAAAGAATTGACTACTTTTTAGTATTTGTTATATCATGAAATTTACATAGCTATTGATGCAGGTTGAAAGTCATTGCAGCTATGGTCTTCCAGCTAGAAACCTCCAGTTAAGGAAATTCAGCTTGGATTAAATCAGCTAAAGAAGAATCAGCTAAATATCGTCCAGCTTGAGAAATACAGCTTCACTTCAAAGAAGCGTTACAAGTCAAAAACATCAAAGCCTAAAGATCCGCATAATGATTAAAGCCATAAAAGCAAAGGCAATAAACGAGCAAGAATCATGGTAATTAGCATTAATGGCAGACATAAATGAAAGATTTGGAGCTGCTTGAAGAACGTTGCTAGGACAAACGGGCAGAATCATCTTAGCTATATATAGATATAATCACGATGATTGAAAAAACAAGTGATACAACTAGAGCAATTTCATACAAAAGCATAAGCATTGTTTCATTAGTTTACAAACTACGAATTACATAGTCGCAAGAATATTAGGGTTGTAACCAAGATTATAGTGGATTGGTGGACTCAAAGCCACCCGCGGTTTTTCCTTTATTCCACGGGTTTCCACGTCACCACCTCTATGTCTTGTCTCTATTTCTTTTTACTTCTCTTTTACTTAAAACGTGCTAGCTGCTCTAGCTAGCTCCCAGCAACCTGGTAGACCCCTAGATGTAGCTCCCAGCTAAGTTTTGCCCTTGCAGAATTTGGCATGAACAGTTTGGCGCCCACCGTGGGGCCTACAGCTAGATTTCATATCTAAACTTCCAAAAATCAATCCCTTCCCAGAAGGAAAGACACCTAACTACCAAATGGCCGAATTAACTCCCGAGCAGATGAGAGAAGCTCTAGCATCTTTGCAAGAGGCTCAAACGAGATCCAATGAAATCATCGAAAAATTACAAAAAGAGCTTGAATCAGTAAAGAGCAACGCTAAAAGATCCTCACGACGACCTCCTGGTATGACACCTCGAGTTCTGGAGCTGGATGACGCAGAAGCCAGTCTTGAGGAAGATGCTGAGGATGTACCAGAACAACTTTACCACGAGGACTTGGATCCCACAGCTTCGAAGCTGACTCTCCTTGAATCCCAAAATCGGAAAATGATGCGAATGTTAGCAAAGATGCCAGGGGCACCAACACCTGTAGCTGAGGAAATGCTTGATGGTTACACCAAATCACCTTTCATAGGAGAGATAGCTAGAGCTATGATCCCAAAAAAGCTGCATCTAGCCCCATTTGGTAAGCTGTATGACGGGACCACGGATCCATACGATCATGTGAACCATTACAAGCAGAAGATGTGGACTCTCCCCATCCCAGAGGACCTCCTCGAAGCTACAATGTGCAAATACTTTGGAGCCACCTTAGGTGGACCTGCCCTACAATGGCTTATCACCCTCAGGGCTGGTACTATCCCTAATTTTTCTGTTCTCATTAACAAATTTTATCAACAGTTTGCTAGCAGCAGGATGCTAGAGAAGCATACAGGCGACCTGTACTGCATTATTAAGAAAACAGGTGAAGCTGTTCGTCAGTATCTAGACAGGTTTAACAGGGAGATGATCTCTGTTAAGAACCTAGACATTCCCACATCTATCGAAGCATTCCGGAGAGGTTTGATACCTAAATCCCACTTGTATTATGAACTAACTAGATACCCTTGTAGTACCTTTAAGGAAGTCAGAGCTAGAGCTATGGCTGAGATTCGCGTAGAAGAAGATGATGGATCCAGATATGGGGGAGAATCTAGCTACGAGAAGAAGACTCAAAACAGCAACCACAAAAGGAACGATTGGCGTCACCAGCCGTACCAGAAGCGTGACCAAGCTAGCAGTGTAGCTAGGGAAGCTCCCCGCAAGACTAACAATGCGGATTTCCCTCCTATATCCTCCTAATGTTTTAATGTTGATGCAGGTGGCGTGGTGAACGCATTGGAAAAGCTGGGTTCAGCAGCTAGGTGGCCCAGGAAAACTGACAAACCCGATGGACGAAAAGATACTTCCCAATGGTGCAGCTACCATGGAGACCATGGCCATCTGACTGAGGATTGCAAGGCTCTCAGGAAAGAGGTAGCTTGGCTGCTGAAGAAAGGCTACCTAGAGCATCTGATGGGGAAGAAGGGTCAGAAAGATGAATCTAGCAAGGATTGCAGCAGCAAACCAGCTGGACCACCACCTGATCCAACACATGATAAGGTAGTCAACTTCATTTCAGGGGGCTCAGAAATTTGTGGACTAACTTATTCTGCAGCTAAGCGATTCGCTAGGGAAGGATCCAAATCCGCTCCTATCCAGCACGGAAGCAAGGAGGAACAAAAGCTACGTAGCATGATCATAAGCTTTGAAGAAGAAGAGGAAGCTGAAGAAGCTGACCATCATGATGGACTAGTTATTTCACTTACCATCAGCAACTGTCTAATTAAGAGAGTATTGGTAGATAATGGAAGTTCAGCTAATATCATCTTCAAAAATGCCATACAAAGCATGGGGCTACGAGACGAAGATATCATTAGAAAGTCAACAGTCCTGTACGGCTTCAACGGAGAACCAGCTGTCACCATTGGTGAAATTACCCTGCCCACCTATGCCAAAGGAGTTAATCTGCAAACCACGTTTAGTGTCGTTGACTGTCCTTCAGCTTACAATGTTATTATGGGTACACCTTGGATTCACAAGATGAAAGCTGTGCCGTCCACCTACCATCAAACCATCAAATTCCCTACCCAGTGGGGAGTACAAGAAATCATGGGGGACCGGAAGGTAGCTAGGGAGTGTTACAGCATCTCTCTCAAACCCAAAAAGGAAGACATCTAGCAATTACAGCAGCATCCAACATCCAGCAAAGAGCAAGATATAGAAGAAGTGATGCTGGACCCTGCGAAACCTGAACAGACAGTACAGATTGGGGCATCCCTACCACCAGAAGAGAAAGCTAGGATCATTGAGTTCCTCAAAAACAATATCACCTGCTTCGCATGGACGCACGAAGACATGGTTGGGATCGATCCTTCTATTTGCACTCACAAGCTGAACGTGGACCCCCATCACAAACCAATTAAACAAAAAAGAAGGAAATTCGCGCCTGAACGTAATCTCATCATCAACGAGGAAGTAGAAAAGTTGCTACAAGCAGGTAAAATTAGAGAAGTTAAATACCCTGATTGGCTAGCTAACGTGGTTGTGGTAGGTAAAAAGAATGGCAAGTGGCGAGTATGCATCGATTTCACCGATCTAAATAAAGCTTGCCCAAAAGATCCTTTCCCTCTACCTCACATTAACGCCTTGGTAGATGCCACAACTGGGCATGAGAGGCTCACCTTCCTGGATGCTTACTCAGGTTACAACCAGATTCTGATGGACCCAGAAGATCAAGAAAACAGCTTTCATGACCGAAAGAGGTATATATTGCTATAAAGTTATGCCGTTTGGTCTAAAAAACGCAGGCGCTACCTATCAACGCTTGGTGAATAAGATGTTCGAGAAGCAGCTTGGGGACACGATGGAGGTCTACATCGATGATATGTTGGTCAAATCGAAACAAGCTGAGGATCATGTGTCACACCTGCAGGACACATTTGACGTCTTGAAGAAGTACAACATGAAGTTGAATCCAACGAAATGTTCCTTCGGGGTACCAGCTGGCAAGTTCCTAGGTTACGTAGTAACCCAAAGAGGGATCGAAGCTAGCCCAGATCAAATCAAAGCACACATCAATATCCAGTCTCCCAAGAATCTGAAAGAGGTCCAGAAGCTGACAAGACGAGTAGCAACGCTCAATCGTTTCATTTCCAGGTCATCAGATAAGTGTCACCTATTCTATCATGTGCTTAAGAAAAATAAAGGTTTTGATTGGACTACAGAACACGAAGAAGCTTTACAAAAGCTAAAAGCGTACCTAGCTACGCCCCCCGTCCTATCTAAACCTAAGCCAGGAGAGACTTTGCAGCTTTATCTAGCTGTAAGTAACACAGCTGTTAGTGCGGTACTAGCTAGGGAGGTTGACAACCAGCAGCTACCTGTGTACTATATCAGCAAATCTTTACTAGATGCAGAAACCAGGTACACCTCTTTGGAAAAGCTAGTGTTATCTCTATATACAGCTTCAAGGAAACTCCGACACTATTTCGAAGCTTATCCTATTTGTGTTTTAACTAATTATCCTATAAAAGCTGTGTTACGCAAACCTGAATATACTGGCATAATGAGTAAGTGGTCCATATCGCTTAGTGCCTATGACATCAGGTACCAACCACGAACAGCCATAAAGTCACAAGCTCTAGCTGATTTTGTGGCAGATTTCAGTCCTAATCTAGCTACTTCAGCAGATGAGGAGGTGCGACATATTAATCAGGTAAGCCCTGCAGGTAGTTGGAAGCTATTTGTGGATGGATCTTCTAACTTTAGGGGAGCTGGGCTAGGTATAGTCCTAAAATCGCCACAAGGGGACATAATAGTACGATCTATTTGTTGTGACTTTAAAGCTACTAACAATGAGGCCGAGTATGAGGCCCTGCTTGCAGGTATGACTGTTGCCCAAGAACTGGGGGCAACCAGGTTGCAAGCGTATAGCGACTCTTTGCTTATTGTTAGCCAGGTAAAAGGAGAGTATGCAGCTAAAGATTCGAAGATGTCCCTGTACCTGGAGCTGGTCAAATCAAAGATATTGCTCTTCCAGGAGTTCACAATACAACAGGTGCCAAGGGATCAGAATACGAAAGCTGATGCACTAGCTAACCTGGGCTCCGCACTCAGGAAATGTAACTTCGATAACGTCCCAATTGCCCACCTAGCTGCGCGAGCCATTGACAAAAAGGCGAGTCACATACTTAGCATTAGTAATGAGACAGGAGCTGATAGCTGGACAAAGCCACTATTGGATTACCTAGAAAGGGATGTACTACCAAGTGATAAGCTGGAATCAAGAAGGATACGCATGAAAGCCAGCAGGTACCAGGTAATAGCTGGAGTCTTGTTTAAATGCGCAGCTAAGCATGACATTTTGCAGAGATGCTTGGAGAAAGAACAATGGGAGGCCACCCTTAAAGAATTTCATGAGGGGGAATGCGGCTCACATACAGCAGGAAGGAGTTTGTCTAATAATATACTATCCTATGGTTATTATTGGCC
The DNA here is from genome assembly GCA_947645195.1 of Patellifolia procumbens. Taxonomy (NCBI): domain Eukaryota; kingdom Viridiplantae; phylum Streptophyta; class Magnoliopsida; order Caryophyllales; family Amaranthaceae; genus Patellifolia; species Patellifolia procumbens. The sequence continues at coordinate 33,927 of CANSGD010000758.1, read as the reverse complement.
AACTATGCGTAGGGATGCCAAGAGATACGTAGCTAAGTCTGGGAGTTGCCAAAAACACGCAGGTATGGTACATAAACCTTCCAAACCATTGCACCCCACGTTGACACCTTGGCCATTCATGAGGTGGGGCATGGACATAGTAGGTAAGCTGCCAGCTGCGCCAGGACAAAAAGTATATATGCTGGCCCTAACCGATTATTTTTCTAAGTGGATTGAAGCTGGTGCATTCCAGCAGGTAAGAGATAAGGAGGTGATTGCTTTTATACATACTAACATCATTTGCAGGTTTGGAGTACCTAGTGAGATTGTTTGCGACAATGGATCACAGTTTATAAGTGATAAAACACGGCAATTCTGTCACGAATGGAACATCAACCTGATAACATCGACACCCAGGTACCCTCAAGCTAACGGACAAGCTGAGTCCAGCAACAAGGTAATCATCAACGGTATCAAAAGGAGGTTAAAAGCTAAAAAAGGAAAATGGGTGGAGGAGCTGCCTAGAGTCCTCTGGGCCAACAGGACAACACCTAGAGGAGCAACAGGGCGAACCCCTTTCTCATTAGTCTATGGTTGTCCTTCTGATGAGCCAACTGAGCATCCACAGCTTCTTTTTCTTTCTTCACCTTCGCCAGCTTGAAGCTATCCACCTTAGCCTCCTCCCTCTCTTTCTCCAAGAGCAACGTCTCAACCTTGCGTTGCTCCTCAGCTATAGCTTGCCCCCTCTTGGCCTTCTCTACCTCTTCCTTTAGGGCTGCCACCTCAGCTTGAGAAGCCATAAGCTGGGATGACATCGTGGCAACTGTTCTCAAGCTGGAACGTGCCGCAAGACAGTTTTGTAGGGCCTAGGGAGAATTTTTTTGAAAAAACGTATAAGAGAGGGAACGGAACAGCTAAAGAGTAAAAAGATTAAAGGACATACCTGCAGAGAGTATTGAACCGCATGGTTCACAATCACCTCAGGATCCTCAGACCTAAGGCGCTTAGCTGCTGCAGGAAAGAACAGCCTATCAGCGTACGGCCATATGCCGTTGTTTAACCCTTCTTCAGATAGGAAGTTCGCTGGCAGGGTTAGGTTGACCGTCGAGGTACTAGGAGGAGGGGGAGGATCCAAGTCCAATTTAGTTGTGGGAGGCTGCATGCTGGGAGTAGGAGCAGCCACCTTGGCAGGGGTAGCTGCCTTAGGTTGGCTCGAACTAGCAGGGACCCCAGATCTCTTTCTTTTTAACCGAGCTACAGCATCAGCTTGGGATAGCGTACTACCTTTAACTATACAGAAACAATAAAACATGTTTAGCATTTTTTGCACCTAGGAAACCCTAAAAATGAGAAACAGTAAGACTGTCTTACCCGAAGTCATAGAATCTGTTCCGGAAGTGGTAGGAGTCAAAGAGGAAATAGGAATCGCCTTGAAAGGAGGAGTGTAAGACCTTTTCTCCAAAGAAATGCTAAGAAACACCTTGGCTCTTTCGTCCCGTATCTCTAAAGTCTCAACAGCTTCAGATGAACCTGAGTAAAAGCAGGGTTAAAATCATAGTTAATAGAACATTCTAAAAAAGGAAAGAGGAAAGCGGTAAAATACCTCCAGCAGGCCAGCCAGAGGGAGAAACTCCCCAGCTTCACCAAGAGAGTCCTTGGCAACGTAGAAAAAACGAGTTTTCCAGAAAGATTCAGAGGCACCAGTCCCTTCTACAGGGCTGGGATACTTAGGTTTTTGCTTTAGGTTAACCTTGTTAGGGTTAATAATTTTTAAGCTGTAAAGAGTAAGTAGATCTTCTAAGGCGAAAGGAGGACTCCAATCCCTAGTAGCGGATTCAATAGTAAAACAAATCTTCCAGAAACCTGGCATCAATTGGCCAGGGAAAAGTTTAGGACTTCCACAAAGGAACGCACTAAAGGAGTGAAATTAAAACTGTAACCTAGAAGGAAGGGATACTCATAAAAATAAATCAGATCCTCAGGAGTATTGTCTGGCCGGTCGAATTCCTCAGGTATCACAAACTCGGTACTTTCAGGAAAACCACCTCTAACCCTAATATTTTTAATATCTTCCCAAGTGACAGAAGAAGCTACGTCATCTTTGGCCTTTCCCATTGATTTAGGTTTAGGAATGAAAACCTTTTTCCTAGCAGATTGCTTAAAAGGCATGCAAAAAGTCGAGAAGGGGCGAGAGAGAGAGAGATAAGACTTACCAAAGGAGAGAAACAATAAACGAAAATGAGGATCTTCACGCAATCTTCAGATTTTTAAACCAACTCTGACACATAAACGGCTAGTATTTAAGACTTAGAATAAATGTACTTAAGTGTGTAATTACACCTAGTTCAGTAAAAGCTACAGTGTGTTCTATTTAATATCGGCACCTTTTGGAAGTCCAACCTTCATAGTAACCGTTACGCTGACATTAACTTGCAACTTAGCTACGCCAGGACAGCGGCATAAGCTACAAGTTAGGGGCAATTGTTATATCATGAAATTTACATATCTATTGATGCAGGTTGAAAGTCATTGCAGCTATGGTCTTCCAGCTAGAAACCTCCAGCTAAGGAAATTCAGCTTAGATTAAATCAGCTAAAGAAGAATCAGCTAAATATCGTCCAGCTTGAGAAATACAGCTTCACTTCAAAGAAGCGTTACAAGTCAAAAACATTAAAGCCTGAAGATCCGCATAATGATTAAAGCCATAAAAGCAAAGGCAATAAACGAGCAAGAATCATGGTAATTAGCATTAATGGCAGACATAAATGAAAGATTTGGAGCTGCTTGAAGAACGTTGCTAGGACAAACGGGCAGAATCATCTTAGCTATATATAGATATAATCACGATGATTGAAAAAACAAGTGATACAACTAGAGCAATTTCATACAAAAGCATAAGCATTGTTTCATTAGTTTACAAACTACGAATTACATATTCGCAAGAATATTAGGGCTGTAACCAAGATTATAGTGGATTGGTGGACTCAAAGCCACCCGCGGTTTTTCCCTTATTCCACGGGTTTCCGCGTCACCACCTCTGTGTCTTGTCTCTATTTCTTTTTACTTCTCTTTTACTTAAAACGTGCTAGCTGCTCCAGCTAGCTCCCAGCAACCTGGTAGACCCCTAGCTGTAGCTCCCAGCTAAGTTTTGCCCTTGCAGAATTTGGCATAAACAGTATTTATTGAGTGGCCAATTTGTCAAGTTGGTGCTAGTTATGGCAGATGTTTTCTCCTACAATGAGGCTACCCACTGTTGTAAGTCGAGTCATGGGCCGCCTTCATAACTACCCGTTTCTCCGGGTACCCGGTTATGAATACCCCTATGTAGCACACAACAACATTCTATGAACTTTATAGTAATTCAATTTCACACTTTTTCTTTTGGAAAGTTTCGAACCAATATATAGTAGCAACAATGAATAAGAAAGGTATAAACTATTGACCATCTTCTATAAAAGGTCTGTACTATTGGTACTCCATAAAAGGGCTAAACTATTACCCTAATTTCACAAACACAATTCATTGACCGATTTACCTATTATTATCCTAAACCGGTCAATGAGATTGTTTTCGTCAAATTGGAGTAATAGTTCAAAGCTTTTACAATAGTACAGACCTTTTATAGAAGATGGCCAATAGTACGTTTATAACTTTCTTATAAATTTTTCCTATATAGTAATGCAAATTTTTTCCCGTTTGTGCAGGTAAACGGAAAGGTGAATGAATTTTCAATGAAGTGCGAGATACATGCTATCCATACTATTGACATTAGCTAGTTTATTACAAGAAGACAGTGTAACTAGTTAATTCCGATCCTTTTTTATTTCATCTTATGAGACATGATTTTCATTGTATATGTAAAGACGACATAGTTTACGTAAACACATTGTGTTTTTATGAAACTTATGAAATGGAATGTTGTTAGTGTTTTCAAGTTGGCGGATATTGAAAGGCACAAGGTTGAGACATATATTTTGTCGTGGATATTGATATTGAATAGGTTGCTGACCACATTTTTTTTAGCCACGGGAATACTAGTGGCGATATGATGACATTAGCCACTAAGTTTTTAGTGGCGAAAAATGAGATTTCGCCATGTTTCATGATTTTCATGTGGTAAATTTCTAGCCACGCTCACTCACGCCATGACAATCTCTTGCTTGACTTCCCGTGGCTAAATAGGAGCGCCACGAAAATCTTACACTTATGCTACGTTTTTAATCGTGACATAAGTGGTGATTTGTAGTAGTTAACTGTCACTTTTACCCTATCTGAATTTGTGGCTGACTTCAGATACATAAACCAGGTAACAACTACAGGTAGCTGAAAGTTGTTTGTGGATGGATCCTCCAATTTTAGAGGAGCTGGACTAGGTATAGTCCTAAAGCCGCCGCAAGGAGACATGATAGTACGTTCTATTTGCTGTAATTTTAAAGCTACTAGCAATGAAGCCGAGTATGAGGCTTTGATTGCAAGCATGACCGTGGCTCATGACCTAGGGGCAGCCAGGTTGCAGGTATACAATGACTCCTTACTGATCGTTAGCCAAGTAAAAGGTGAGTACGCAGCTAAAGACTCAAAGATGTCTCTCTGCCTGGAGCTGGTCAAATCCAAGATAATGCTATTCCAATAGTTTACCATACAACAAATACCAAGAGACTAGAATACTAAAGCTGACGCACTAGCTAACCTAGGCTGAGCACTTAGGAAATACAGCTTCAGCAATATTCCCATCGCTCACTTAGCTGAACTAGCTATTAGCAAGGAGGTAAATAGTGTACTTAGTATTGATGACGTAGCAGGTACTGATAGCTGGACGAAGCCGCTGCTAGACTACTTAGAAAGGTACATATTGCCAGACGATAAGCTGGAGTCTAGGAAGCTGCGTCTGAAAGCCAGCAGGTACCAGGTAATATCTGGAGTCTTATTCAAACATGCAGCTTACCAAGACATGCTGCAGAGGTGCTTAGAAAAGGAACAATGAGAAACGACCCTCAAGGAATTTCATGAGGGAGAGTGCGGTTCACATACAGCAGGAAGGAGCTTATCTAACAAAATCTTATCCTATGGATACTATTGGCCAACATTGCGTAAAGATGCCAAAAGGTATGTAGCTAAATGTGATAGTTGCCAAAAGCATGCAGGTATGGTACATAAGCCCTCTGAGCCATGACACCCCACCTTGACCCCCTGGCCATTCATGAGGTGGGGCATGGACATAGTAGGGAAGCTGCCAGTTGCACCAGGTCAAAAAGTGTTCATGCTGGCCTTAACTGACTACTTCTCTAAATGGATTGAAGCAGGTGCATTCCAACAGGTAAGAGATAAAGTGGTGATTACTTTTATACATACTAACATTATTTGCAGGTTTGGGGTACCTAGTGAAATTGTGTGTGACAATGGATCATAATTCATAAGTGATAAAACGCGGTAGTTTTGTCATGAATGGAACATCAACCTGGTTACCTCAACACCCAGGTATCCACAAGCTAATGGACAAGCTGAGTCTAGCAACAAGGTAATCATTAATGGTATCAAAAGGAGGTTGAAGGCTAAAAAAGGTAAATGGGTAGAAGAACTACCTAGAGTCCTTTGGGCCAATAGAACAACACCTAGGGAAGCAACAGGACAAACCCCCTTCTCATTAGTCTATGGCTGTGAAGCTGTGTTGCCAGCTGAGGTAGCCGTGCCAACTGTCAGGTATAGGCTCTTAACCCCTGAGTTAAATGGTTCTGAGCTGTCTTATGATTTAGATACCATCGAAGAACTACGAGACAATGCGCTAGTCAGAATGGCCGCACAACAACAGATTGTAGCCCGCAGCTTCAACAAAAACGTGAAAGCTAAGGTATTCAAGAAAGGAGACTGGGTGTTAAGGAAGGTCTTCCAGAACACCCAGGAGCTAAATGCAGGCAAGCTGGGCGTTAGCTGGGAAGGACCCTACCTGATTGAACAGGTAGTAGGTAAAGGGGCATATCACCTAGCTACAGCAGAAGGAAAAGCTGTTCCCAGAAGCTGGAACGCATAACATCTGAAACTCTATCATTTATAGGAAACTAGATACCTTCTAGAAATCAAATTCTCAACTACACCAACTCAAAGTAATTACACCAGGTAGGAAAAATTGCTAAGCAAAGTCAAAAAACGCCAGGTTAGTCTTTCTCCTACCTTGCCTTGTTTATCGATAAGGCATTCTTAGAACCTTTACTGACTTAGGCGTCAGAGAGCCGTTGGCTATGCCAACGGCCATGTTGGCATGGTCAACACACACAGGTACCGCAAGAATAGCTACAGGTTGGAGCACCTCTTAGTCTCCTAGAGCTATCTAAAGACGCAAGCACACCTAGGCGCCTTGGAATGTAGCTATCAAAAAGCTGGGCTACCAAGGTTGCATCAGCTAAGGGTTATACGCCAAGGTAACTAGGCCCATAATAGCAAACATTGGCATCAAAACGCCAGGTAAATACACAAAGCAGCTAGCTCATTATACTAAAGTTCTAAACGCATAAATTCATATATATACCAAAAGTTGGCATATTCGAAAGACACACCAGCCCCTTGGTTAGCGGTAAATAGCATCCTTGGGAAATCAAAATTGTTTGGCAAAAACAAAGAACTAAAACGTTTGAAGAATTAACTAGCTACACTCCCAGTTAGCAAGCTGATCAGCTGTTGGCATTTGTTCTGGCACCTCGGAAGCTGGGAGGACTGGGACGAAACCACTGAACGGCTCAGCTGTGGCAGGGGCATCAGCATGGACCTTAGCTGAGGAATCAGCTGTGGAAGTATCCTGTCTAGGAGGGTTAAGGCCTAAAGCCAAAGCTTTGAGGTCTGCAATGCTCCCCATGGTAGCAAAAAAAGCATCGGTGTACTTATGCAGCTCCTTATTCTCCACAGTTCTGAACAACATCAGGTAAGCCGGCTTGGCAGGCTCAACAATTTGAACTTCCGCCATCTTGTCCAGGTGAAGCTCCTTTTGATGCGCCAGCTGAGCACTTAGAACGTCCATGTCCCTAATCACCTCTGCCAGCTTCATAGCAGCCACCTTAGCCTCCTCCCTAGCAGCAGCAATCTCATCTTTTGCTGAAGCTGCGAAGAGATTTTTTGCCTCTCTCTCTTTCTCTAAGAGCAGCATCTCAGCTCTCAGCTGCTCCTCATCATGAGCTTTCTCCTTCTTCGCGCTACTCAGCTCTTCTTTCAAGCTAGCAACCTCAGCTTGAGAAACTTGAAGCTGGGCGGACACTAAGGCAGCTACTCTCAAGATGGAACGCGCCGCTAGGCAGTTTTGTTGGGCCTAGCATACAGACACTAAGGTTTGAGAAAAACGAAAAGCAAACTGAAAGGTATTTAAAGTTAAAACATAGTAAAACTGTACCTTAAGAGAGTACTGGACTGCATGGTTCACCGTCACCTCAGGATCCTGCAACCTTAAGCGCTTGGCCGCAGCAAGGAAAAACAACCTATCTACATGTGGCTAGATGCCGTTGTTTACCCCATCCTTAGCAGAAAGTCTGCGGGCATAGTTAGGTGGATGGTTGATGAACTAGGGGCAGGTGGGTCTAGGTCCAGCTTTATTATAGGAGGGGGCATACTAGGAATCGTAGCGGCAACCTTGGCATGAGTCGCAGGTTTAGATTGGGTGGAGGTAGTAGGTGCCTCTATCCTCTTCCATTTCAGCTTGGGACATAGTACTACCTTTGGCTGCACAGTAGAATGTAAGGAATTACACACCTTTCCTAAAAAACCTTTAACAGCTAGCAGGAGGGTTATATTACCTGAATACATGGAGTTGTTTCCTGAAGTAGCAGGAGTTAAGGAAGAAACAGGAATAGCTCTGAAAGGAGGAGTGTAGGATCTTTTGTCTGGAGAGATGCTAAGGAAGACCTTCTTCCTTTCGTCCCTATCCTCGAGACTTTCAACAGTCTCAGCAGCACCTATAAAAAAGATAGGGTTACGAATCACAGTTAATAAAGTATTCGAGAAAATAAGAAGGATGTAGTAAAAATACCTCCAGCAAGCCAGCCAGAGGGAAGGTAAGCCCCAGCTTCGCCAAGGGAGTCCTTGGCAACGAAGAAAAAGTGAGTCTTCCAGTAAGACTCAGAAGCACCAGCCTCTTCTACAGGACTTGGGTACTTGGGCATTTGCTTCAGGGTGACCTTCTTAGGCTTATAGTTTTAAGGCCGTAGATGGTAAGGAGATCTTCTAGAGCAACGGCAGGGCTCTAGTCCCTAGTAGCTGACTCTATTGTATAACAGATCTTCCATAAACCTGGCATAAGCTGGCCAGGGGAAAATTCAGAACCTCTATGAAAGAACGGATCAGGGGTGTAAACTCAAAAGTATACCCTAATAGAAAAGGGTACTCATAGAAGCAGATATGATTATCCGCTGTTTTCTCCGGTCTATCTAACTCATCTGGGACTATAAACTCCGTACTCTCAGGAAACCCTCCTCTAACTCTAATATTCTCTATATCTTCCCATGTGATGCTAGAAGCAACGTCATCTTTCGCCTTACCCATGGATGTGGTTTTTGGAGAAAATACCTTTTTCCTAGCTGACTGCTTAATATGCATGCAGAGAAACGAAGAAGAGAAGAGAGAGGAGAAACTTACCAAAGAAGAAAGGAGAGTAAACGGGAAAGATCTTTCAAAATTCTTTTGATTTTAAGTCGTTCGACGAAAACGGCTTGTATTTATTGCTTAGCTTAATTAAACCGAAGTAATGATAAGGCTCAATCTTTAAAGATAAGCGTACTTCATTTATATCTCTTTAGCCTCTTGAGTTTCTATCTTTTATACTAAACTGTAACAGCCCGGATTCACCGACCAACTTAATTATAGCTAAACACAGTGGAAAGCTTAATCCGGACTATTACCATCACACTTATCGTCCTAAAACGACGAGTATGGAACTCTAAAAACCTGAACTTTTTAAAACTTTAACTATAAAACGTTAACATTAAATGAAGTCATCTAAATGATCTAAATAGTATTAATTAAATAATAAAAGTCTACAGAAAATTCGACAGAGGTCCGTCTGAATTACGGACCGCCTAAAATTTAACTTAGGACGACTCGCGTCCGAATTATGAACATGTATATCATTTTAATATAATTCAAACAACTATTTCCAGCTTCTACTTTACAAATTCCTATTTAATTCTTTTTACAGCATAACTAAATACTACACTGTTACAAAGTCAATCGTCCTCGCCTCAATACATATAAGGATAGCTGTGGCAAGAATCCCCGCATCAAAGCTTCCACATCTTCCCTGCATCCACCTGAAACTAATACGGTACTGCCACCCACCCAAGTGACAGACCTCAGAAATGACAAAACAAACATTTGACTCACATCAGCAACGCGCTGAGTACTAAACCCGTACAACAAGTAAAACATACTTTGGTGGTTTTTGTTTAAAACACTCTTCACATATATTCACATCTAACTCATATAACCAGGTATTCCTTTAACCATTTACCGAAAAGATATTGAAACATCATATTATTCATTACCAAAATAGTACTTCATAACAAAATATATCATTGATATAATATATGTTTGGAAACTCAATTTACTTCCACAACATTTATGTTTCTTACAAGAAACATTCATTGTTATTTATTATCTTGGTGTGAACGCGAATGGAGAGGGGTACCACGCAGTATCGACTGTCTCCAAACTGTTGAGGGTCGTCACCCTACCTTTTACTGGAAGGCAACAGCTAGGGACTCTACCCGCTCTAGCTCGAGTGCATGTTCACACGTTACTCCATTAATAATATTGTTTTTAATATATGCTCATTGGTGATCTCACCATATTATACATATCACATCTTTACACACTTTTCATATCACTTTCACACGATAAAACACGCTTTACTTCATAAATTAAGTTTCATGTTTTGAAAATAGGCTTTGGAAAAACATAATAACATATCATAACCTTGTTATATATATCGGAAAAGCTCAGAACATATCCTAAGGGTTCCTGTGCTAAATCCAAGGTGTCTCCAATGGCTTTTCATATGCCAACGCTTAGTTGAGCAAGAGTAGAATATCCTCAAGTATAGATAATTTAATCTCCCGACAATGGAGACTAACTCGGTTCTTTTAGGCCAAGACTAATTAACTCAATTCTATAAGCCGATTCAAATTACTTCCCAAATTAATAGTGACCTAATCCCTTACTCAATTTCTTTATATTAGTACCATTCAACTAAATTTTGATAGACTAACTTGAGTTTTCGTATTGACGTACTGAGCAAGTCCCTAATCCAGTTCTTTAATTCCAAATATCTTATTTCAACAACCTATTGATCATTAGATTTCATTACTGACCCAATTTTGGATATACATGGTAACTTAGATTATTTACTAGCTACTAACTAGACAAAACGCAAGCCTCCCACTCCTTTTCCGATTCCCAGAATCACAACATCCCGTAAACTTCGACCAACACTAGTTTGAGTCATCTATTTTAGTCTTAACAGAATTCATACCTTAAACCAATCCTCTGCTGATTTTCATAATTCAGATTCTAATATTAACGTCACTAACATCAAGAGTTACATACTCTAATGGAGCCAAAATTCAATAAATAATATCACACAATTTCATACTTCGAATCAATCTACTACTAATTTCCACAAAATTGAACCAATACTTAATTTCCCTTAACTCAGTAACAACATCACAAACAGACTTCACACAATTCATAAATAATTTGAGAAATTTATCAAACAAAGTATATAGATTCAATCTAGTAAATCACGAAATAGCAATTTCGTATCAAAATGTTTAGTACCTTAGTTAGGGTTTCTAGATAAACATGGGTGGCGGTGGTGTGATGGTTGGACAGTGGTGGTGGTCGCAGTGGCTCGCGTGGCCCTCCTCACGCGTACTCCTTCATCCCTCTCAAGAAAAACCCCAATTTTGAACATAATCTCTTAAATAGATAAAGGGTTTTTGGTATTTTGGATCTTACCCCATTTTACTCCTCCTCTAATCGGCGGAAAATTGGCCGGAATTGGCCTGAGGTCTTGCTCCACTACTCACTGCTCTGTCGCACGCTTCTTCTCCCTGTTTCTTCCTTCCTTCGCCTAGGCGTCGTTCCCACCGGAGCAGCACCTCCGTCTCTCCTCCTCCATCGAGCTCTCTCCCTCTCTCTCTCTCTGTTCCTCTCGCCTCTTCCTTCTCCCTCTGTTCTCTTCCCCTTCCCTTTCTGCTCGTGTATCGGGGGTTTAGCCCCCTTTGTTTCTCTTTTTTTTATTTGTTGAATCACCCTCACTCACTCCCTCACTTAATGACACACAACCCATTCCCTTCTCTCTAATTGCCACGCCTCCCTCACCCTTCATTTCCCTTTTTTTAATTTAAATCTAACTATCAAATAAATCACCACCCTCTAATATATTTATTTTTACACATATATAAATATAATTAATTTGTCTATTTGAAACATAAATCTCACTAAAACTAATAATTCAAGCACATTTACTATATTAATATAAAACTCTAAATTATTAAAAGTAATTCCATAAATATAATTTAAAATAATTACGTCAATAATATAGCACAACTTCTTAATAATAATAATAAAATCAAATATAAGTTTTCCTTTAAAACACAAGGATTTCAAATTTTAATTAAGATAATATTATAATTAATAATTAATAAAGGTACTCTTAAAACAGGGCTATTACATTCTACCACCCTTACAAAAAGTTTCGTCCTCGAAACTTAAAACAATAAGATTTGATCTTAGAAAGGCTTACCAAAATCAATAACAAAATATAATTAAACTATTTGATTTAATAAGAAAAGCCAAGATCACAGAACTTCGCGATCAAAAGTTTAGCCTCCATTAATTAACATTTTTTGTGTCTCGGTTACCCAATGCCTAAGTTCATCGAGGAGCTAAAACATCAAAATGGGAACCTTGTTGGCATTGAACTTTAGTCATTCCGTTTCAAGAGATCTCGTTTGAAAATCATAATAGCTATTTCCAAGTTAAACCGAACTTTACAAAAGAAAACCCTTCCTTTTAAATCCAACGAACGATAATAAATAATTATAATAATAATAATATAAATAACATATAACACTAATCGTGGTAACCTAATATCAATCATAACTCTAGTCCCAATCAAGACTATTACACTCTTGCCCCCTAAAAATGAGCTTTGTCCTTAAAACTTCAATCCATGCTTCCACTGCGCACTCTGATTACTAATTCCTAAGGATATTATGGGTCCACGTAAGCACATAGTATCACATATTAGCACATAAGAGACATATAATCCCATATAATGCTCAATAAGCAACACATTATACTTAAAAGGCGTAACTACTCTCAACGGCTTGATTTATTTTAATTCTAAACTCATTTTACACTTACTTAACTCTTACGCTCGGATATGAAGTTTCGTGCATACCTAAAAACAATCCAGCTCTGATACCATTTGTAACAGCCCAGCCTCCCGAGCTACCAGCTTAACATGCTTAGCAATCTCATACTTCAATGATCATGGAATCCATAATACGAAATAATACTTTAGATGAAACATGCAGCGGAAACAACCTTAAATACACGATCCTAGACCTGTGGGTTATGGGCCCACAAAAAAATTTTCTTTATATAATACTTCAATTACAGAGTCATTCGATCTCAATCCCAAAATAAAGGAATTAAATTAGAACATAACTTATTGTAACAGACTCCTCGTATCCAAACTTAAATCTCAGGACTTTAACCCATAATATACATCTGAATCATAACTTTACTCTAGATTTAACTCCGAGCTTCCAACATTAACTCCTGCAAATAAGAAGGAATAAAAAACAAAGAAGACATCCAAAATGAGTGGAAAACTCGTAACTCTTACTTCAGCCCGTTAAAAACATTTTCATTTCAAATCGTTTTATCACTTGGAAATCAATCTTGGAAAACGATAATCATTCTTGTAAATGTATACTACTGGCATAGCTCAATCCCCTTACAAAAATCGCTGGCAAGTACAGGCGTTGGACACAAATTATTTTAGTTTACACTTCACTTATCACTTACACAATACGACCACGCTGGTCCACACTATAACCATTTCAGTTCATTTTTGATTTATTATTTAGCTCCTCCACCTGTACCTTGCCCACTTTTCATTTCAGTTCACAAACTAGCCAGCCAGAACATATAATAGTCATAATCAACCAAAATACAGTTTCAATAACAGCAACACATTCATATCTATGGCCATAATACGAACTACTTTACCAAAATAGAAGTACAAAACACATGGCCATGAAATAAGTTTTGCTGAACATAAAAGTTACCTCAAACGCTTAATTCTTTCTTAGATTGATATATGATACTTCGAGAACTCCTTAGTTCTATTGGATCTCTTGAAACCCATAATCAATGTCCCAAAACATTCACCTCATAACAGAAACAACAATAGATATCAATAACAATTGACTACTCTTCACTAGTTTCATAACTCTGTAAAATCAAACTTAATATGATTCCTATTACCTCTTAGTACCGAAATAAACGTCTCACCAGTGTAACCTTCCTACAGCCTCCCCCTGAGTACGTAAGGTGCTAACGATTAGTTTAAACAAGCTTTAGGACATGAATAGGTAAGCTAAACACAAGAGGATGCAAAGCTGTAATTACAACATCCTATTTGATGTTTCTATGGAGTTTTCTATACCTTCCCAAGGCTTTAAGGCTTGAACAAAGGCTTGAACAACTAAATATGGATGTCTACAAGAGATCTATGTAAGAAAAATTAGGTATTTTAGAAGAAAAATTGGGTGAAAGAACCAAAAACCCAAAACTGCTATTTATAGCAAGTAAATGGCGGTACGAATAGGAGAGGGAAACCTCTTCTGGGTAAGAGTTTAAAGTTATATACCTCGTCGACAATGAGACAATGAGATATGAGTTGTAATTTGAGGATATTTGAGGTTGATCTTAGAGCTTATGTTTTGAAATTTCGAGCAATGTTTTTAAGTTATAAAAATGGAATTTTGAGAATGAATTATAAGAAATTTTAGAAATAATGTTTTTAGTTTAGGGTTTCCAAAAGGGGGATTAGTAAGGATTGATTATAATTAGTTATGAGTTGAGTAGATTCTAATTACATATTTTATTGGTGTATATGGAGTGATATGTGATACGGTGGAAAGGCGAATGGTCTTAACAAGACATTTTTGGAGTATTGGCGATTATTTAGATTGAGCGGTTAAGGTAACCTTTATATCCAGCATTATGTGTTTGCATGTTCAATAATATGATTTCTAAATTATTCATGTATGTATGGATGCACAAGTGTATTGAGATTAATTCATTTTTAAGTAGTTTCTTGATTATGTCATATGAAATTTTATTATATTACTAATTATAAGTATTTGTATGAATGCTGGTATGTAAAAATGTGATTTTATAACGTGATTATACAAACTTTTGTATTATGGAATTCATGTTATTTTACATTCAAATTATATCCATGGTATTACATGAAGTTTATTGAATATATATTTATATATTATGATTCATATGTTCAGAGTACAAATGTTATTTATGAATGATATGGAATTGTATGTTGATATGAGTTATGCGATTTAAATGATTATTAACGTATGATAATTTATAAGATGTGATTCAGGGTATATGTTTATTAAATCTTATTTATGTGAATAACGGTAATTTATAATTATGACCCATGTTTCTTGCTCATCATATGGATAAAGTATATTACATGAAGTATTATACTAAGTTATGAAAGTCTGATTTTATGTATAGGGTAGGACTTTATATGCAATGTAATAATCAAAGTTAGTATGAAATCTAATTAGGGTTCTCATAATTATTAAAGATTAAGTGTAGTATATTGTTATGATTCATGAACTACACGTTTATACGATTTATAATTAGTATGCTTAATATATCTATGATAGATTCATGACCCTATGATTTCTACCTATGTGGGTTTTTGATAATAATATTAAGTTTGTTATATGCTCAATGTGATTATTTATGAGACTATGCTCAATGTGATTGATGATGTGTTTACATGAAATGGTGGCTAAATGTGTTATGGAATGCGTAAGGCTATGTAAAGCAAGCAAGTGTCTAATAAAACCTGAATAAAAGATAAGGCTCTGACAATGAATTGTTATGTGGCCATGTATATACCTTTCACATCTGTAGTATACCCAAGTGCTCCTTGAGGGTTACGAAGTTAAAGAATATACCCAACAAAGGAGAGTGCTCCTTGATGGATACAAAGTTTACACCCAACAAAGGAGACTGTTCCTTGAGGGATAGGAAGCTTATGAATGTGTTATACCCAACAAGGGAGACTGCTCCTTAAGGGATCACAAAATTATGAATGTGTTGTACATCCAACAAGGGATATTTCTCCTTGAGGAGTACAACAACGTTATGAATGAGTAGTACACCCAACAAGGGAGACTGCTCCTTAAGGGGTACCACAATGTTAAGAATGAATAAGGCATGATGCGAATGATGGATCCAATATGGGAGAGTGCTCCTTGAGTATCATCACAAGGCGAAAGACGTCTCACAGGCCTGTACCATCTAGTTACTAACCTAAAAGAATGAGTAAGATTAAAACCTACGATGTTTCAAGAGTAATAATGGAAACCTAAGAGGACAATGATAGAAACACGTGATGTCTAAGATGATATGATTATGCTTATGAAAGTCTAAGTTTTTACGTGATATTGATATTTTATATGGATTTACTCAATACTCATGTACACCAGTAATCCTATTCATGACTCGTGATTGTGCTTAAAGTGATTAAAGTGATTATGATATGTGCATGCTTCTATGGTTTAGCTTCAGTTTATGTATGTTCTTATGGATTATTTCGATACTCGTTAAGATGGCTACATGTATGGTATAAACGTGAGTTTATACTAGTAGTATGATTTTATATGATTTAAGTATGCATATTCTTTGTCTTTAATGAAAGTATGGGAAGCATATTTGAGTGCAAATAAGTTTTCAAAACAAAATTATTTTTTTACAGGCTGGAGTAAAGTTACAAGTTTTCCATTTTTTGGAATGTTTTTCTGTCTTTTCTTGTTTCTCTATTTTTCTTTTGAACGAAGCTCGGGTTAAGAAAGAGGGATCATGTTCGACCTATGGAAAGGAAGTTGTTGAGTTGGATTTTATGATGCATTGACTAAAGCTATTAGGAGCATTTATATAATGTTGTTACTGTAATAGAGACATTGTGAGCTATTTTTAAAGATATTGTATTCATAGTGGGCCATAACCCACATGCTTAAGGATTCGCTTCTGTTGATCTTTATTTAATTACGAGTCATTTAAGGCTGATCATGTTTAATTAAGGACCCCTAAAGAGTGGTATTAGAGGCGAAGCCTAGCTGTAAATGCGAGTCTCAGACTATGCACCGTGTAGGTTTGATCCATTTGGGAAATTAGGCGATTACATATTTTGAGAAGATTGTGATTGTTTGGGAAATCAGATGCTTAAGTAATTCGAGGATATCATTGAGATTATCTGAGTGATTAGAGGTTAAGAAAGGTGAAATGGTTTAACAATAGGTGCATTGAAGTATGAGTGTTTCAGTCTGGCCTTAGTATGACCTAAGTGTTGATTTTAATGACAGACCTCGTGTTTTTTGTCTAAGTTAAGTCTTTGTTAAAGTTTGTTTTGGAAAATCATTTTCAAACGGGATCTCTCAGTATTAGGTAATCGAATTAAGATTTATGTCATCAAGTTAACCCTTTTGTTTCGTTGGCCCTTAATACCGGGTTCCGATTTGAAGCGAAGATACAATGCAAAATAGAGTATTGTTTTGCCCTGATAGTTTTCAGTCGTATCACCTATTCAAAGATAAACCTACGGTCATCTAACTAAGGTAGTCAGTGGAAGCAGGGTCGAATCCGCAGGGAGACAGAGTTTCTATATTAATATTCAATTGACTAACTACTTCAGATGAAAATAGGGAGAATTAACTAAACTAATGAGTAAGCTAAGGAATACGAATTAAATCGAGGATTTGACTATGGAATAAAAGCCTAGGGTATTAGGTCGGTCCACCATGCTTATACCAATCAAACAAGGTCAACAACTATCAAAACCTAGGTCAAGAGTCGAGGGATTAGAGCATGTGTTGAGCTATGGTTAAGACTCAACGCTCATAGTTCAACATACGCCGCATGTTCACTAACGTAATCAGAACTACTGATGTGTCCTAGGCCTCTAGTCGTAGGACGGATCTGTGCAAACAACTATTAACCACAAGCAATCAAGGAAATTGGCCGCTAACATTAATTACTAATTAAGAACAAACCACACCACAATCACTCTAGTCAAGCCCTAGAAATCAATAGAAGTCTAAATAACAATCATGGTATAAACATGGCTTCCCTAACTAACACCCTAGAAAGAGAACTACTCGGACATGATTGAATTAACAATAACAAAACTAATTGAAAACCCTAAAGATGAGTACGAAGTCAAAGTCAAGATCAATCCGCTAGAGAGGAACTAACACACCAAAAATATAGACTGGATAATGTTTGGTGACTTGTTACATTTGCTATGATAGAGGCGTTCTTTTGACTTATTCTTGAGCCTCAGAGTTAGTTTTTGATACATTTTTTATCCTCCTTAGCCCCGCTGAGCCTAATGACCTTGTTTCATGTTACTTAAACCCTTATTATGAGCCCATGGCCTTTGTTTCGATATTATTTCCAAGCCTAGCTTGGGGAGCTTTTGTATGGGTTGAGTTTGAAGTTGGTTTCATGGTTTGGTTTGGTTGTTGAGGAATCAATAGTTGTATTTGTTGTGGCTTGATTGTGAGAAAAAGAAAAGAAAAGGCAAAATTAGAGTTGCGTGAATGAAGTTCAGAAAAATGAAAGAAAAATGAAATAAAAGTTCAAAAGAATTCAAAGTTCTTTCATTCACGTACGTTCATAAATAAGAATTCTCTCCATTGCCTAAAAATTGGGTTTTCATTGAATTATAAGAGTTGGTTTATTTTTTGATGGTTATATGGTGTTGACTGGGAGTTGTTTAGGCCATCTTAGGCCTTGTTTGAGTGTTCATGCCCCCTTTCTTGGTTTTTCCACCACATTACCCAAAAGTATCCCCTACCTCTTACCTAAGCCCCATTACAACCCGGAAAAGTCCTCTTGAGCTTGTGCCTATAATGTCTATTGGATTGATTTTGAGTCAGTTTGTCAAAGTTAAAGAGTATGTCTGCTAGTTGAGTCGACTTGATTAAGATGAGCGACATTTTACCTTCTTAAACACATGAGAGTGTGAGTGGGAAGGGACATCTATGGTCGGGTCGGTGAATGTTCGGGCATATTCTTTGCCTGCCACAAAATTGAGAGGAGTGACACCCTTTGTGAGCACCTTTTCAGGATTTGTATGCCTAGTAGTCACTTGCACTTGATGAATTGCTTGGATGATTGGTGGTTGGATGGATTTGATTTGCCGAACTTGAATTATGCCTGCTTGAACGATTCTTAGTCTTGAAAATATTTTTGAGCTTGAATTGTTTTATCTATGGGGTGAGGCAATCTATTCCACGATCATGTTCTATTTGCTTGAGGACAAGCAAAGATTTAGCTTGGGGGAATTTGATATATTGATTTCTTATAGAGTTTTCCCCCTTTCTTTACAAGCTAAATTGTGCGATATTGATGCTCTTAGGAGCTATTTATGCTAACTATTTCGATATAGTTGTGGTTTGTGTGTTCCATATCATTTTGCAGGTTTTTAGGGAAAAACTCCCTATTTACTTGATGTTTTGAGCACCACGCTATAGCGGAAGGTTATGAGGCATCTTAGTGGTCTCGAGATGGTATTCGGACCCCATTGTGAAGAAGAAACATTCAAAAGACTTGGCGTCTGAAGCCAAGTGAAGGCAAGAAAGAAAGAAGCCTCGCCCGATCGGCCCCAGCTACGAGTAAAATGGCCAAAAGTTCAGATTTTCTGCCCGATCGGGTGGACTTGCCCGATCCTGTCGGGCGGACCTACACTTAGCTATATGTTGCTGGATTTCTGAGAGTTGAAGAAGAGGTCCACCCGATGACATCGGGTGGTCTCGCCCGATCGGGTGCTGGGGTTGCGGCCCCGATCGGGCGGAGGATGCCCGATCTCATCGGGTGATGCCCATATTGATGCTGCTGGAAACCTGTTCCCAGACCCCCCCGATCGGGTGGACGACACGGGGATGTGATTTTCGTTATTTCCCACTCTATCTTATTGTTTTCTTAGAAACTATAAATACTTTTTAGGTTGTTTTTAATTGTATCTTTTATTCTATTGAACATTTAGAGAGCTCCTAGCCTAGTTTTTCATTGTCTTCCATTGTAGAAGAGATTCAAGTACTAATTCAATTCAATTAAAGTTTCCGCTTTCCGTCAATTTGGTAATCGTCTTTCTTATTGTTTAATTCTTATATCTCAATTGCTTTAGTTTAATTGCTTATTATCCAATTAGTTTAATTGCTTTAGTTTAATTGCTTATTAAAGTTTCTATAGTTATTGCTTTTGTTACTTTAGTCATGAGTGAGTGGATTCCTTTTCTATGGTTCTAGGGTGGGAAGCCATGTTTATACCTTGATATGATTTAGATGTCTTTGTAGTTCTTAGGTTGTGATTAGCGCAATATAGTGTGATTTGTTCTTGAATTTATGATTTATGTTATTGCGTAGTTTTATGACTTACGTCTGGTAACTTGAGTATGACCCGATCATAGACTTACTTTTAGAGACTTAGAACACACTATTAATTCTGATTATGTGAACGGTCATAGTACATATGTTGAATTATGAGCGTTATGACCCGATCGTAGGTTTAAGACCTGCTCTAATTGCTCGACTCTCGACCTAGGTATTATTAGTCAATTGAACCAATTTGATTGGTATAAGCATGGTGTACCGAACTAATGCCCTAGGCTTTTTAATATTTGATAAATCCTTAATTTAATTCTGCTTTCATTAGTTTAGTAGTAGTTCAGTTGTTTCTCCCTGATTTTGTCTGAAGTAGCTGTTTAATTGAATATTGACTGTGAAAATTTGTCTCCCTATACATTTGACTCGTACTTGCAAGGCTCTCTAACAACAGACACGGCACACATGCGGTTTACATTTTAGAACACATCAATCATGTCCTTATTTGGACCTCCTTGCCAGTTTGAGGTGATTATTGCCTCGAATTTGTCAGGATTAACTTCGATTCCCCTCTCATTGACCAAAAATCTGAGGCACTTTCCACCCGAACACCAAACATACACTTTTTTCAGTTTAGCTTCATGTTGTATGTCCGCAATACCTCGATATTTAATCCCAACTTATCTACGAACATTATTTTAATGAGGCGCTGACAGGTGGCCCCTGCATTCTTCAAGCCAAACGACATGACAACAAAGCAATAGATGCCAGCGGTCATGGTGAATGTTGTGTTCACTTGATCTTCCTCGGCTAGGGGAATCTATTGATACCGTGCGTTGGCGCCAGGCCATGAAGCTGAACATACCATGTTCGGCTGTTGAATCGACTAGTTTGTCAGTTATTGGTAAGGGGAAGTCGTTTTGTGACAAGCTTTGTTCAAATCCTTAAAATCAACTCACATCCTCCACGTGCCATTAGGTGTTTGAACCAGTAACACATTTGACAGCCAATCCGTATATGAACCCATCACTTAGTAACTTTTTCACCTTTTCTGTTACAACTTTGTTTCTTTCGAGCCCTTGATGGCATAGCTTCTGTTTTGTTGGTCGGGAGTCTTTCTTAATGTTCAATTGATGTTGGGTGAACGAGGGATCTAACCTTGGCTTATCGGTCGAAAAGGCGAAAAACGTCCTTGAACTCTCGAAGGACTACAATCAATTATTCTGTTACTCCCTGGTTAAGGCCTTTCCCCACTCGAGCCACCCGGTTAGGATCGAATCTGAGCGGCACTTCTTCGTCTTCGTCGACCAGCTGGGGTCGATTATGGTTGATGGGGTTCTTGTTGTATAATAGTCCCAGAGATGGTGGGGATTTTTCGACGTTATGGTTGATGGGGTTCTTGTTGTATAATAGTCCCAGAGATGGGGGATTTTTTCGACGTACCTCCAACCTCTGTTTTCCTCTTATTGTAACCGTGTTCGACGGGGTCCTTATTTTTGCTTCTTAAGCTATTGGCATAGTATTCTCGAGCAGACTTTTGGTCGCCATGCAACTTGCCCACTGTACCCTTGTCTGCTTTGAATTTCAGCAACAATTGATATGTCGAAATAACAGCCTTGATCTTGTTCAACGTCGGCCTGCCAATGATCCTGTTGTAAGGTAGGTCGATGTCAACCACTAAGAAGTTCACTAGCTAGGAGACACCTTCCCTTTGTCGCCGAAACGACTAGGAAACTTTATAAGTCCGAGGGGTGAACAGGTTGCCCCCCAAAGCCGACTAAGGGTTGGTCGATGGATTGAACATCCTTCTTCTCGTATTTCAACTTTTGGAGGCACTCCCAAGTTATAACGTCCGCTAAGCTTCCACTATCAATCAAAACTCTGCCAACCCTATGGTTGGCCACTTTCAACTTGATGACCAGGGGGTCATCGAGTGGGTCTGAATTTCCCTTAAACTTTCACCAAACATCATGATTGGAGTATAACTCCCAAGTTATAATGTAAATTGCGAAACCCCTCACTCAATTGTTGCTAAAGGGTGCCACGTTCGATTTTACTAATGATTGTTTGGAGTCTTTTGACAGGATAAAGTCATCTTTGATCACTGCCCCTATTATACAACCTCCAGATTGGAATCTTCCTTTCGAGATCATGTGTGATGCTAGTGATTATGCGATAGGGGCAGTACTTGGTCAGCGGAAGGATAAGCTACTCCATGTGATTCACTATGCTAGCAAAACCTTGGATCCAGCCCAGGTTAATTATGCTACGACAGAGAAGGAGTTGCTAGCCAAAGTCTATGCATTGGATAAATTTCGAACCTATCTGATAGGTTCGAAAGTTATAGTACACACTGATCATGCTGCGTTGAAGTACTTGATGGACAAGAAGGAGGCCAAACCTCGACTCATCAGATGGATTCTTTTGCTGCAAGAACTCGACTTGGAAATCAAAGATAAGAAGGGTGCTGAGAATGTGGTTGCCGACCACCGTTCTAGGTTGAGGTTTGGATCCCTTCCGACCCTCCTATAGATGACTCTTTTCCTGATGATCATTTGTTTTCTGTGTCCTCTAAAACTCCTTGGTATGCTGATTTTGCTAACTTCTGTGTTAGTGGTTCCCACCCCTCCAATCTTACATATCAGCAGCGCAAAAAGTTTTATCATGATGCTAGAATGTATTTTTGGGAGGATCCTTTCCTATATAAGAAGTGCTCGACGGGATGTTTCGTCGTTGCATTCCTGATTGGGAAATAGAGGGTGTTTTGCTACATTGTCATAGTATGCCTTCTAGTGGTCATCTAGGCTACCAAGAGACTGGTTTTAGAGTCCTACATAGTGGTTTCTATTGGCCTTCGATTTTTAAAGATGCCCGTGCCTTTTGTTTGTCTTGTGATGCTTGTCAAAGGACGGGTAATATTTCAAAAAGGCAAGAGATGCCACAGAGTGGGATTTTAGAGGTCGAACCTTTTGATGTATGGGGGATTGATTTCATGGGACCTTTTCCTACCTCTTGTGGGAATAGGTATATTTTAGTAGCCGTCGACTATGTAACTAATGGGTGGAAGCTATAGCATCACCAACCAATGATTCCAAGGTTGTGATGAAGATGTTTAAAAATATAATCTTTCCCCGTTTTGGTGTCCCCCGCGTTGTAATTAGTGATGGAGGCTCTCACTTTCATAAGTGCACCTTCAAGGCCCTATTGACAAAACATGGAGTCACCCACAAAGTCGGTCTTGCCTATCACCCTCAAACTAGTGGCCAAGTAGAAGTGTCTAATAGGCAAATTAAGAGGATCCTTGAGAAAGTTGTCACTAAAGCTAGAAAAGATTGGTCATTGAAACTTGATGATACTCTTTGGGCGCTCCGCACTGCTTTTAAGACTCCTTTGGGTACCACACCCTATCGACTGGTTTATGGCAAAGCTTGTCATCTACCAGTTGAGATGGAGTATCTTTCTGCGTGGGCGGTCAAAGAGATTAACCTTGATTTGACAGCTGCAGGTGAAGCACGACTTCTTCAACTCAATGAGTTGGATGAGCTTCGTTTGGATGCTTATGAAATTTACAGGCTCTATAAAGAGCAAACGAAGAAGTTGCATGATAAGATGATAGGAAAAAGAGAGTTCAAGGTTGGCGACAAGGTCTTATTGTTCAATTCCAGGTTGAGACTGTTTCCTAGAAAGCTCAAATCTCGATGGTCTAGACCATTCGAGG
The DNA here is from genome assembly GCA_947645195.1 of Patellifolia procumbens. Lineage (NCBI taxonomy): Eukaryota > Viridiplantae > Streptophyta > Magnoliopsida > Caryophyllales > Amaranthaceae > Patellifolia > Patellifolia procumbens. The sequence continues at coordinate 10,539 of CANSGD010000758.1, read as the reverse complement.
TGACAGAAGTGAAGGCACATGGTGCCACCGAGGTTGCCAACCAAAAAGGAGAGACGTTTAAGGCAAATGGACAGCGTCTGAAGCTGTACCATGAGGGTGCCTTTGTTGGTTGTGTGGAGGAAATCCGCTTGATTCCTCCCACTTGATTCATCTGCCTAGAGAGGTAATATGGTCGTGCGGGACCTTCATAAACCAGCGCTTTGCCGGAGGCAACCCGTATCCCTTAGTTAATTTTTCTTTTCCTTTGTTTCGTAGGTTGTAGCATGTGAGAGAGCGTGAGGGTACTAATGTGTTCCTAGATCTTGAGAGAAAACTGAGCTTTGCTTGCCCCATACTTGCAAAAAGGCGAGCTACTTACTGAAGAGTAGCTCGCCCGATGGGATCGGGCGGGCGTAAAACTTTGGTGAAGAAAGAAAAAAGGAGCACCCGATCACTTCGGGCAAGGTGTGCCCGATCGAGTGCGCAACCCTAGCACCCGATCAAAAATACCTTGCCTGATCGGGTGGTCTATCGGGTGAATGAGCAAAAGTCAAAAAGTCAAATCTGGTAAAAAGGTCTCCCACCCGATGGCGTCGGGCAAACATCGCCCGATCGGGCCCGCGACCTCAGCACCCGATCAAAAATCATTTGCCCGATCGGGCGGGTGATCGGCGAAGCACACTTTCCTCAGCCAGGAAAAATTGAATTTCACCCGATCGGGCGGCCAAGTGCCCGATCGGGCCTGCGACCAAAAACCGTCAAAACCCACGGATTCCCTTCATTTTCTCACCACATATTTCCTATCCTTTCACTTCAAGTCACTCTCTCTCTTCACTCATCTTCAACCTTCAATCCCCAAACCCCAACCTCCATTAAAAATCCATTTTTCTACCTCAAAACTTCATCCTTTCTCCTCCAAACTTCATAAAATCCCTCCCTTTCCTCCTTTCACCCCTCCATCTCACAAAATTCCATTCACAAAAATCATCTTCCCTCTCCTTTCTCTTCTCACACTCACCTAAAGCCCCATCCTTTGTGTTAAAAGAGGTTGCAAGGTCCATTTTCACCATGGCAAGCAAATTCAGAAGGCTCATTAGAGGTGAAGGCTCGCGATCTAGGCGAGAAGCAACACCACCACCACCACCACCACCACAGGTTCCACGGGATCCTCAGTACCCGGAAATCATTTTCCGGGATGATGAACATCGCGAGAAGTTCTTGCGGTTTAAAAAACGTGAGGTACTTCCTACCCGCTTTTTAGATCTTGAGCTTTTGTCTAAGTTGGGTTTAACTGATGATTTTAAGGATTTTATGAAAACTTTGGGCATGGAGTCACTTTATAATGTGCATGTCAATACATATCCTCCATTAGTCTATGAGTTTTTAGCAGTTTCAGTCTGACCAAGCCCAGGGCCGGTCCGGTCACCCATGTTCATTTCAGACTACTCAACCGAGACCACACCCTAACCCTTAAGGAATTTGCTGGGGTTCTTCGGTTACAGGTACGGGGTGACTACTACCCACCAGACCACTTCAAAATGGCCGATACTTATTTTATACTGATAGGGGACACCACGCCTTTTGACATCCAGCATTGTCATTGGGCGAATTTCCATCACCCAATTTTTAGTATTTGGATACGGTTCATGGCCCAGACTCTTTTAGGGCGGTTTGAGGGTCACTTAGTCCAGGGGGCTGAGTTAGTTGCTATAGCTAGCTACATTGCTAAAGGCTCTAGGGAGCAATTTCAGGACAACTTGGCCCACCATGTAGCTATTCAGTTCGAGCGTATCTCGAACTCGTTCCCTAGGCCAAGGGAAGACGGTAGTTGGACCTCTAGGAGGTTAGTCAACGAGGGGTTGATCACATTGTTTGTCCGGCAAATTGCCGGCTTTGACGAGACTCAGCGTACCCCGTCCTTGGCCCTACCTCATTGACCTCACATACCTCAACACCCTTAAAGAGTTAAACCGTCTGCCTGACCATAGATTCCAGTGGGTGATTAAATCAATAAAATCCATCATTCTGCCCGACCCTAGAGCCCGACTGCGGCCTTGTCAGGCGAACTACCTACTCGATATAGAAGGAGTTGATCTTGTTGCTGCTGACCCCGAGCCCCCTCGTTGTTCCTACCATAGGCGGATACGCCGATCTTAGACGAGGGCGCCTCCACTTCTGCTCCCCCTCCTCTCCCTCACACGGACACATTTGATTTCACTTCTATGATGTCGACCCTAGGTCGCATGGAGACGGGGATGGGAATGATGGAAGGGCTAATCAACGCGAACACCGCCACCCTAGCGGGATATGGACACTCGCATCGATCAGCTCTACACCCTTGTAGATCAGATGAGGGGACGGATGGATTCCTTGGCCAACGACCAGCACTATGCCCTTTATCCTCTCTATGACGACTATTGCAGGCGTGGCATTATTGAGCAGACTGCTCAACACCCCCTCGTGGTACCATTGGAACCTGAGTTATAGCTAGCCTGCCGGTCAGAGTGATTACATGGCAGAGGATGAGGAGGAGGATCCTGCTCGTCAGTCCGTCTCTTTAGGAGACTTTGTTCTTGGGCCTAGTGGTTTTGGGGGTGGTTTTGATGCAGGTACTAGCGGCTTTGGTGGAGGGGTGAGTGGTTTTTCAGGTGATCCCTCAGGTGGTGGTTACACAGATGGTGGTGGTACTTCTAGTGGTGGCTTCTTTGGTGCCCCCACTGATGATGATATGGGCGGCTGATGCCCTTGTTCTCTCCTCTCCCTCGTTGCAATGAGGACATTGCCTCGTTCAGCTTGGGGGAGGATCTCTCACTATGAGTACTCTCTTTACTGCTTTCTAGTATAGTTTATTGCTTTCTAATGTAGTTTAACGCTTTGATAGAATAGTTTACAGCTTTGAGAAAAATTGAAAAAATGAAAAAATATGATAAAATATATTTGATCATGAGTGGTTTGATTGCCTCCCTGTGCCCCTTGTTGTGCTGTTATTGAAAATGATTTGACTCTATTTTCTGGATAGCGGGCATTTGTGATTCTGAGGTTTTGATTTGATGTTCGACTACTTTGATTTCGAGCGATTTCTGACTATGATATACTACTTTGTGCTGCATACCTGTTTTGGTTAGACTGTGAGGCCTTTTTCTAGCCTATTGGATTCATACCATACTTTGAAGCATCTAATAATAAAGAGAACAAATACTTGAAAGCAATAAAGAACAATGGAATAAACAATTAACAAATGAAAGGAAAGACAAGAATTACAATTAAACTTGAGATAGTCTTCAAAGTATGTGTAAATTAGATCTAGAGAGAAAACCAATAGTTTAACGAAACTAAGATAAGCTAAAAGTCCTTTTTAATCCAAAGTTACATCTTATTTATTAGGATAATTTGCACGGAACCACCTTAAGTTTTCCAATATTTGTAAACTCCCACCTTTATGATTTTTTTTTCTTAAATTACCACCTAAACTTTACTAAACCCTTATAAACTCCCACCGCCTCAACACATCTTTTAAGCACTTTGGACAAATTATGCAGGCAAACATCAAAATCAGAACCATAAACACTGAAATCGTCCATAAACACTTCCATAATATTTTCAATAAAATTAGAGAATATGGCCATCATGCCGTGTTGGAAAGTAGCGGAGCGTTACACAATCCAAATGGCATCCTGCGATAGGCAAAAGTGTCATAAGGACATGTAAACGTAGTCTTTTCCTGATCATCTGGATGGATGGGAATTTGGAAAAAACCTGAATATCCATCCAGATAACAGAAATAGCTATGTTTGGCTAGCCTTTCCAACATCTGATCAATAAAAGGGAGGGGGAAATGGTCCTTCAGAGTGGCATTATTAAGTCTGTGATAATCGATGCACATGCCACCCTGTCACAGTCCTAGTGGGAATCAAATCACCTTTCTCATTTTCAACAACAGTGGTCCCCCCTTCTTGGGAACCACTTGCACAGAACTTACCTACTTCGAATCAGCAATGGGATAAATGATCCCTGCATCTAACAATTTCATGATTTCTTTCTTCACCACCTCTTGCATGTTAGGATTCAAACGTCTCTGAGGTTGAATGCAAGGGCGGTGATCCTCTTAGATTAATACGATGCATACAAAAATCAGACTAATGCCCTTTAGATCATCAATACTATACCCAATAGCCTTCTTGTGTATACGAAGCACAACAAGTGCTTTTCAATTGGCTATCTGTGAGTTTAGTACTCACAATCACAGGATATTCTTCCTTATCATCTAAAAATGCATACTTCAAATGAGAAGGAAGTGGTTTGAGTTCCACCTTAGTTACCTGAAGAGTAGAACTGGAGCATACACTTTCAAGTACCACAGTTTCCTATTTCTGTTCAGCTCCATGACCCTCTAAATCACCAAGACAGGCATCAACATCAGTATCGATGCCTAAGGAGTCACTCTCAGTGAATGCTACCTCCAATGGGTCAGCATCACGTATCTGCTGAAATGCAGACATCACAGCTTTGTCTACCACATCTATCCTGCAACAAGATTCTCCAAGCATAGGAGACTTCATAGCATTGGTTAGTTTAAAAGTGACAGTATCATCACCAACACCAAAGTCAAAGCTACTGACTTGACATCAATAACAGCTCTGTAGTGCACAAAAATGGTCTGCCCAAAATAATAGGAATTTGGGCATCCTCCTCTATATCCAATACAACAAAATCCACAGGAATGTAAAACTTTCCCAGCCCTAAGGGACGTCTTCTAAAACACCTAGGGGGTATTTTATAGAACGGTAATCCATCTGCAAAGTAATTTGGTACACTTAAGTGCCCCCATATTCAGTTTATTACAGACAGACAATGGCATGACGGCACAGATGCACCTAAGTCACATAAAGCTTTATCGATAAAAAGTGCACCTACATGACAAGGGATGGAAAAGCTACCAGGATCTTTGATTTGGGATTTATTTTTGGAAACGGCACTTCACTCTTGAGTGAGTGCGATTCATCTACCTCCCCAAAATCTCTAGATTTTGGTGATCTTCCTTCAAAAACTTAGTATAGACAGGCACTTGAGAAATAAGATTCGGTGAAAGGAACCGGTACACCTCAAGGTTCTTGACCATAGCTTAGAACTTACCAAGTTGTTGATCCACCTTGGACTTTTGCATTCGATGAGGAAAAGGCAACCTTGGTGTAAAAGGTGTATCATAAACCTTCTCCTTCTCCTTCTTCTTTTCTGCCTGTTCAGCTGTTTCAGACACTTCGACATCAGAGTCGAATTCTTCTCCAATTCCTTCTCTACTACCTCCTTCTCCTTTCTAGGGACAGATCATCATCATCAGGCGAAGGAGGAGCAGCATAAGCAGTACCACTATGAAGAGTAAAGGCATTTGCTTGCTCTCTATGTGTGGGCCCCGGCAATTGTCCTACCTATGTCTCTGTGCACTAGTTTCATAGCCATGAGCGATATGAGTCTCGAGAAGTTTTATGTGCTTCTCCTGGCCTTTTGTGTTTCCTCGCGGGCTCCTTTTGCTTCCTCATTGATCCTTTGCATAGAAAATATGAGTTTCATCAGTTCAGAAGTGTAGGCTCTTGTGAGGCGCATTTTGTGGTGCTGGCTGATAGTTCTGATGAGAAGGCTTTTGAAACCAGGGGGATTATGAGAGTTCCCTGGTTTTGTTAGTAGTTGCCTTATGCTGTGGAGATGGAGGTTGATAGGAATTTTGTGGGGGGATGGAATTTTGTGGCTGTGGTTTTCGCACATTGTTGCTTCTATAGGAAAGAAAGTGGGTTTGTCACACCAAAAACCAGGATTGAATGTGTTGGAGTAGGGGTTATTGGGTTGTCTTTGCTGAGCATTAGCCTGCTATCCGATTCCTCGATTGACCAGACAATCATCGCCGAAGTGACTCTGAATACCACACACCTTTCAGTAAGAGGAGGTGATTGGTCTAACTCGTGACCTTGTTGATGCTCAGCCAAGTGAGGTTTAACTAGAGGTTTTGATTAGCTGCTGAGTGAGATTCGCCATCTGAGACGTAAGCAATGAAATGAGCGTCAAATTCAAGCCTTCTTAGTGAACCTCCTAGATGATGAATGGAGTATCATTGGCTGCAAGATTTACTAGGAAGTCATAACCCTCATCAATGCTCTATCAAAAAGACTCCTCTATGGAGACGGAATCAATAGTACTCTTCGTCTGAGGTTGCAGACCATTATAAAAGTCTGCATCACAAACTATTGCCCATATTATGATGGGACATTCACTATGTAGGTCTCTGAATTGGCACGCTCCTTCAATGTCTATTGGCGGGAAAATGTGGCAAAGTTGTTCTGATTTCTGTGTTTTTGTGGGTGGGCAAGATTGTAGTAATGTAGTAGAAATGTGGGCCATTCGGTCTCAGTGGTATCGCTGGACACTCGAGGTTATCGTCTGAGGGAGAAGTCAAATAACATAACCTTCAGTGCTCAGCGTGACTGATTGATGTTTAACAGTCCTGTAGAGTTGTTGAATGATCTCTGCAGAAGGGTGGCTGGTACAGAAGGTGCCCTAAATTGCTTCAGGTGCAGCACACAGTTAGTGCAGGCTTGAATGCGAAAGTGTGATAACAATAGGGGCAGGAGTAGGGTATGGCTTAGATGGCACCCCTAAGATTTCAGTGACGCCGGCATTGGTAATGTAGAAATTTGAATCTGGCTTCCTTGGTCAAATTCTGCTTAAGATCCCGAGATGGCTTCTGTGTCAGGATCTACAGGGATAATGCAGTTCGTTTGATGCCTGGACATATAAGAGAAAACGACAAGATAACAAGAACAGCCCAATTGGAACGGAAGGTTCCAATGAGGCAAGAGAATACACTAATTGAATAAACTAGAAAACCAGTTTGATAGGTTTCAGTCGTATCACCTATTCAAAGACAAACCTACGGTCCTCGAACTAAGGTAGTCATGGAGAGGTCGAATCAGCGGGGGAGCATGAGATTCTATATTAATATTCAATTAACTAACTACTCAGATGAAAATAGGGAGAATTAACTAAACTAATGAGTAAGTAAGGAATACGAATTAAATCGAGGATTTGACATGGAATAAAAGCCTAGGGTATTTTGTCAGTCCAACATGCTTATACCAATCAAACAAGGTCAACAACTATCAACCTAGGTCAAGAGTCGAGGGATTAGAGCATGTTGAGCTATGGTTAAGACTCAACGTCTATAGTTTAACATACGCCGCAAGTTCACTAACGTAATCAGAACTACTGATGTGTCCTAGGCCCTAGTCGTAGGACGGATCTGTGCAAACAACTATTAACCAAAGCAATCAATGAAATTGGCCACTAACATTAATTACTAATTAAGAACAAACCACACCACAATCACTCTAGTCAAGCCCTAGAAATCTAATGGTTCAAATAACAATCATGGTATAAACATGGCTTCCCTAACTAACACCAGAAAGAGAACTACTCTGCATGATTGAATTAACAATAACAAAACTAATTGAAAACCTCAACAATTGCATCATGAACTAATTGGACATAGCAATTAAACTAAAGCAATTGAGATATAAGAATTAAACAATAAGAAAGACGATTACCAAATTGACGAAAGCGGAAACTTTAATTGAATTGAATTAGTACTTGAATCTTCTACAATGGAAGACAATGAAAAACTAGGTTAGAGCTCTTCAAATGTTCAATAGAATAAAAGATACAATTAAACAACTCAAAAGTATTTATAGTTTCTAAGAAACAATAAGATAGAGGGGAAAACGAAAATCGCATCCCCAGGGTCGGCCCCCAATTCGACGCGTCCTTGCCCGATCGGGTCTGGGAAATTGTTTCCCGCAGCATCAATATGGGCTTCACCTCGATGAGATCTCCCATCCTCTGGTCGATCAAATGCAACCCCAGCACCCGATCGGGCGAGACCACCCGATACCCCCGAGGACTTCTTCTTCAATTCTCAGAAATCCAGCAACATATGGCCATTGGAGGTCCGCCCGACGGGATCGGGCAAGTCCACTTGATCAAGTTGAACTTGAACTTCTGGCTATTTTACTTCGTACCCGATCGGGCATCGACTGCCCCACTCCGATCTCGGGCGAGGCTTCTTTCTTTCTTGCCTTCACTAGTTTCCCCCTGCATCGTTCTTTGAATGTTTCTTCTTCACAATGGGCTCCCATTCCATCTCTTGACCCGCTAAGATGCCTCATAACCTTCCGCCATAGCGTGGTGCTCAAAACATCACCCAAATAGGGAGTTTTTCCCCAAAAACCTTCGAAATGATATGGAACACACAAACCACAACCATTAACAAATAGTTAGCATAAATAGCTCCTAAGAGCATCAATAACGGACAATTTCCCATTTAGAAGAAAGGGAAAACTTTAAGAAAACAATATATCATGCCCCTATTGTTTTTTATGCCTTGATCTTGAAAGACGAGTTGAAGCAGAGTTACGATAGACGATGGTAGAAGGAAAGCTCAATTTTCATCCAGTTTTTCTTGCTCCTTGATCTCGACTCATCATTCGAGACATCTTGGTTTTGTTTTATTGCATTTTTGGTCCAAGGAACGTATTGAGCTTAGTAGTACTAAACTCTAGTTTCAAGAACTAAACTTTTTCTATGGAGGTAAGGATGTAACACCTGACTTTTCAAAAATGAATTTACTATATTATTAACTTAAACGAGTATTAAGTTGAATTTTTACGATTTAATGATAATTTTTTTCAATTTGTGTTTTTGGCTGTTTAATACGATTATAAAAGACTTTGATGAAATTATTTTGATGCAATTATGATTATAAGTTTAATATTATGATCCATATTATTATTATAGATATTATTATTATTGTAATTGGGAAGGGATTTAATTGGGAAACTAATGTTGCTTCTCTAACTAAATGGATATTTCATAATATTAACTTTGTCTTACTGTCTAGTTGTTGCCCAACTTCACACTTCCATAACCCATAACCCATAACCCATCCATATTATAAATGCCCAAATGTAAAACCCACTTTCCTTCAATCTTTTTTACTGATTTTTCTTATCTTGTCTCTAAGGCCATTGAAGGCTTGTTCTTCAAGCTCACTTGCTCTGTATATACTTGCTCCCCAAGGACGTTCAACTACCAATCCACAACAATGCTTAATCTGATTTGCATCCCAAACCTCTCTATAGATAGCTGAATAACCTAAAACAAAATCACTCTTCAACTCATATCCTTCCTTCTCTGTTCTTCCTCCATTGATGTTTAAACCTCACCATTTCTACCAAAAATCAAAGACAAGCAAGCCTCGCATCCCTTTACCTAAATGACTGACCACCACCGCAACACCCCAGTCACCACCCAGCATTGCCACATACCCCAACCACCATTAGCATCCGTCCTCTCTTACACTTTCTCACTCCTCCTCTCTTCGCTGCGGCTTCAACCAGCCACCGAGTAACGCCACGAAAACCCATCGCCACGTCGACCTCTTGTCTCCGTCTCCGGCCACTAGGCTAAGCCAACCACAACCACCCTTCTCCTTCATGGTTCCTGCTCTGTTTTCTACTTGTACTTTGTAGCCTCAATGACCAAAAACAATGTAACTGGTTCATTTTGAACCACTAAACTAGTTTGTGGCGACGATTCCACGAGTCTATTTGTATGTTTAATTGATTTAAATAATGTTCTTCATCAGAGTATTACTTTTCATTTGTAATAGTTAAAAAATTAGATACACAATTTAAGAATTAATTAAACAATTTTAAAGGGTCATGAGAGATTGCAATGAAGGATATCTCTTCACTTTTTACCAAATCTAGATTAAGGTAAAATGACTTGTTAATTGCAATTTGACAACAAAAGGGATATGGTTTTGTGGTAGCCTATGACATTCAAACTAATAGGTCGTGTGTTCAGAACATATTACTTGCCTTTTGGAAACATTTAAAAAGAAACCTGGCAATGCTCCGAGATTTTTGCTAATTGCAATTTAATAATAGTTAAAAATTTATTGATGTCATATAGTGGGAAATATTATTAAACACCACATTTAAAATATTTTTTGAAAAGTTACAACTTAATTCTTAGTTATACATCATTATTGATTTTGATTGAAAAAGCACTAATAACATGTTAGTGTGGTGGTTGAAACTCTTTATTTCATACTCATAGTCATTGGTTCGAATCTTCACGTTGGCATTTTTTTATATATGAGAATAAAGAGGATAGAGTCTCATTCAAGAGTGGATGGTGACACTTGGCGGATTGCATTTCTGCTTACGCTATATATATATATATATATATATATATATATATATATATATATATATATATATATATATATATATATATATATATGTATGTATGTAATTTAAAACCCAAAATTCAAACATTGACTTTATTAGGTGTAAAACAAATTAAATTGTCTATCTTATTCTCTTGATTAATAAAGTTTAATTAAATAAGGCATTTTAGTGAATCACTTTAGAAAAATTATTGGTATTGATTTTGGAAAAAAAATTGATGTTTAAGCTAATGTATAAAAATAATATTTCAAGGATTAATTAT